>OY744603.1:11069132-11331632 GCA_963556255.1 Allolobophora icterica | reverse complement strand
TAGCCGGTTAAATAGATTACGGGCTCGAGCTACCCCTGAGACGGTTACTGTGCGAAGCCTAGGGCAATCTTTAACTTACAATTGCTCAGCGCCATCGATCGGTGCTTGGCAATTAGATGGGGAAGCTTAATAAATGGGTGATAATAATACTCTGCTTAGGAAATGGTTAAGTTATGACGGTAAAATTGCTGCTGATTGTAAAAAGCAGACATTGACTCTTGATGACTGAAACAATATGTTTAACCAGTGTTATAATAATTTTTCGCTGATGACGGGTTCGTGGTTCCTGGCCATGTTTCCACTAATGCTGAGAAATTGCGAAGGTTATTAATGTATGAATGTATGTATCTATATGTATGTATGTATGTATGTATGTATGTATGTATGTATGTATGTATGTATGTATGTATGTATGTATGTATGTATGTGTGTGTGTGTGTGTATGTATGTATGTATGTATGTATGTATGTATGTATGTATGTATGTATGTATGTATGTATGTATGTATGTATGTATGTATGTATGTATATGTATGTATGTATGTATGTATGTATGTGTAAGTATATGTATTCATGTAGGCCTATGTATGTATGTGTAAGTATACGTATGTATGTAAGCCTATGTATGTGTAAGTATGTACTATGTATGTATGTGTAAGTATATGCATGTATGTATGCATATATGTGTACGTTTATGTATGTATGTATGTATTTATGTATGTGTAAGTATATGCATGTATGTATGTATATATGTGTACGTATGTATGTATGTATGTGTGTATATGTGTATGTATGTATGTATGCATGCGTGTATGTGTGTAATTATGTGTGTAGGTATATGTATGTATACATGTATGTATGTACGTGTAAGTGTGGCGGTCAAGGCCACAGTGCGTAAGTGGGAAGATTTATTTTATGCGAATAGCATCGTTTTCTTTCAGTTTACATGCGAAGGGAACAGCATCGTTTCTCTTAATTTTTCATGCGAAGACCCAGCATCGATCATTTAATTTTTATTTAATTTCAATAGGCGACGGTCCGGCAACGACCGTGATAGGGAAGCCCGATCGACGGTGTAAAGCCAGCGCATAGCGAGCAGACGCGTTAATTTGGGATGCATAGAGCCTGCCTCACGGTGTGCTGCTTTATACGTGAAGAGTTGGTTCGACTCTTCATACATAGCAATACTGTTCAACAGCGTTGTTGGTTAGCGATTCAGTTACCGATTCAAATATACTGCACTCAGTGTGGTAGGCGAGTGATTTTGGTTACGACAGAGTCAGAGTTCGAGTTTCCGGTTAGTACAAATATATTTACAGACGAAAGGGGCGTTCGAATAATATAATCAGGCGATCCCGAGTACAGCTAAAGAAGTTCACTGTTGGGAGACGGGCCGACAGCGCCGATCCGGCGGGTTGGATCCCTCAGTTGATCGCGAAGCGGTCTAGATCCCGATCGTGGGAAATCTACGGCTGAGTAATACTCGGGGAAGGATACCGTTGATACACAGGAAAACCAATTCAGTGTGAGATCGAAAACCAGGGTGAATTTGGCGACGGGCAGGAAAGTCCCTCTTGGGTTTTGAAGAACTCCGCGATCGGAGCTTGTCCGGTAACCCATGAGAGTAGAGGTGACCTTCTTAAGGTAGCCATTTTCTGGAATTCTGAAATCCTTGAAACCAAGGGTGAATTTGGCGTCGGGCAAGGAAATCCCTCTTGGAGTTCGAAGAACTCCAAGATCCGACAGTGTTTGGTTTTACCCACTGAGACGAGTTTTACGCGATTTCGGCGTACTCGACACAGGGGAAGTTCTACGCACTTTCGGCGTACTCGACACAAGGGAAGTTCTACGCACTTTCGGCGTACTCGGCCGGGAGGATTTTACGCGACTTCGGCGTCCTCGGCTGGGAGAGTTTTACGCGACTTCGGCACTCGGTGAAGTGACCGTCGGGATACCTGAAAAACCCGATTTAGTACAAAAACGATAATAAGGGTAAATTTGGCGACAGGCAGGATCGGAGCTTGTCCGGTTACCTGTGAGAGTAAGCGTGACCCTCGTTAGGGAACCAAAATTCGGAAATTCTTGGGAACAAAATTCAGGACATTCTGGTAACCTTACGGGGTCGGCGTTACATTTGGATTGTGACACTTGGATGGCTGACACGCCGGTGGAGCGTTGGAGGGGCTCCATCGCCCGGTAACTAAAAATAGTTACTGGGAAAGACCACTGTTACCGAGAGACCGCAGTACGGGAAAAGACCGCCCGACAACTGGTTACAGTGCGGTAAGACCAGGAAAACGATAGAGTCAGGAAAATCTTGTATTCAAGCCAATCGTTATTCAGAGCAAATAACTTGGTGATCGTAACACGTAGCTCCGAGAACTGACCGAAGTGCGAAGTAGGGCCCACCTCGTGCGCCGGTCGGAACACAGTTCTGCGTGCGGTTAGGGAGGTTTTAGACCTAGAACCTTTCCTATCAGAAGAGAGTGTCGTGAGACCAGTATACCGCGTTA
This sequence comes from Allolobophora icterica, assembly GCA_963556255.1. Lineage (NCBI taxonomy): Eukaryota > Metazoa > Annelida > Clitellata > Crassiclitellata > Lumbricidae > Allolobophora > Allolobophora icterica. The sequence goes on along the minus strand of OY744603.1, from coordinate 11,329,120 downwards.
ATATTACACGTGTATATATTATCGCAAGATGTTCGCGTGTTTGAGACGGCACGACGTGACGACTCGTCAAATGTACACCTTGTCCTCTCGGACAAGAGAACGTTCAGAGTTTTCCCCTATTGACGATAACTCGAGAGTCATGAGATGCAGAATGGTACGTGAGGGTTCGGTTAAGGCGGAGAAAAAGAGGAAGTCTTTGACTAAGAAATCTCACAGGAAGCTGAGGACTCCTGCCGGCAAGAGAGCGAACCCTGTTCTAAAGGACGGCCATCCTGAGGACGAGGACGTTGCCCACCCGGCGACCGCGGCAGTGGCAGAGTCCGAAAGTGAGATGGAGCTTGACAGCGACACTGTTCGCAAACAAGCGATACCCTCGGGACCTCCTCTTGGAGAAATGGGCACTGAGAGCGGAGACAGGGAACCGCTCGTCTACAGCAGAAGTAGACAGGATAGTGACCCGGGCGACTCCAGAAGGTCGGTTGGCTGGAGCCGAACCCAGCCCGACGACGAAGCAGCGTCTCGGGTAAGACCGACACAAGTTGGTACCACGTCTGATGAAGGGTTAGTTGATCTCGAGCGACGAACGTCACAAACTGGTACCAGAAGTGGGGTTCTAACGTTTTCTTGTCACAGAACCAGGCAAGGTCAGGAAGATACCGAGGACGAGTCGGATGAAGTGCCCCATAGTGAGCACGGAGGCGCGCGTCCAAAGTTACGTAAACGGAAAAGCAAACGAAGGTTGCTTAATGAAACGGGTGCACCTGACGAAACCAGTGCATTTGAAACGGAAGCTGGAACCCGCAGTGGGCGTGAAAGAGGTTTCCATGAGGATAACGGATGGTTGATAACCGTTCCAAAGACTACTGAGGTAGTACAGAACGATGTGAATAACGAGACATTCACACACTGGCGAGAGACCGTTGGTGAGAGTAGGTTTGACAGGTCCAAACCACTCGTCGACAATAGATCGGGGAACCTTGTGCAGGTTCAAGTACCTAGTATTGTACGGGGCAGGCAACCTGTACAGTTGAGACAGGCTTGTGATAGGCCAAGAGACATTGAGACAGGCCTGAAACCGCGGGGTGACGCCGTAGTGCAGAAAACGAGTGGTGACATCGTGGCGCACCAGCGAAACGAAGGTAATCGAGTACCGTTTACCAACATGGAAGAAGGTCGCCCAAGACCTGTGACCGATGATGTAGATTGGCAAGCGGAGATGTCTTACCTGCGACAGAGTGTGGCAATGATGAGTTCGAAACTTGAAGAACTGTCTGTTCCTGCTGCTCAGCATGCGAAGTCTTACCGACGCGAGACATCGGGGAAACCTACGGGCCCAGGTTACCAGATGGATCGCCGAGGGAAGCTGCAGATCGAAGAGCCAGCACGGAGCCGAGGTAACACAGAGACACGTGAGGAAGTTTCGCTTTCGGAAACTTCGGAAAAGTTACGTAGCCGCTATCTTCCCGAGGACAGCGGGAGAGAGTCACACGGTAAAACGGCAAGGCAATCGAGTCGACAACGCCTGTTGACAAGAGGAAGAGTTGAGGCGAAATTACGTTCGTCAGTGAGTTCTTCGGATTCAGACACCGATAGTGTTGGTCCAGAAGAGGCCATGAGAACCGGAGTTTTTGACAGGAAAAACCTCCGCCAACGAGGAAGACACGAGAGTTATGAGAAAACTGAAAGGGAGACGTGTGGTAAGGAACGTCTACCAGAGTACGAGAGACGCGGTTTAAAACAGGCACTTGATAGAGAAACCGAGAGAGAATCGAACATGGGAAGAGACAGAGATCATTTGGCCTGGGATGAGACCCACGAGCGGTACTCTAAAGGGCACAAACCAGATTCGAGAAGTCGTAATTGTCTTAGGTACGACGAATCTGACAGACCGCCAGAGTCAGGAAAAAGAGATATTCGCGAAGAAGACAGAAGAGTTACGTTCGTCAACGGAAACTCTCAGAGTTCTCGCAATAAATATAAACGATCGGAGTCCAAAGACTACGAAGGTGGTGAGCCTCGTAGAAAAGGTCAGAGACAGGCTGAGTACATCTCTGATGAAGACAGTGCAACGTCAGGCGACCGAGAGATGACTACGATGTCTTCTAAGTGGCGTACAGGGAAGACGTTGGGTACTCTGAGGGGACAGAGTCGGCACCGGTCAGTGGTGAGGACAGACGAGGAAAACGGTTCCAGGAGTAACGATGAGGACAACCGGAGAGGAAATCCCAAGAAGAGTGTCGGAAGATCACTTGTTACGCGGACAAGAGGCGGAGACCGATCGGATCGCGGTATACGAATCAAGCTAGAGAAGTACGACGGCAAGTCAGCGATCGCAGCCTTTCTAGCAAAGTTCGAAGTTTGTGCACGGTGCAACCGGTGGAGTGATCAGGAAAAAGCAGACCAGTTAATGTGTGCCCTAACGGGTCCCGCTTCGCAGCTGTTGTGGGACATGGGTGCACAGAGGGACGTGTCTTGGCGAGAACTTGTTGAGCGGCTTAAGGCCCGGTACGGGTCTGATGACCAAACTAGCCTATATCGGATGAAACTTCGCACTTACCGGCAGGCTCACGGAGAAACGCTGAGTAGTGTAGTGCAGGAAGTAAGGAGGCTAATGGCTTTGGCATACCCAGGACCAACAAGTGATATCGTCGAGACGGTCGCTTGTGACGCTTTCATTGATGCACTGGCAAACCAGGATTTGGGGCAGAAGGTGCGCGAGCGAGAACCAGTTAACCTCGAAGCGGCGTATAAACATGCGGTGAGGTTGGATGCCTATGGTCGATCTTCGACACAAGGTGGTGATTTAGACCGGAGACACGCGAGAGTTAAAGTTACCATGGAAGACCGAAAAGACTCGAGCACTGAGGGGCAACAGTCTCGTCGTCTAGAAGATCTCGAGCGAAAGATTAAAAATCTTTCAAGAGAACTTGATCGAGTGACAATAAATCAGAATTTGGGCATCGTTCCGAGAAAACCTCATGAAAGGGAGAACAGTTCTGATCTAGCTGTGGGAGATCAGAGGACAACCGAACCAAATGTGGGATGGCGACGGATTTATCCGCCCACACGGTTGCGTAACCCGGATATCGAATGCTACTTGTGCAAACGAAAAGGACATGTGAAGCGATTTTGTCCTCAGAGAAACGCTGAGACGAATGGTGCAACCGGTACCAGTGAACCTACAAAGGCTGAACCGATACAAGAGGAAACCCAAAACCGACTGGTCAAAGGCAGTAGGGTGGCCTACGTGGTTGCAAGACTGGCAGGAAAACGTATACACTGTCTACTTGATTCTGGAAGTGAAATGTCACTTGTGCCACGACGTTTCGTGCTAGACGCTGTGCTAGTACCGTCAGAACAGCGACTCCTAGCCGCTAATGGAAGTCAGATTAAGGTGGATGGTGAAACTAACCTTAAGATTCGGATCGGAAAGCAGGTGTACCCTGTACCCTGTCTAGTTACAGACCAAGTGACAGAAGTGATCTTGGGGTTATCTTGGCTGGAAGCCAATCAGGCAAGATGGGACTTCGCAAGTCGATGCGTTTTCCTTGGGAGCGAGAAGATCCCCCTGAAAGAGGTCGTTACCGAGTCCATGTGCCGGAGGGTTATTGTGCAAGAGGACATAATAGTTCCTCCAAGGAGCGAAGTTGACGTTCCAGCTTGGGTAGTATACCCGCATTTCCAAAAGGATAACGAAGATTGGACGACCATTCCAATGGAATTATCAAAAGATTTGATAATCGGACGTACGTTGGTGACAGGAAGAGACACGGAAGTGTGGATCAGGATGTTGAATGTTGGAGACAGAGATTCGCTAGTCAAGAAACGGACTGAATGTCCGCTGGAGCGAGTGAACGTAGTCGATGTGACAGTTAATCGAGCCAGAACGGAATCGTATGATGAGCCTTACCGAAGCGAAAATCCGGAGAAGCCTATGGGCCCAGGTTATCCGGAGGAACGCCGAGGAAAGCAGCAAAGTACGATTGACCGGTTTGGATCGAAGATTAGTACAACGGCCAGTGTGGCGGAGCAGACGCTCAACCCACTTGCCGAACAGACCCTAAAACGACTATGGGAAGAAGTGCCAGCAGACATTTCGGAAGAAGAGCGAATCAGGTTACGAAAACTTGTGCTAACGTACAGCGCAACGTTTTCCCTTAACGAAAGTGATAACGGATTCACTTCGGTGATCCAACACGAGATCGATACAGGACAAGAGAAACCAGTTCGGCAACCTTTGAGACGTCAACCGCTTTCCATGTTACCGGAAGTTGATCGTCAGGTAGAAGACATGTTGAGACAAGGAATCATTGAACCTTCGATATCGGAATGGGCATCCAATGTCGTAATGGTTAAGAAAAAGGATGGCAGTATGCGGTTCTGTATCGATTACAGGCAACTGAACCTGAAGACACGGAAAGATGCTCATCCGTTACCCCTTATCCGCGAGAGTTTAGATACCCTGGGTGGCGCCAGATGGTACAGTACGTTCGATTTGAGAGCAGGTTATCACCAGATGGCCTTGCACCCAAGAGACAAACACAAGACCGGGTTCGTTACGAGAAGGGGCAGCTTCCAATTCAAAGTGTTACCTTTCGGATTGTGCAATAGTCCGGCCTCGTTTTGTCGACTAATGAACTTAGTCTTGACAGGGCTAAACTATGACATCTGTCTGGTTTACTTGGATGACATAATTGTGTTCTCGAGGGACGTAGAGACGCACATGCAACGTCTAGAGATGATTTTCAGGAGATTACAAGAGTATAATCTCAAGCTGAAACCATCCAAATGTTACCTGTTACAACAGAGAGTATTGTTTCTTGGTCACGTTTTGAGTGAAGAAGGGGTCGCGACGGATCCGAGCAAGATCAAGGCCGTAGAAGAATGGTCTGCTCCTCGGAACTTGAGGCAAGTCAGATCCTTCGTTGGTCTTTGCTCCTATTACCGACGTTTCATACATGATTTCGCGGTGGTAGCTCAACCACTTCATTTTCTGACCAGGAAAAATGTACCGTTCCATTGGACTGACGAATGTCAGGGAGCTTTCGAAGAACTTAAACGAAAGTTGGTTTCCGCACCTATACTTGGGTTACCGAACGACGAGGGCCAGTACATCCTAGATACGGATGCCTCGGCATACGCCATTGGAGCGGTGTTATCGCAAGTACAAGAGGGAGAAGAGACAGTGATTTGTTACGCGAGTCGGCTCTTGTCGACGGCGGAACGGAACTATAACGTTACCAGGCGAGAGTTGTTAGCTGTGGTGTATTTCTTGAAAGAGTTTCGTCAGTACTTACTGGGTAGTAAATTCCTACTCAGAACAGACCACTCCGCACTTCAGTGGTTACGCAGAACACCGGAACCGATTGGCCAACAGGCTCGTTGGTTAGAGATGATAGAGGAGTTTGACATGGAGATATGTCACAGACCGGGAGCAAAACACGGTAACGCAGACGCGATGTCTAGAGGTCCGGGTGAGGAACAACCTAAGGAGGTTACCATGAGAGTTACGAATGAAGACGTGATGTGGGCACGTCCGATCGGAGAAGTAACGCGCTCCGAGGTTACCAGTGAAGATACAGGCCAGGAAATCCGTTGGACAAAGGAGTTTCTTCGAAGAGAACAGCAGAGCGATTGCAATATTGGTACGGTCCTTGATTGGAAGGAGTCGAAGCATCATCCAACACAGGCAGAACTATCACCTGCTAACGGAGAGGTGAAAGTGGTGGTGAGCAACTGGAATCAGCTGGAAGTCCTGCAAGGAGTGTTACACAGAGGCTGGATTCAGGGTAACACAGGAAAAGCTGAGCGATCTCAGTTAGTTGTGCCCTTATCTCTACGGCAAGAGATGCTTCAGTTAACACACGCAAGCTTTGCCGGAGGACATTTCGGGATTCGGAAGAGTTTAACGCAGTTGCAACGCCGGGCGTATTGGCCGAGTTGGAAGGACGATGTTAGACGGTTCTGCCAAAGGTGCGATCGCTGTGCTCGTTATCGAAGGGAGAAACCTCCAAGACAGGGTTACATGCAGACTCCTGTGGTCGGTGAACCAGAAGAGTCCGAAATCCACGCTAATGGTTGTGCACGTGGATAAATTGAGGCCGTTTTACGGTAAACCTCCGAGTACCTGGTTACCGGAGAGGGACAGAAATCTTGAGTTACCTACAGTAGACTGGCCAGTCCTGGCTCAAGATCCTAATGCAGAACATGAACCAGAGGAACCTTCAGAAAATCCAGACGAGACCGCTGATCCAGAATTGCCACCTGGACGACGGACGAGACGAAAACCTCGCTTGGATGGATGACTACGACTGTAGAAGTCCTTGTTAGTGACCTTCTGAAGCAGACGTGTATCTAGGACAAACTAGATGAACGCTTAATTGCGTTGGTTTCATTGACTATTCGAGAACCATGTTTCAGTTGCCCTTTTGATGAGAGTATTTCTTTTGAGCGGTATCTGGGAGCATACAGTACCGGTGCTACCAGCAACGCTTAATTGCGTTGGTTTGACAGATTGTCAGTGAATGACTGTTTAAGTTTCCTTTTGATGATATGTTTCGGTTAAACATTGGATTAGTGGTTAGTACTGAAACGAGTAAAGATTCCAGTACTAGGACGCTTCATTGCGTTGGTTCTACAATATGATAACTTGTACTATTATTTTGCTTTCACGATTTTGAAGTGATACCGGGTGTGACTGATCGACAATGGTTACCAGATCGGGAGACAGTGGGCGACTTTTCTCTCCTTAAGTTCTCCTGGCCCTTGGGGTCCGGTAGAGCCTAGGTTCATGATAGAGGGCCTGTTAAGGTTGGCGATTTGTCAGGTACGACAGGTTGCCAGTAGGGTGGTGGTTCGGATCGAAAGCATCATTAAAAAGGCTGTCGCTATCACGGTTCTCATCGTGTTTGGCGTACGTGCGGGGTGCCGAGAGATCGAAAGCATCATTAAAAAGGCTGTCGCTATCACGGTTCTCATCGTGTTTGGCGTACGTGCAGGGTGCCGAGATTGTCGATAGACCGCCCTATAACCAAAGGTGCATTTGGTTCCTTGCTCTCTAAGTGGATCTGGGTTGGGGATGTTCCTGTCACGTTTGATTAAGGTCCCCGATTTTGGCAGAGATGCTCCGCATCTAAGTAAGGTGGGGAGAGTGTGGCGGTCAAGGCCACAGTGCGTAAGTGGGAAGATTTATTTTATGCGAATAGCATCGTTTTCTTTCAGTTTACATGCGAAGGGAACAGCATCGTTTCTCTTAATTTTTCATGCGAAGACCCAGCATCGATCATTTAATTTTTATTTAATTTCAATAGGCGACGGTCCGGCAACGACCGTGATAGGGAAGCCCGATCGACGGTGTAAAGCCAGCGCATAGCGAGCAGACGCGTTAATTTGGGATGCATAGAGCCTGCCTCACGGTGTGCTGCTTTATACGTGAAGAGTTGGTTCGACTCTTCATACATAGCAATACTGTTCAACAGCGTTGTTGGTTAGCGATTCAGTTACCGATTCAAATATACTGCACTCAGTGTGGTAGGCGAGTGATTTTGGTTACGACAGAGTCAGAGTTCGAGTTTCCGGTTAGTACAAATATATTTACAGACGAAAGGGGCGTTCGAATAATATAATCAGGCGATCCCGAGTACAGCTAAAGAAGTTCACTGTTGGGAGACGGGCCGACAGCGCCGATCCGGCGGGTTGGATCCCTCAGTTGATCGCGAAGCGGTCTAGATCCCGATCGTGGGAAATCTACGGCTGAGTAATACTCGGGGAAGGATACCGTTGATACACAGGAAAACCAATTCAGTGTGAGATCGAAAACCAGGGTGAATTTGGCGACGGGCAGGAAAGTCCCTCTTGGGTTTTGAAGAACTCCGCGATCGGAGCTTGTCCGGTAACCCATGAGAGTAGAGGTGACCTTCTTAAGGTAGCCATTTTCTGGAATTCTGAAATCCTTGAAACCAAGGGTGAATTTGGCGTCGGGCAAGGAAATCCCTCTTGGAGTTCGAAGAACTCCAAGATCCGACAGTGTTTGGTTTTACCCACTGAGACGAGTTTTACGCGATTTCGGCGTACTCGACACAGGGGAAGTTCTACGCACTTTCGGCGTACTCGACACAAGGGAAGTTCTACGCACTTTCGGCGTACTCGGCCGGGAGGATTTTACGCGACTTCGGCGTCCTCGGCTGGGAGAGTTTTACGCGACTTCGGCACTCGGTGAAGTGACCGTCGGGATACCTGAAAAACCCGATTTAGTACAAAAACGATAATAAGGGTAAATTTGGCGACAGGCAGGATCGGAGCTTGTCCGGTTACCTGTGAGAGTAAGCGTGACCCTCGTTAGGGAACCAAAATTCGGAAATTCTTGGGAACAAAATTCAGGACATTCTGGTAACCTTACGGGGTCGGCGTTACATTTGGATTGTGACACTTGGATGGCTGACACGCCGGTGGAGCGTTGGAGGGGCTCCATCGCCCGGTAACTAAAAATAGTTACTGGGAAAGACCACTGTTACCGAGAGACCGCAGTACGGGAAAAGACCGCCCGACAACTGGTTACAGTGCGGTAAGACCAGGAAAACGATAGAGTCAGGAAAATCTTGTATTCAAGCCAATCGTTATTCAGAGCAAATAACTTGGTGATCGTAACACGTAGCTCCGAGAACTGACCGAAGTGCGAAGTAGGGCCCACCTCGTGCGCCGGTCGGAACACAGTTCTGCGTGCGGTTAGGGAGGTTTTAGACCTAGAACCTTTCCTATCAGAAGAGAGTGTCGTGAGACCAGTATACCGCGTTAATATTACACGTGTATATATTATCGCAAGATGTTCGCGTGTTTGAGACGGCACGACGTGACGACTCGTCAAATGTACACCTTGTCCTCTCGGACAAGAGAACGTTCAGAGTTTTCCCCTATTGACGATAACTCGAGAGTCATGAGATGCAGAATGGTACGTGAGGGTTCGGTTAAGGCGGAGAAAAAGAGGAAGTCTTTGACTAAGAAATCTCACAGGAAGCTGAGGACTCCTGCCGGCAAGAGAGCGAACCCTGTTCTAAAGGACGGCCATCCTGAGGACGAGGACGTTGCCCACCCGGCGACCGCGGCAGTGGCAGAGTCCGAAAGTGAGATGGAGCTTGACAGCGACACTGTTCGCAAACAAGCGATACCCTCGGGACCTCCTCTTGGAGAAATGGGCACTGAGAGCGGAGACAGGGAACCGCTCGTCTACAGCAGAAGTAGACAGGATAGTGACCCGGGCGACTCCAGAAGGTCGGTTGGCTGGAGCCGAACCCAGCCCGACGACGAAGCAGCGTCTCGGGTAAGACCGACACAAGTTGGTACCACGTCTGATGAAGGGTTAGTTGATCTCGAGCGACGAACGTCACATAAGCATATGTATGTATGTGTAAGTATAATGTATGTATGTATGTATGTATGTATTTATGCATGTATGTATGTATGTATGTATGTATCAGAAGAGCGCGCTGATACAGGGAGAGAGTTGTATAAACTAGGTTCAGCAACCGTAAACAACTCGCAAAGCACACGATAATTATCATCCGCATAATTATACAGCAGGGTTGTTATTGTAATTTCATAAATTATTGCGCAATTGCCTGAGACTAGTAAATTCGATTGAGCTGAAATCGAAGCAAAAGACGCACTGAGTCAACTGTTTAATTTCTTTTATCCTGCTGATGGCACCAGATGTTGTGTCGACTGATGCAGGTAGGCCTAGTAGTAGGCCTATCTTCGAGACAGGTTTGATGTAGATCAGTGGTGCACAACCTTTTTAGGCCAAGGGCTACTACACGATTTCCTAAAACCTTCGGGGGCCGAATAGGTGTGACAATTCAGCTTAGTTCAGATGAATACATTTTAATGAAGATGACGTGAGCAGTAAAACACATATAAAAGTAAACATAAAGAGAAATGGAACTTATAGTACTTCTATATTACTACAAAACTGATGGTTTTTCCAATGACCACTGTGCGCAAGTCACTGTAGACTTGTGTAAGCGCTGGCTGGCTCTTTTGTAGTCACTTTTCCTGTTGGAAATTGCGGGCCATATAACGACTCGTTGGCGGCCGGATTTGATATTAATGTTGGTAGGCCTATAATATTTTGTAAATTTATTTGTTATTACACATTTACATGGTGCCGCTCCATGAAAAGTTATCAGAGGCGAAATGATACCCAATGTCCTAGTCTAACAGGGCATTTTAAACGTGTTATCTGGTGCAAAATTCCTCATCAGGCGTCTCAAATTCCCCACCAGTCTCTACCCCTTTTCCCACCAGTGAATTTTGTACTTTTTAGTCTCATGTAATTACTTTTTGTCATCTCTGTGATCTCATGATTATGAAATACCGTTAATGCAAACCACATTTCTTTGGTCACCAATATCTGCTCTTTAATGTTGTTTACAACCTCAGTGTGTTGATATTTCTAATTTTTAAAACATAAACTAAAACTACGCGCGAAAATTCCCTTTTTCAAAATATCCCCACCAGTGGAAATTTCCTTTAAAATCCTCTATAGTCTAATGTAGTGTAATCTAATACTATTACCTCTATGGAGCTTTTATCACAAAGCTCAAGGCAGCAATCGATCTTCAAGTGACAATGCATTTTAAAATCATAATGCGTTGGAGAAGCAGGTTATATTCCGATATAATATCCCAGAGGCTAGGCTACGTTTGCTAATCATATAGGGCTAAACTTCATCACACAAACTTAACAATTACTTCTGACCTAAATACCTTAATTATGCTTTAGCAAAACAAGCTTACACACATCATTCAATAATTCTGGATGACTACTTAATTAATTTAATTCTTTTATTTTGTTTAGTTAAACTCTAACAAATTTTTCCTTTACTTAATTTATGATTAGGCCTATTTAATTAATTTAATTTTTTGCTTACTTATTTTATTCTTTCATTAATTTAATTTATGACCATCTAATTAATTTAATTGCTTTATTTATTTTATTTAATTCCACCAAATTCTTTAATTTGTTTAATTTAATTCCAACCGTAAGCCTGTGTACAGTATTTTGCTGGTAGTTCTAAGCTATTAAACTTTATTTTAAGTTAGACTTTTAAAAGGGTTAATACTTTTGTATCGTTTTTTTACTAACATTGTTCTCCTTTTTCAAAATCGTAAAGTGCAGGCGCTTGTCTTGAGCTAATGAAGATTAGGCCCCCTATTTAATTACTTGCTTCGAATCTTTAATAGTTTACCTTACGTAGGCTTAATTAATGTAATTCTTAATTATTGTCAATCAGAAACAAGAAAGTAGAACACGAGCTAAACACACTTTAAATTTGTTTCAATTATACAGTCTTGCAGACTACACCTCACCTTACCAATAAATGTTATTGTTTCTGTCCAGCGATGTTATGGCATCACAAAGATGCTTTGGGTCACCCTCCTTCCTTATCCAGGCTTGAGAATTACACCACCCGAATATAAGGCAATGGTAGAGTTACTAGCAATTGGTGGTAGTAGTTTCTGCTTAACTACGCTGTGTTATAAGGAAGCTGATTAACATCCCCTCCTCTTCTACCCAAATTTGGACTGACTCCATCCGTAAACTTCAGTGGTGTAGTTAGTTGTTGTGAAATATTGATCCGTTAAATCAAAGAGCGTTAGTGAATGTTTTCACCAGAGCATTTATATAGCGCCCCTTCAAGGGAACTACTCAGAGGCGCTCTTACAAATGATTTGTAGGAATCAAGCAATAAGTAAATGAGTCAAATATACTTTGACTACACCTTGCAAACTACAGACAGTAATAAAGAAAGTAATTTTTGACATATGTTTGTGTTTGTCTGGCAGTCATGCAGGAGGAAGTGCACCTGCCATTCCGGACCTGCATGGGATCGGGTCCGAACTACCACCGAACCTTCGACCGCGTCGAGTTCCTCTTCGGTGGTTGCTGCACCTATATGCTGTACAACGATGGAATCAGAAGCGTTACACTCCAGAAAAAGGGATGCCAAACATTCACTAACTATACAAACGTAAGCCAGTTTTTAATTATTATTATCATTATCATCATCGTCGTCATTATTACTATTATTATAATTGCTTCTACCACTATTACAATTACATTTCCTATCATTCTTCCTATTATTATTATTCATCATCCTCATTTGTTTATTTGTTATTTATATATTTATTTATTTACCCGAGGGCCGTGTAAACCCTCAGGATATAAACATGACTATTAACTTCAAAATCAATGTTGCGTCGGAGCTCCCTATTACCGTACTTTACCTTAAATCACTTAAGCTTATTCTTTGACTTCTCTTATCACACGTTTCATATCATGTCTTACCTTATATTACCATACCTCATCTTATCTTACCATGCCTTATTTTATCTTACTATGCCTCACATAATGTTACCACGCCTTACCTTATCTGACCATCCCCATCCTTATCTCACCATGCCAGTAGTGTAGTGGGGCGGGAACGCGGGGGAACGCCGTTCCCGCACTTTTTTCCAGGGAGGGAACGCGATCCCTCACTATTTTGCAGCATTTCTGCTGAAATAAATGAACAAAGAAGACTTCAAGACTCACAGTTTCAACTGCTTACTTACTGGAGCCTTTCGCAGTTTCGCAGATATATTTATATATGTGTTGGCTTTATACTAAATAACAAATTCCTATGTATAAATTTACATAATTACATTTATTAATTTTTTTGTTATTTTTTTTACATTCAACAGTTTCAAAAATAGCAGCGCTCACACTATGCAAAATTCTTGCAAGATTGCACTTTTTGCTAGAGTTGCTAGGCCTACTTCAATTTCCAGGCGTTCCCCCACTTCATTTTTTAGGACTACACCACTGCACCATGCCTACCCTTATCTTACCATGACTTGCCTTATCTTATCATGACTTACCTTATCTTACCATTCTTACCTTATCTTACAATGCCTTGCTTTATCTTATCATGACTTACGTTATCGTAGCATGGCTTACCTTACAAGGCTTTACCGTGCTAAAGGTCGTCATAAATAGTGTTAAGGTTATTGCAGGTGTTGACGATTACCCTCAACAATCAGGACACGATTGTCGCAGAAGGAGGCAACATCACGTGCAACGGTGTTCCGGTGGAAATCCAGGAAACGCAAGGGTGGGCCAGTCCATCTGGAAGTAGGTCATACATGACACGTTTCCCTGTTCACGTTACATGACGTTAAGTTGGGACCTTGGGACAAGGTAACCATGTGGATAGAGTGCTCTGCCTTTAACGTGGATGGTATGGGATCCAGCCTCCACTGAGTCTGGAACCCTGAGACCACTGTGGCCTTGAGCAAGCCCTGCACGCACTGCTGCTCAGTGCCATCGATCGGCAGTCCTATGTTCGTCTGTGCACTTTTGAACTTTGGAAGGAGATCAATATCAAAAAACAGTTGTATTGTATTGTAACCAGCGTATAAAGTGGGTGGGAACGGCGTTCCCACTGCTCTCGGTGTTTAACGTGGATGGTTCGAAATTCTTTACGTTCCCACTGCGTTCCCACTTTGCTTGCGTTCCCACTGCTCACGCGTGTATTCCAATGAAACTCTTCTTTGGAGTTCCACTGCTCGCCAAACCACTGCTCCTGCGTCATCCAATCTTCCTCGACCTAAACGAAACCCGCCTTAGCATCTTCTTTGCCTCCTCTCTCCTGTCTCTATCCCAACAGTTCTTGGATCTCCAGTTATATCTCTAGATAACCTCTGACTCGACGCAGCGCTGATGAATAAGCTGGTGCTCTGCGCTTAGCCTTTGAAACATATCCGACCATACCAAAGCCACTGTTTGCAGCACCTGCGAGGACCATATCTACAGCATCCGTGATAGCATGTGGGATTTATTACATATGTATGTATTTATGCACATGTATCTGAGCAACTGTGTGACGCTGGACAACACCTCTGATACGACCAAGCGCTCGTGAATAAGCTGATGCCCTGAGCTTAGCCTTAGAGTAGGGCCTGAGTAATGTGTAGATTACTATTACGATTAGCGCTTTTTTCGGGGATACAGTTGCTCCAAACTGAAAACGTATCTCTGCCAGTCTGTTTATTGCTGTATTGTTTAGTGTTGCCCAGTTTCATTGTGCATTCTTAACTAAGGAGGGTGTTAAAGAAGTTCACATTTTTTTTATTCAAAATCTTCGTAGTAACAATGTATCCATTCACCCACTACTGAAATGTAAGTATTCATGTAATTCATTGCTGCATTAGAATTGAGTGCATTGAACATGATCAAACCTAAAAATTGGTTTGTTTCTGTAAAATCCAGAAACCCATATCGAACAGAAGGGCGATTTCTGGTACTTGGATTACGGGAGTTTCAGAGTCCGATGGGACAGCACAAGCTGGTCCCTGACTTTACGTGAGCCGCTGAAGCCAGTTAACTCTACGGCCGTCAGTGGCATATGCGGCAACTATGATGGAGTACCTGAGAGTGAGTCTTCTGTTAGCGCTTTTAGTCATTCTTACATAGGAATCTTTAAATACAAATAGATTTAGAATATATAAAAATTAGGATCAATTTTAGAATCTGGATCAAAGTATGTTGGGTAGAGATTGGTTCAGGTCCGATTCAGGGTTGACAGACAGACAGACAGACAGACAGACAGACAGACAGACAGACAGACAGACAGACAGACAGACAGACAGACAGACAGACAGACAGACAGACAGACAGACGGTCAGATAGACAGACAGACGGATTGATAGAAATTCAAACAACGGTTAGTCAGTAGCGTAACTATGGGCCCGCAGGGCCCGCAACTGCGGGGGGGCCCAGGTAAAAGGGGCCCATTTTCAAACCTGAAAAAATGAACTATTTTAATTAATAAATGCACAGCAGAAAGCCGGAAACCGAAACTCCTTGTAAACTCCTTAGCCTTGTAAAATCAATAAATCATGCAGGCAGGCAGATGATGTGGAATATTACTATTGATGCGCGGTCGGCGCATATTTTTCTAGGCTTTGATTTAAGCTAGTGAACAGTGACTCGAAGGCAAACTATAATCGCCAGATGACGCTGAAATTTGCAGTTAATTCACTCAATTAGTTTCACTTTTCGTCTTTGATTTATGCTGACGTCATTAGTCTCATTGCCAAGTTTCCGTCGGCCATCGTTGTTGATATTTATTTAAAAAGTTTGTTTAAATAGATTAGATCGGATTACAATTTACAATACAAAATTTAAGATTTAAAAATAAAAAATTGTACTAATGATGGCTAGCAAGCCTCTAAGTGGAGCAGCTAAACGACGGAAAAAGAAGGATTTACAAAACGAACTTAAAAAACGATGTAAAATTGACTCATTCTTGTTACCGGCACAGACTAAAAAGGAAGAAACACAATCTGTTGCAAATGTACGTAATGAAGAAAATGAGCAGGAGCCTCAGGAGGATACCAGAGGCAGTGAAGTCAGTGAACTACAGATAGATACAAAACTGTTCTTGATTTATGATTTCGTAACATTGAATAAAACAATATTCAGTAACATTTCATTTATAACATTTAATCAATTTTAATGCAAATCGAAAACAATTTTTAGTTGTGGCATAAGATTACAAATTAATAATAAAATAAAATATCATAAATTAAAATCATTAAAATGTATGCCTCAAAAGTGAGTCGATAATTTGAAACATAAAATTGTCTATCAGATTGTCATCGGCTGTATGGAGGGGGGCCCATTTTGAAAATCTTGCAGGGGGGCCCAGAATATGAAGTTACGCCACTGCGGTTAGTACGTCCGTCCGTCCCTCCGTCCCTCCCTACCTCCCTGATTATGACGGGCAAATACTCTAATTAATTGATAAAAGGTTACATCAGTTTAGTTGTGGGTTGAAATTCATAGAGCAAAGAGATTGGATCAGTTAGATTCTGATTTGGCATTTCTTGGTAACGGTGCTATATAGTAGGGCTAGCGATGTAGCAATTTTTTGCTACATCGCTAACATATAAAATTTGCAGCCAAGACATCAGATTTTGCTACCAAAACGAAACAGTTAGCTATCGAAAAATAAAACTGGCTTTAAGATGAAATTGAAGACTTGGACGGTATTAATGACTGCTAACATCTTGAAGGCAATCTTTGACGTTAATAATTGTGAACGTGACTCAAGTAGGCCTACTCATTCTGATGACAGTGTTTCTATTCCTGCTACTGATGGTGACTACAACGACAAAGAAGACGATGATAATGATGTTGCTAATCATGAGATAATAATGATGATGTTGCTTGATGATAATGATGTTGCTAATCATGAGATAATAATGATGATGCTGCTTGATGATTGTGATGGCGACGACTGCGAAAATTATAAATATCAAGATACACAGGACAATGATGACGATGATGATGTCGAGGACGGTGCTGCTGCTGATGCTGTTGATGATGATGATGCCGATGATGATGATAAAGATGACAATAGTGATAATGATCAATCGTCGATGTAAGAGTAACTGTCGTTTGCTGTGTTTTCCAGATGACCTAACTAATCGATACGGACAATCGGTTGATCCTTCAATCTACGGAAATTCATTCGCTGTTTACGACCGCAACAATCCGAAGGTAGTTTTAATTCCCAAACCATTTCAAAATCGTTCTGTTAAATCAGGGAACACAGACGAGCAGAACGAACTAAACTAAAGCAAAGATTGACTCTAGGTAGATTTTGGGTTGGCGCAAGCAATAGGTTTGTTTAGCTCGGATTCCGGGTTCAGCCTTATTGGACAGAGCTTGGCTTAAAGTAGAAACTGAATTGAGATTCAAAGAACAAAAACTACTTCTGGTGAAATTCAGGGTTGAGGTAATTTCGAAACAATTGGATCAGGTTAGATCTTGGTTTGAAATTAGGTTAGATTCTGTGTTGAAATTCATTCAGCATTCTTTGTTGGGTAACGAACCTTCATAGTTATGGAATTAAATAATAATTCATCAAAGACTTTAGGTGATACTGGTTGATATGTCACCAGTGTCACCTGAAGTCCTTGATGATTTATTATTATATTGATCCTTGTTACACCAAGTGTGCGACGTGCGTGTTCGCCTTCCGGTTACTGCAGAAAGAGCTCGGACAAGTCCTTCAACAATTGTTTAGCCTAATGGGCATATTTCTGATTGTCATTATATATTGACGACAAATAAATAAAAGAAGTGCAGCTTATAGAAACTCAGGGATTTTAAATATTCCACCTCATCACTAAGGTGTTTACACAGAGACTCCTATTTAGAAATAGGAGTTTCTAAGTAGGGGCCTGCGAATCACAAATTTTCAGTCGAATCGAATCTCGAATCAAATCGGGGGTAAAGGTTCGAATTCGAATCGAATCTCGAATCGAATCAGCTGGTACCGGTTTGATTTTCATGTAGCTTGATTTTACAGGCGTACCACTGTATCATTAGCAATAACTTTTCTGCAGTTTAAAAGCAGTTAAACTTAACATAAAGCTAATTAGCAAAATTAAAAATAACAAATAATTCATGAGTCCTTGGTCGCTCGCCTAGCAAAGGTACGGGCGAGAAATTAATCGCTCGCCTAGCCGAAGGCGTCACACCGTCGGTCGTCGTTCGATGAGTTTGAGTTAGACTCCAAGGCGATAGAGAAACCTGGAACCAGAGCTGCCATACCATTATTTTATTTACCTAATTTACATTACAATAACTTACTTAGGTGAATGCGTGCCGTGAAGTGATGACCGACGAGTGATCACTCTAATTTCGTCCAATATGATTGGCCATAACAACAATGTCGACAACTCACGCCTCGTGACATCATTCGTAAAGTCACTAGGCTAATTATATGCAGCTGTACGAATACGATACACAAAATACGCTGTAGGCCCTATGCAAAAGCTTAAGGTATACCGCGCATCGTTTGCCCGATAGCGCATTGAGGGGGGGGAGGCGATAGCGCATTGGATAACATCTGGCGTAGAGTGCGAGAGGTACAGAGATCGAGTCCCATAGGCGGACATGCTTTGTAGGCTGCAAATTGCGCCGTGTATTGCAGGCTGTCTGTTCTGTTAGTAGTTAAGGTTTATCGCATAACATGTACATGTACAGCACAGTGCGTTTCCAGGCGCTTAATTAAAGAATAAATATTATTATTACTCAATCCAGAGCGATCGATTTTCAAACCGCCTACTATTTTCAAATGAGAAGCTCTGAGTAGCCTATAACATTCTTGTAAACCCTTTTCTTGCCAGTGGGTTTGCTGTCGTCGCGTGCCGCGTTGCACGCAGAAATTCAACAACCAATCCACGCGTAGTAAACAATTAAAACAATTAGTTTACAACAAAGTGCGTCAAGGGCTAATCATTTTTCAGAAAAATGATTCGAATTTTTTTCGAATCATGACATCATTTTCGAATCGATTCGAAAACCGCCGTCCGATTCGTTTTCGATTCGAATATAGAAGCTTCTCAGGTCCATATTTCTAAGTTTCTGGAACCAGCTTGAAATTCATAGACCCTTAATGCAGATTAATATCTGGGAGAATGCTTTGAACGCGTCTTGTTCAAAGTCGATAATCGTGATCTGATAATCAGATAGTGTTGCCGATAATCAGATAGTGATGCCGATAATCAGATAGTGATGTTGACGATCAGAGAGTGATGACGATAATCGGATAGTGATGCCGATAATCAGATAGTGATGCCGATAATCATACAGTGATGCCGATGATCAGATTGTGATGCCGATTATCAGATAGTGTTGCCGACAATCAGATAGTTATGCCGATAATCATACAGTGATGCCGATGATCAGATAGTGATGCCGATTATCAGATAGTGATGCCGATTATCACACAGTGTTGCCGATAATCAGATAGTGATGCCGATAATCATACAGTGATGCCGATGATCAGATAGTGATGCCGATTATCAGATAGTGATGCCGATAATCATAGAGTGATGCCGATGATCAGACAGTGATGCCGATTATCATATAGTGATGCTGATTATCAGATAGTGATGCCGATAATCCGATAGGTAGTGATGATCACGTGATGCTATCTGTTGTGACAACCAGTAATTATCAGAATATTATTTCTGTCATGTATATATCATGCATGCGCGTGTAATGCATTCTTTGTCTTTGTTTTTCCAAGTGCCCGGATGCTCCTCTCGTTACAATGCAGTGCAACGAGACAACGATCGTAGAGGCTACGAAGGTTTGTTCGCTGCTCGAAGGCCCGCCATTCAAGAACTGCAAAAACACGGTAATCAACGTTTCTTCTTCTGGCAAAGATTTCGCAAAAACGGGCTGCAGTTGGTGTAATACAAAACACCGTAATCGTGGCCGTAAACTCCACATTTCTAAAGTGCGCCTCTCAGGCTAAGCTCAGGGAACCAGCTTATTCACGAGCGCAGCGTCAAGTAAAAGAGATTGTCAGAGAGCGAAGTACAGTGATTTCCGAGTCCAGTTGCCAGAGAGACCAGAGAGAGGAGACCGCAGCTGCTAAATACAAGTCTGTTTGGCATCTAGGCACATGCATCCTTCATCTCCAGTTCAGGCGCTGGGCTCAACGTTCAACACACAATAAGCGAATACATGAATACACATGAAATAAAATCGACAAATCTCCAAGAAATATCAGATCAATAAGTAAATTGGTAGGCCTATGTATGCAGGCATGTAGTATGCATGTACGTACCTACGCACGTATGCGTGTAAGTATGTGTAGTGTACGTGTGCATGTATGTATGTATGCATCTATGTAGGCCTATGTATGAACCTGCTTATGCGATGATGTATGTATCTATATATCTGCATGAAGAAACTTATTATAGCGCATTTTTGCACTTTACTAAAGCGCCGAAAGTAACTAAGCATACGAAACGCTAGTGTCCAGATGTCTCAGCAGAACAAACGTGGACGCGTGTAGTACAACCAGATGTACACAGCGCTAGGTTGTTGTATGATACAGGTCTCCGTGAAGTTCTATTACCAGCGATGCTGCAATGACTATTGCGCCGCCTCAGCGCAGACTGACCCGACGCTGAGGGCGGCGGAGCAGAGGACGGTTCCATGCATGGCCTTCACGGCCTACAGTCAACTCTGCTTCGACCGAGGAATCCGCGACCTCAACTGGAGAACACCATCGCTCTGCCGTTAGTAGCTTTTTGTGCTGACGGGGTTGAAATGTCGATCGGCGCCATATAAGTTGACGCTGTAGCTTTAAGGAAATTCCACTATGCAAAATCACAGTGTCACTGTCGTTAGCGATAACGGTATCGAAAATGCTCGTTAACGAAAATAAAATGATTTCGTTAACGATAACTGTAGCTGTAACTAAGAATACCACTAACTATGACTATAACGAAAATAAGACTAACGAAAATTCGTTACAAAAAATAAAAAGTGCAATATCAACAAACATGAGAACGTGAAATTGCGCTACCCCTCATCATCAGAATTGTGAAGTGTCCATTGTATGTCTGCTGCATCTGTAGGCTATTTCGCTTAGCCTTATTGTAACTATAACTACTAACTAATAAACTGCCGTAACTATAACTATAACTAACAAATAATACTGACTATAACTATAACTAAACTGAAAAACCATTAACTGCGACTGTAGCTAAAATGAAATCTGTAAGGAAGATCATCCTGCGCAATCATGACCATCTCGTCAGATTTACAACGCATTTTAATTAACACCATCATATCGCGTTAAAGATGCATACTTACATAAATAAATAAAATACATACAATCATCTCCACATCCATCCATCCATCCATCCATCCATCCATCCGTCCATCCATCCATCCATCCATCCATCCATCCATCCATCCATCCATCCACCCACCCACCCACCCACCGAACCCACCCACCCACCCACCCACCCACCCACCCACCCACCCACCCACCCACCCACCCACCCACCCACCCACCCACCCACCCACCCACCCACCCACCCACCCACCCACCCACCCACCCACCCACCCACCCACCCACCCATCCATCCATCCATCCATCCATCCATCCATCCATCCATCCATCCATCCATCCATCCATCCATCCATCCATCACCATATATTTGCGTGTGATGTTATTTTCCTTGAACAGCTAAAATCTGTCCCTCCGGTTTGGTATACTCCGACTGCTTGACAACCTGCCTGACAACCTGTAGCAACATGTTCGTCGTAAAGCGATTAGCCGGCACTGATGAGTGCCACCCGGGCTGTCGATGCCCCAACGGAATGGTTCTTGGTGAAAACGGATGCATTGCTCCAGAGGCCTGTCCCTGCCAGTACCAGGGAAATACGTACAAACCCGGAGATATCGTTTACACAGGCTGCAACAATTGGTACGTTCGGTATTGATTGGCGTAGTATAATGCATTTACAGTGGTTGATTAGTGGTAAGGTTAACGCATACCCACATTGGGCCGATATAGAAACCATATTCCCATATGGGACCTGCATTAAACCCACAAGGGGACCATCCGTGAAAATGCTGGCAGGATGCTGAGTTCAATAATGAGTGATTTAATTAATACATTGGCCATTACAGTAACTAATTGGTTGGGTGAGGTCAACATTAACTGGTATTGAGTAATGCCATTGGCAGTAACTAATTGAGTTTCAAGTTCAGCATTGTATTGTATGATGACTCATACTGTGACTGTGCGCACTTAACGCACAGTCACAGGCAGATTGTGAAAATAATTAGGAGAGAAAGGAAAGAAAGTTCAGAATCGAATACTCCATGTTCGATTCTGAACTTTCTTTCCTTTCTCTCTCCTAATTATTTCCCCAATCTGCCATCTCGTCGCCTCTTCTTCGTCGCGTTTCGAACAGTTCTGTTGATCGTAGATTTATTCTGCTAGGTCGAGAGCGCTTCTGAGGAATCTCATAGACGCCACACAAAATGATCTGATTACAATTACCGTCATCATTATTACAATTACAGAGATGTTGATTTCAGCACCTGTAAGAGCGCACAGTGGGTCTGCACCGAAAATCCATGTAAAAAGACGTGTTCCATTTTTGGCATGGGTCATTTTGACACATTCGATGGGAAGATCTACAACTTCAACGGACCGGAATGCACTTACACCGCAATCGAAGTAAGTAGGCCTACTACAACGGTCGATGAACTCAATTTTCATCGTAATACGTACCCAATATGTATTATTTAAGCATATTATATGTGTTTTCTCCGTACTAATAAAGCCAACCCTGTAGAGCATTAGAAACGGATATGTTGCAAGATATTGTTTCAATTTGGATGTGTTCTTTTAGAGTACACTGATATAATGAACTGTTCTGGTGAGGTTGTCCACTTTCCATACCTTACCAAACTTAACTTACCTTAATTAAATAACCTTGGCTACCGTGCCTAAATTCGACTTGATTTATTTTATACAACTCTAGTTTAACTTAGCATTATACCTTACTTAAGCTACCTCAGTAATTCATATAATACAAAACCTCATCTTAACTTACTTGATGCTTACCTTACCTTTCAACTCCACCAAACCCAAACTCCGGTAGTGCCAGTCCCAAGCCTGGAAAACGGAGGAGGGCGACGTTACTTGTCTTTGTTAATACGCAGTGTCGATAAACAGTAACTATAGCCAACCTAACCTGTTATCTCATATATCCGCAGCTGCGATCGGGTGTAACACTCATCCGTGGTTCGGGCATCACGAGCGTGTCATATACGACGTCGACGAAATGTGGAAATTCGAGGTTACCAGGCCATACGTGCATTGCTTCGTGCAGAATCACTTACCAGTTCAACGGCGTCGAGCACATAGTCGATATTTACCGATTCCGTCCTGACGGCAGCCCTGGATGCGTCGTAAAGCGAGACAACGTTGAGTTGCAGAATCTGCACGATGTTCCCTTTTCGGTCGATTCCATCGTCATCAAAGAGGTGCCCGGGTCACACATCGTGTGTTCGGGGCCTGGTTTCGTTGTTATATTTGGACAGAACACCTATCAGCACATTCACCTCATTCCGTGGTACAGGAACAAGGTATGTCTCTTATGTTCTCATTAAGACTAACACCAAGAATAATATTGTATGCGACAAATACTAAGAATTTCGATTTAGATTTATACAGCGAGTTTTGGTAAACTACTCAAAATTAGATAAGGCATGGTATAAATTGGGTATGCGGACGTTTGGTCAAAGGACGGTTGGTCAACGGACGGTTGATCACGGACGATTGGTCAATGGACGATTGGTCAAGCGGACTGTTCGTCAAGAGGACTGTTGATCAAGGGTCCTTTCGTCAAGAGGACGGTTGATCAAAAAGTCTTCATTGCTGTGCATGTAAAGATGCCTGGTTTTGTAATGGCTTAATTGGTCTGTCTATGGATAATTAGTGGTCGTCCATTTCAAAGGGTTATCGTATATCTGTGCCAGTGCAGTTGTTTGTACCGATAACAGAACTGACATGTTTTAAAAGCGTCTAAAATTCACGTATATCGTATCACTCCATATTTGTTTATTTGTGTATGGGCTAAGCTTTTGCGAAGTCTTCATTGCTGTGCATGTAAAGATGCCTGGTTTTGTAATGGCTTAATTGGTCGGTCCCTAGTCTGTCGTCGATTTCTCTTATCAGTGGTTTGTGCTGATAAGAGAACTGGCATATTTTAAAAGCGTCTCTAATATCGAAAATTTAAATTTTTGATCAACCGTCCTCTTGACGAAAGGACCCTTGATCAACAGTCCCCTTGACGAACAGTCCGCTTGACCAATCGTCCGTTGACCAATCGTCCGTGACCAACCGTCCGTTGACCAATCGTCCGTTGACCAAACGTCCTAGAACCATAAATTGAAGCTAGGCACAAATGGTGCTTGAGATAAGTGAAAATGAGGATTAGGTTATGGCAAAATAAAGTCAGCCGGTGAGGAGAAAAGTCAGCTGAGATAAGCTGAGATAGTGTATAGATAACTCACTTCCTATTCGAAGTCAGGTCCCTTAGTTCTTCCAGATTCATGCCAGTTACATCGTGAATCTCATCCATCCATTTCTTCCTTGGTCAAAAAAAGACGGGGTCGACCAAGGAAGAAATAATAATAATAATAATAATAATAATAATAATAATTAGCCTTGTCTCCAGCGATACTCGTCACCACTTACAATCCATATTAGCTCCTCATTTCCGCCCATTTTACTAAAACGCTAATATCTCCAAATATACACATTATATTATTTTGAAATTTTGCGCCATTCCTTGTGTGAAACTAATCTACTATTATCCAGGATTTCTCAGAAAAATATCCGTTAACAGCAAATATAACTTTTTTATGTGAGGAGATTAGAAAATTAGGTCCTCACGAGTAGCGCGATTAATAACGACTTTTACTTTTATAGCCATTAACTCCTCTTCCTATACTTCAGAACACACTAGGGCGACACGTTCGCCACTTACGCTAACGTAACGCTTAGGGCCTCACTACTGTCGACCTACTGGCGATTGTAATGCAACTATTATATTGTATGTCCGTTCATCTGTTTGTCTGTATGTGTGTTCGCCTGTTTATGCGCATGGCTGCCGTCTGTCGGCCTGTATGTCAGTATGGCTGTACGTCTGCATGTCTGTCAAACTGTATGTCTGTCCGCCGGTATATCTGTCCGTCTGGCCGTCTGCATGTGTGTCCGCCTGTCCGCCTGCGTGTCGATCCCACTGTATGTCTGTCCGGCTGTATGTCTTACCGTCTGTTCTGCTGAACGTCTATTCGTCTATTTGTTTGTACGTCTGTATCTCTGTTCGCTTGTATATCTGTGTGTCTGCATATCTGTTTGACTGCTCGTCTGTTCGTCTGTATGTCTGTCCGCCTGTATGTACGTGCGTCTATATGTCTGTCCGCCTGTTCGTCTATATGTCTGTTTGTATATCTGTTTGCACGCCTTAATTTACGCATGTCTGTAGGTCTCTCGGTATCTTTGTCTGTCTCTCTGTCTTTATATATCCCCTCCGCATGCATGTCTATCCTGCTGTATGCCTGCTGTCCGTCTGTGCGTCTGAATGTCTGTCCTGCTGACCGTCTGCATATCTGTCCGTCTGCAATCTGTCTATATGTCTGTCTGCCCATGCGTGCGGCTGTACATCTGTCCGTCTGCAAGTATTCCTTCTGTAGGTCTGTCCGTCCATTGTTCCCTATGTTTGTATGTCTGTCTGTATGTATGTCTATCCGATTGTACATCTGTTGGTCTGTCCTTCTATTCGTCTATATGTCTGTCCTTCTGTCTGCCTGCATGTATGTCCGTCTGTAATTCTGTTGGTCAGACCGTCTATACGTCTGTAGGCCTATGTCTGTCCTTTTCTCTGTCTGTATGTCTGCCCATGTGTCCGCCAATGCGTCTCTGTTTGCCCGTCTGTATGTCTAGCCGTATGCATGTCTTTTTGCCTGTATGTTTGTCCGTTAGTCTGACCGTTTGTATGTCTGTCCCTCTCTTCCTCTGCATATCTGTCAGTCTGTTTGTCTGGCCGTCTATATGTCTGTGCGTCTGTATGTCTATTCGTCTGTTTGACCGCGGGTCTGTTTTTCTGTATATCTGTCCCGTCTGTTTGTCTCTCCATCTGTGTGTGTCTGTTCGTCCTTCCGCCTATTACATTCTTCCGCAACGGAAGTCCCTCTGATCACATGGGTGTTAAACACTCCAGGAATTAGCGTTGTTTGTTCATCGCGGACTTCATGCTATAGGAACAGTAAGAAATGACGTTTAAGTACCCACTGAAGTGTCGTCTCTAACGTGACTTGAAGACGATTATTATTCCAAAGCTGAGTTAATAATTTTAAAATCACGAAATCACGATTAGGGTTACACTGCGTGTAGTCTTTCTAGTGGTTTCAAACACGGATGACTTGAGCGAAGTTGTCATTAACTTGTAAATGACAAGAAATAAAGAATAAGACTGTGTGTCTGACTGTATATTTGTCCTTATTTGCGTCTGTAAGTCGGCGTGTGTTTGTCCGTCCGTATGTCTGAACGTCTGCATGTCTGTCTGTCGTCTGTTCGTTTGTCTGTTCGTCTGTATTGCAGAAGGCGCTTATTATTCTGTCGTCTGTCCGTATGTCTGTTCGTCTGTAGGTCTTTATGTCTGTTCGTCTGTAGGTCTTAATGCCTATTCGTCTGTAGGCCTATGTCAGACTGGCCGTGTGCCCGTCCGTCCGTATGTCTGTCTGTCTTCTTGTCCTTGAGAGTGATCATCCGTATGTCTGTCCATCTGCTTATCCTTCAGACTGGTCATCCGTATGTCTGCCCGTCTGTATTTCTGTCCTTTTTGTCCGCCTATTACATTCCGCCGCAACAGAAGTCCATCAATCACATGGGGGTTAAATACTCCCGGAATTATAGCGATGCTTGTTCATCGCGGACTTTACTGCATAGGAGTGCCAAGAATAACGATTAAGATCACATTGAAGTGTCGTCTCTAACGTGATTTGAAGGCGCTTATTATTACAAAGCTGCGTTAATAATTTTAAAATCACGAGTTCACGATTAGAGTTACACAGCGTGTAGACCTAGTCGTGAATTCAAATACGGATGCTTTGATCGGAGTTGTTGATTGTACATGGCGGACTTCATTATTATTAGAATTGCAAAAAATAAAGGTTAGGACTGTATCTTTGTCTGTATGTATCGCAAGAAATGTCTTTCTGTCTGTTTGTCCTTATCTCTATCTGTAAATCTGTCCGTCTGTTTATCTATTTGTCTGTTTGTCCGTCTTTCTCGCTCATACCGCCATCGCTAAGAAGTCCTAAGTGTCGACCCCTCGTCGGCGTTATGATTACGAAACCTCACAGCGGTCGACGATTAATGTTAGATAATTATGTGACTTAGCTTTTGCTAATAAAATATATTCTCAAACTGACACTTGCCTATTTCTGTTAGTTTTGATGAAATGAAATGCTACTAATATTCCAGGTCAGAATCCGGAAAAGGGGTCCAGGCTGGGACCACTTTATCATGTCATCTGACATGTAGTGAATTTGGTAAAACCACAATAACCCTGCTAACCTCTTTGTTTAAACTTAACATTTTCTGCTTTAACTGTTTAGGTTTTTGCGTTACCTTACTTACACATGAAGAAAATTGCTTAGTTTTCTGCAGTATTAAAAGATAAGTGGCACTCTTGTTGACAAACATTTGCAAAGAATAATGATATATTATCTTCTGTAGATACTGATTTATGTACTTGTAATTACATCACACCTTGAAGGATATAAAACAGCAAGCATAAAAACCAAAAGTCACAAAGAATTTTTTTAAATATTGAATAGTTGCACATATGAAAAGATGAGCCTGTGCGTTAAGTCCCACTCCCACTACAAGATTTGAGAAGCAAATCCAGTGTTAGCAGCCGGTTGGTTCATTCAACAACTTCCTTCATTCTTTTATCAGCACGTCGCATTTCATTGGCGTTATCATTGATAATTTTTGTTCGGATTGCCTGCCATGTGTATGTGAATTGTTGGTGAGTTTCTTTGAATTTCTCAATGTCCACTTTTCCTAAAACAGTAATCATAATAAAACAAATCAGTTGCTAAAATAAAAAATTGTTTTCTTAAAACTACGGGATAACTAGGCATGATAGTGACAAAACACATCAAATTTAAGTAATGGTCATCATATCACCGCCAGGGTAGAAATTTGATCGTTTCTGCCCCACCTGGGCCCCTTAGCCAACTCAGCCATAATGAGTACACTGTCGGTGGGAAGATGAGGCGGCGAGGAAGATAACTGGCCACCCGCCCTCATATGCCGAGGCTTAGAAATTTAAGTCGCTAACACTTCATACCCATGACTGCCTCACAGCTAGCCTAAGGGACTGATCTTCTTGTTCTCATTACAAATACGGTTTATTCCCAACTGGCAAATATTCAGTAGAACATTTACGTATTGTCAGGAACCTTTGGATTCAGTGAGGATTCAGTGAGGAAGCACTGAGCCTATACAAGTGAAATCAGAAATCCACAATACAGGTCTATGTGTACGCTTTTCATGCAAAGAAAGAAGATATATTTGAACGTAAATAATGTACGCTAGCTTTAACACTGGCAGCTCCAGGTGGTGTGTGTATTTGTTTGCCCATAACGACTGATATTGCCTTCGTCATAGTGAGTTTTGAACTCCTTTTTGAAGGAAATGATCATAAGCTGCGATGAGAGTGATACCATTCCTTGGAGAAAGAAGAATGGAATGCATACAAGTTATATTGAAATTACTTATACACCAGTGATTAGACAGTTTGGCACATACTACGGTATAGTATAAAACTTAAGCTTTCCAGGCCAACGGCATGGAACTGTTTTATTGCACTTGTGCAAACATTTATTGACTTCTGCATGAGTTAATTTTTCCCGATCTGTTCTCATGCACAACGCAAATCACTGCCATACTGTTAAAACCACAATATTGTTCAGTTGTTGTAATATATTAGAGATGCAAATAACCAAGGTCAAGCAAACTGAAAACATACTGAAAACATACCAGGATTTTTTTCCACATTGAACCAAGATCTAAAATAATCATGAATTGCGTCGGTTTCTCCTTTAGACCATCGCAAATATGCCCTTCTCTTCCGTTTACTATCTGGCTCCTCTGAAGAAGGGTCAAAATCAATATCACTATGAAAATCCACATCTAAAACGGAAGTTGAAAACATCCTGTATGCTCTAATAATATACACAATTAAGCTTGCAATAACTATACTATTTAACCACAATTTGCACTGTTCTGCGGTAGCAAGTAGTTGGCCATCGCGTTAAAGCAAAAACATAGTAAAGTTTATAATAACAATTACAAGTCTATTCAAAAATGTTTTCTGACAATAAACATAATCGTAAGCTTTTTGTGCTGCACATACCTAAGTATTTAAATTATGCCCTTGGGTTTTCAGGTGAGATATGAAAGGATCTGAATTAGAAATAGATAATACTTCTATTATAAGTCTAGGAAATTAACATAAAAAGTCTAGCAAATTAAATTGTGACAACATATTTTACATGTTGGCATAAAGAAATTCTTTCCTTTCCATGCGTATTAACATGCTTCAAGATTTTGGCGAAACTCAACAGATTTCCTACTTCAAGTTTTATGAAAGTGTGGAAAATAATACCATCAGCTGGCAAGGAAACTGCAGCACCATTTCTTCGTGTGTTGGACTTGTGGACTCCAACAACGGGGCTAGAAAACAGTAAAGTTAGCTAGCTGTTTATGTTGCTTTAAAATTTTTAAACTTTTTTATCCTTTTATATTATTAACTACAACGGCAAAATCAGAGATAAAACATTATAAAATAATAAGGTGGTTAAGCGTAATTAAGAACCAAGAGATAAACACGTCTATGAAACTTAATCATTTCAGTTTCAAACTTACGGGAGACAATAACTAGTACTTATATAATCTAGTCTAATGACTACTATAGCGTCATTATAATAATGCCGAATAAATGGTTACTTAGAAGCTAATGCTGCAAAGTTTGTCAGATGATTTATGTCTCCTGATGTTATTACTTCTGCCTACGACAATACTTTCTTTCGTTAACACAATAATGGAACTGATTGAAATCCCAGAATGTTAAAACTGTTTTCTGTTAGCAGTGTTATACAGAAATCCATTATAAGTTATAAAGTTACGAAACAGCAATATGACTAAAACATGCTTTTCAGTTAGTAATCTTAATAATTAAAACAATCTTAATTCTTACCCAAAGCTGTAGAAGTAGATTTAATGCCACTGTCTCCTTTTTGCTGAAACACCACTGCCTTTCATGGTCAATAGAAGTGGGGTGATTCGATTCATTGTCATCCACTCTCTGTACCTCCTCCCTTTGACCCTTGCGCAGAAACCTATTAAAAACAAAGATGCTGTATGTTTAATCTGCTTAACAAGTTTTTCTTGTAAATGTAATTGAATTGTATTACACAAGTAAGTGAAAAAATAATGCTAACTTTAATGATGAACCTTTGCAACGGCTGCCTAGCCAATGACAGCTTTTGATGGAAAACCGCTATCTGCATCTTCTTCTCGCTCATTGCGCTCTGTAAATCGGCTTGATCTTTTTGATCCCAGGGCTAAAACTGCCTTGGACCAGAACCGGGCGTTCTCTGTAGTGGGTCAAAAAATCTTGAATGACCTTCCCCATCTGCTCAGGGCCAAACTAGTGATTGGCTTTTCCTCATCGGTCTCGCATTCCCTAAAGGCATTTCTGTTTCCCCAAGGCTTCTGTGCTGAGAGCGCCTCTGAATAGTTACTCTGAGAAAGGCGCTTTATAAATTTCTAGATACAATACAATACAATATGGACATTTTTTATTTGAAATGACTTTAGTAACTTTTCTCACTGCATTAATCAGTTGGAGATCTCATCAGGTACCTAGATTTAGCTTTTGTCAATTTCCATAGATTTAGCATTTTTTCTTACAATTTCTTCTTGTACATGAATGCGGTTTGCCATTCTTCTATAATTAACGATATACTACTACTACAAACACCGTGGCTCGCTGAATCCCCCACTAACAGCTCAATGACTGATCAGAAGATGCAGCTTCTAGCCGAAAACCCAATATTTAAGAAGTTGTTTAAAGCAGAAATAAATATAAATTGCAGAAAATAAGTTGACTGTAGAGAACAACACTCAAATGAAACACATTGTTTTTTACTTTTTGTCGTAGTTACTTTCAAAGCGTGTGTAAAATATAAAGCCAAAAAGTACACTCACGTGGCTTTTACTGCATCAGCAGTCTTGAGTAAAAGCCAGAAAAGACTTTCTTTAAGACCAGCCTTTATATCTTCTGTATTGTCACCTTCAGTTGTGTATGCAATTGATGCTCGCTCGAGAATGTCCATATTCAGAACGCTTAACATGTCTGACACCTCTTTTATAGTCTGCTGCATATCTGCACAAAACAATGAATAAACAAAATTAACATCAATACTAGACTACTCCATCAATACTAGACTACTCCATCATCTTTATGCAGACGACGCTCAAGCGCTCATTCATGGCATTCCCTCTGCACAGCTTGCATTAACTAGACGCATTGATGCTGTCTCGCGTGATTTACACCTTTGGCTGTCTTCTAATCGCAGCTTATATGGTTTGGTACTCGTCGACAGCTCCTGAAGCTAGACTTCCCACTTCTTGCTCAGAAATTCCCGTCATTCACTTTTCTCTCTAGTGTCCGTGACCTTGGTGTTGTCCTTGACAGTACGCTCACCTTTTCTGAACACATTGCTAATCTTACCCGTTCTTCCTACTTTCACCTGAGACGGCTTGGAGCAATCCGACGCTCTGTCTCCTCCTCCGTTTTTACCACTATCATCCACGCCTTCATCTGTTCCAGAATTGACTACTGTAATTCTCTTTTGATTGGGCTGCCAAAAGTCCGTCTTTCTCCCCTCCAGACTGTTTTAAATGCTGCGGCCAGATTAATAGCCCGACTCCCTCGCTGGTCTCATATTTCCTCTTTGATGTTCGATCATCTTCATTGGCTTCCCCTTACTGCTCGGATTCAGCTTAAAGTTCTCACTTTAGTCCTTCGGTCCTATACAGGCTTAGCACCTAAGTACCTCTGTGACCTTGTTCGTCTGCCAATTTCAGCCACTTCCCTCCGTCCATTGCGATCGCTTAATCGCCATGATCTTCTTGTACCACGAGCCAGGACCACTATGGTCAAAACTCGAGCCTTTTCCGCCACTGGTCCTGCTCTATGGAATCAACTCTCTCCATTGACACGTGCTTCTTTACTAGCTGGTGGCCAAAGTTTAAATTACTCAAATTGGTGAATACTATTGCACCAAATAACAACTGCAAAACTGTTGTGTTATTATATATGTAATTAGCAATTCATTATTGAATATTATCTTTCAGTTTATTGTTCGAGTACAATTACATTTTATGTATTCTTGTCTTCTTAATTCGATCACGTATTCTGAGATAAGGCAAAGTAAAGCACAAAAGGTTCATGCTTCTATCACCAGCAGTAGTCTCTGGACGTTCAGCCAAAATGCAAAAATAAGCAGCAGTTCAGTAATGCACAGCTTTTTGTTATAGGTTTTGCATGATATTACACTCGGATCAGAACAACCAAATGCATAGAGTCAAAGCCACTGTGTCTGCTAATATACTATTTAAGAAATATATGTAATTAAATAAACAGATTTAAAGTATACTTAAAATACATCAGTATGGCCTTGCAAGAGTTCGAACTCTTTCTCTTCTGTTAAGAAACTTCTTGAAACTCATTATTTCTTGCTGGCTTTAAAACATTTGGATTCAAATAGCTCTTCGCCAGACGACTGACTAACCACACCTCAGATTCGCATTCTGTGTGACCTTGCATGTGTTAAAAATGTTTGTAATAATAATAAATAATAATATTCATTGAAGTTGCATTCATAGGTATTTCCAGTTAGTCATGCTTTAAACTGATAACAACAGTCTTTGTCAAATTCACAAATACTGCTTAAGTTGTACTTTGAGCTACTAACACAACTATAGATTGCAATATCAAAGCAAAGTTGTACAACCTGAACTGGACAATGAAGCTTCGTGTCTGAAGTAAAGGAACAAAGATGACAGACGTCGCATATATGCGTTTTTGCGGCTTTTATGGCCTGCATTTTCTTATCTCTGCAGGAACCATCTTTGTCAAACATTCGCTTTCCGACCAAAAGCACTGTTGCATCCGTTTTGCAGATGTGACCAATTTCATCATCTCTAATTGTGGACAAAACATCCTCTTCAAATGCCGTACCTTATGTTTAAAAAAAATAACACAAACATTAAGAAAACACAGTGCTTCATACTTCATAACTAACTATCCACAGCAAAACTTTTTACTTATATCTTCTAAATAATTACCTGATAACGGTTTGCATTTGGTAAGCCATCGATTGATACTTTGTGCATTAGACACCAGTGTGATAAAAATTATATATTACAATTAATTTTAAATAGACAGACAAACTAAGGTACTTACAGTTTCTTACAACTACAAAATTGCTCAAATTATCTTTGTAAAATGAACATCACTAAATTAAACTACAGACTCATTGACCTTAGTACAAATGGTACATAATCTATTTAAGAAAAAGCAATCCTTATGCATTGGCAAAGAACTTACTGGTTTTATCACATTCCATTATTAAACAAAGCTAGCATCCTGTTGCAGACTTGTAGCAATAATACTGAAATAACTAACAGCACTATCAGTACCACAATAAAATCATTAATGATAACTGATTACTGGTACTTGGACGATCCTCATTAGTATTGGTCTTTGGCATTCAATAAATTTTGAAGTTTAAATTTAAGTAAGTCCCGAGGGCCTCAAGAACTGTATCCTGTAAATAACTGTATCAATGATTCATAGGCCTATTTCATTTCAATAATGCAATGTCTTACCTTTGTAAGCATCTGGCAGACTGAAAAGAGGAAAGCTGATAGGCTTTGGTTTCGGACGATTCGACCCTTCATTGCACCGTGCTTTGTGTGCGTAGAAAGTTTTCTTGCTAAAGCACCCAGAACAGTGTTCACACACTGTAAACCCACTTTCTGTTGTTTTCAACATTCTTTCACGCTGGTATTTTGAAACCACCAGTTTCATCTGTTTTTTGTTAAATTCCAAAATACCCTGTCGTTTGAATTTTTGCAAGGCCCTACATTTTTCAGACTTTGACATTGTCTTCAGCTGCTGAACTTCTTTGTCATTATGTACAAGTACAATGTGACGAGAAAGGTTTGTTTGCGATTGTCCACAAAAAACACATGGCCGCGAAATCTTCTTCTTGCTGACTTTTTCGAAAGCTACTTGCTTCATGGGCGATGTAGCAGCCGTCGATATAACTGCACTTGCTGCTGTACAATTAGACTTTTCGGCCGAAGATTCAGATTCATTGGCAACATCTACATTCTAAATGTAATCATTTGCATAAAACCATTACATTAAGAGTTTCTTTTGGTGCTATGTATTTATGTTCTATTGGATCCTTTTCTTTACTTGCATTTTTAATGTAAATACTTCAAAAGACGCCACCAGTTAACAATGGTACGAAGCATTTGCATTATAATGATTTGCTCAGTCATAAAGAGGCTTGCACAACAAATAATTCACCACTCAAAGAATCATTCAAAATAAGCATTAAATCTACTAATTCAGTAGATAAGATTCTTTATTCACCCATTATAAAGTGTTAGGAATAATCATTTAATCAGAACAGCCAGTTTAACTGAATTTATTCTGGTCATTTATACTGTAAAATTGACTACCTTGCATAAAACTAAACTACACAAAAAAGCAGTTGTGTGCATATTCTTGATTCTAATGATCAGAAACAACTTGTAACTATCAACAATGAACATTCCACTGGATATCAAGAACAAATGCTTAAGACTAAGGGATAAGCTTAGGCCTACGGTCAACGGTTTAAGACCCAGACCAGTCTCAAGACCAAGACCAATCTTAAGACCGAGAACAAAACCAAGACCGCAATATTCAGAACAAGACCAAAACCCCAGGTTTCAAGACTATTATGAAGACCGCATTTTCTGGTCTTGACAGAGTCTCGAAACAAAGACCGCGGTCTGGAGACCTCATCACTGACTATAAGCAATCAAAGGAATATTTCTACAACATAAAAAATCCGCTTACCTTCTCTGGATTGGGGTTAAGATGCCTCTGTCTGTGGTTCTGTCTCTCAGGATGGCTGTGCCACAGGGTAAAGCACTGTTGACAGAAGCTCGTCATTGTACACAAATCACAAGACTGCGTAGCAGTTTTTTTCCCACACACCATGCAGTTTAGGTTTTCACATCTCATGGAAATCTGCGAGCGACTCTTATAACAGAGTGGGCTTTCATTTCCACCATATACACTTGTACATACGTTTGAATGATTTAGACGGGCTTTCGAAGCTGCCAACATCAGATGTCCACGTGACAAATAAACAGGTTTTGAAACCGGTTGCATAGTGACTTCTGATCTGAAATATATATATATACAGTTGCTTTAATAGGCATATATATGCTAGGGAGGTCAGCAACCATCCAAACTTGACCAGAGGCGCGTTGACAGATTATGGGGCCCTAGGCGCAAACAGTTTTGGGGCCCTTCTGAACCTGTAGACTGAGAATCTGAGACTATGGTGATGTTTAGTCTATCATGTGCTGCTGTGCAAAATTCCACGAAGTTGAACTTGAAGGCACTTTTGTGAGTGTTATTGACACTGTCACTGTAATTATTATTAGTTATAGAAACTATTTTCAAGGAATTTGAAGTTATTTGATTTAATGATTTTAGTAAAAAAAACACTGACATCGGGTGTCGAATCAACAATCAACGCAAAATACGTGGCCGTTTTTACTTCTTTACTAAATTGAGCTGTTAAATGTCTCCATTATTCTGATAAAATCGTCACAAATTGTAGTGGATAAAACTGCATAATTCTATTGGAAAAAAATATTTTCCATCGTTTGGGGGGTCTCCGAGATTTGGCCTACTAAAGCAGGCTTCAGGGCGTCCTAGCTGGGACTCCAATCAATCGCCTGATAATAGCATAGAAATAAATTAAAGCAAGAAGTATAAGAAAAGCAATCCAAGACTCCTAAATCCGACCCCACTGCGATCTCATACCTTGACCAAGTGCAATCATGTAGGCCCTAAAATGAGATCAACTGAGAGAGTACTTGCCGCAGGATAGTTACTCATTGATTAAATATGTTTTAGGCTCTTTTAAAAGATAAACTTATTTTTTGCATTTCTGACTTCCAATGGCAATGAGTTCCAAATCAGTGGACCAGTTGACTTAAATGCTGAATTTTCTCAAGTTTGTTCGCGTTTTAATGGGTCGGTAGAGAGCAGCAGCTCTAGTGTAGTGTTTGTGCACTGCTGAGTTTAAAGCAGTCTTGTTGTCAAAACCTTAAACCACAAGACCAAGACCAAGACTTTGAACCTCGAGACCAAGACCAAGACCAAGACTTTGAACCTCGAGACCATGACCAAGACTTTGAAATTCAAGACCAAGACCAAGCCTTTGAACCTCAAGACCAAGACCGAGACCAAGACCCACAAAATCACATTCAGCCCAAGACTTCTTATTTTCCTTACAAAAAAATTGTCAAGTCGGACTAATCGTTATTTTAATGAAAACGCGAGTCTTTATTTTATTCAAGCAAATTAACTTTAAAAGTCCTTCGATCAAAATGTTATCTCAAATGCCTTTTGTTTTCTATATAAATCATTTCACTCTGAATTTTCTGACCAAGATGTGACTTGTGGCCTTCATAAAAAATTCTGTCATGTGAAAAAAATACGTTCTACAGGTGGTAAAGTCGCTGGCACACACAGTAGCTTTTCAAGCACTGGATGAAAGTGTACAAATCGTGAGCCTTTTTGAAATCCTCCCATGGTTTATCAGACCGTCTGGCTTCAGATAAAGTCTCTGCAGGGCTTCCAGACACAGCATAACTTAGTTGCTGCTGCCGATGGGTTTCCTGACCAACAAAACTTGCATCCGTCAGTAGGTTTTTGTCATAGGCTATGATGCAAACGGGCTTGATAAATTTTTAAATTCTTGAGTTTTGTTAAATGACTTTTCATACTGACAACCGGTCTTGGTCTTGGTCTTGCGAGACCAAGACCAAGACTTTGAACCTCAAGACCAAGACTAAGACCAAGACTTTGAACTTCAAGACAAAGACCAAGACCAAGACTTTCGGTCTCAACACCAAGACCAAGACTTTTGAAAACGAACTCGAGTGCACTCGAGACCAAGACCATGGTCCCGAGGACAACAAGTCTGGTGTAAAGTGAAATATCCTTCAAAAGATTCTGGTAGGAGATTATGACTATAAGAATAAATCATTTTAGCAATTTGGAAGGTCTTGATCTGTTTAAGATACAGAAGCTTGAGTTTTAAGTAGAGGTTTTGAATGATCATATCGACCTGCTCCCTCAACGAATTGCTCTTTTCTGCAGTAAGGATAACTGGTGAAGATCAGATTCATAAGTTGAGGCCCATAGCAAGTTGCAATAGCCAAGATAAGGAAGGATTAAGGTGTTATAAAGACTCAGTCTGATGTTTTTAGGAAGCATTTTTGCTACTCTCGAAATTATTCCAATGTTTTTCGCAATTTTTAGGGAAATGTAGTAAATATGGGTTTTCCAAGTAATGTGTTGGTCAATGAAGACACCTAGAAACTTAATCGAGTCTACTTTAGCGATTGGAAGACTATTAATGGATAAATTCTCAGTTACTGGTCTAATTGTCCTATGAGATTTGAAGATTACGTTATTAGTTTTCCCTATGTTGAGTGTCAATTTATTTGCAACAAACCAGTCGTTGACTTTAATAAGCTCCATGTTAGCAGATTCCATAATGGTTGCCCAAGAAGTACCAGACTGGATAATATTAGTATCATCAGCAGAGTATGAACTAAACAGACGTAGAGATCTTTGCAAGGTCATTTACATACAATAGGAAAAGAAGAGGCCCCAGGTTAGAACCTTTGGGAACCCCGAGGTAGTAATTTCCGGCAATGACAAAGTCCCATTACAGCTTACTATTTGAGTACGTGATTCTAAGTAGCTCATAAACCAAGTAAGCAAGACCCCCTAATTGCAAAGTTGGCAAGCTTATTTATTAGTATGGTATGATCGACAGAATCGAAAGCCTTGGCTACGTCAATTAACACCCCCACTGCATATTCATTGTTATCAAGTGCCCTTGAAATGTTGTCCTCCATGTGGAGGAGTGCCATAAAAGTAGAATGCTTCGTCTGGAATCCATGTTGGGAGGAGTGTAGAGTTTTGGTGTTATTGATAAGACCTTTGATGCATTATTTTTTCCAAAAACTTAGCAAAGAATGGTAAGATAGATATTGGTCGATAATTTCCTCTTGTGAAGTCAGTAATAGACCCATAGATGATAGAGTAGAAGCAGGTAGGTAGTCTTCATAAGCGGTATTAGCAGGAGGCATCCTCAAATCACTCCATTGGTTAAAAATCCCAGAGCGAATCCACTACAAAGTCCGATCACTTACCCACAACTCCCTACAATATTCCCAGCCCAAGTACCTTCGTGATCTCTTCACCATTCAGACAACCCGCTCCACCCGATCATCCTCAATTCTCAGTCTTTCTCGACCCCCAGTCACTACTCACCTCAAGTTCTCCAACCGAGCCATTTCCATCACAGCACCACGCCTCTGGAATGATCTCCCCCTGAATTTCGCAGTTTCTTGGTGCCTTCATCATCATTGCAACCCGTCCTTCACCCTCATCCTCATGCACTCTATCTATCACCCCCGGGCTTTCCACTGAAAACTGAAGTCTCACCTTTTCAAATACTCCTACAGTGCATTTTTCTGGAAAAACAGTTTCCGGAACGGAACAATAGGTTCCGGAACGGAATAAATATGAGCGGGCTAAAATCCCGAGAAAGACGGAGTCTCAATAAACACTGAAAACAGTTCAAAACACTGAAATTCAATTAAAATAAATAAATCATTGTTTTTATCATTAAAATAAATAAATTAGTTTTTAGTACCTGAAAAAAGGTGCCGGAACGCCGTTCCGGCGCGTTCCGGCTGAAAAAAAGCACTGCTCCTACCCTGACTCATCTTATACTCCGCCTTCCAATTCTTCTCGCCGTAAACGACACCCGTCTTGACAGCTACTCTGCCTCTCCTGATCTGGTACCCTGGAATTCGGACTTGGACCTCTTTTGGACTACTCTCTGGAAACCCCCTTTTGATTTGGTTTGGCCTCCTGGTATTTGGACTTGGACCTCTTTTGGACCACTCTCTGGAACCCTCTGATCTGGTACCCTGGAAATCGGACTTGGATCTCTTTTGGACTACTCTCTGGAAACCCCCTTTTTATTTGGTTTGGCCTCCTGGAATTTGGACTTGGACCTCTTTTGGACCACTCTCTGGAAACTCCCTGATCTGGTACTCTGGAAATCGGACTTGGACCTCTTTTGGATTACTCCCTGGAACCCCCTCTGATCTGACGTAGCGCTCGTGAATAGGCTGGTGCCCTTCGCTTGGCCTTCGAGTGGCGCTTTAGAAGTTTGGAGATTACGAATTACGAATTACGAGGCAGCTTCATTGCCAGGTCTCTCTCTGAATGCTAATAAAATATTCATTAAATAGTCCGTTGGCTTATGTCAGGGAACAGAAATTTTGGGTAGAATCTAGGCAATGATGTTTAACTTAATGATATTTTAGTTGTGAAGCAGAAAAAATTTGTTGCCAATTTTTCTGTCATGGTTTAGGCCCCCTAGCGGACGTTTTTTGCATGACGTCATATCCGCACCTTAGAAACTGCCAATTAGTCAGTCAGCTTGGTGTAAAAATTGCTCACTTGATGTTGGAAGCATGAAATTTGGCACATGGTAGCAACATACAATGAAGAAAATTTTTAGCTATATAGGGCAACCGCAGATTTGCCTTCTGGCCTCAGTGGCAGCCATTTTCCAAGATGGCCGACCGAAAATAGAGATTTTTCAATATCTCAGCTTCTAGTTCACTTAGAATCGTAATCTTGGTGTCTAAACATACATATTTATGGGCAAGGATTTCAATAGAACTAATTGCAATCACTTACCTATAAGAGAAAAGCTAATTGTGGTAGCCATCTTGAAGTTAAGGTGGCCTGAAAGGGGCAGTACGGTGCAAATTATGAACTAGTTGCTCATTAACTGCTAGAAGCATGAAATTTGGTACATAGTATGAACATGACCTAAGGGAATTTTGTAGCTATAGGGCCATCGCAGATTTGCCTTCTGGCCTCAGTGGCAGCCATTTTCCAAAATGGCCGACCGAAAATAGAGATTTTTCAATATCTCAGCTTCTAGTTCACTTAGAATCGTAATCTTGGTGTCTAAACATACATATTTAGGGGCAATGATTTCAATAGAACTAATTGCAATCACTTACCTATAAGAGAAAAGCTAATTGTGGTAGCCATCTTGAAGCTAAGGTGACCTGAAAGGGGCAGTCCAGTGCAATATATGAACCAGTTGCTCATTAACTGATAGAAGCATGAAATGCGGTACATTGTATGAACATGTCATTCACGGCCACATAGTATTGTATTGTATTGTATTGTATTTAAACATTTATAAAGCGCCTCTAGTAGGGTGAACCGTTCAGAGGCGCTCCATAGTCCTCTACATAGTCCTCTACATAGACAGAGACCAGCACACTATTGAGCAGCTATCACACATTTGCGCTGTGCCCTACAGCCCTTCTCGCAGTCACATCTGAGCAGTTCTGTCGAGAAGCTTTGGCAGGTGTTGTCCACTTCACTTCCCAGCCTTCTTCGATCGTTTGCAGCTACCCCCTTTCACCAGGACATGGTAGCATTGGAGCAGCTCGGAACATCTGTGCCCAGAAACGACCTGACTGGTTGGCAGCGCTCTTGGTGTGTTCCAAAAGTGCAGCTTGAGTTGGTGGAAGGCCATCCATTGATCTACCTTTCTGTTAGAACAGCTGCTTCCGTACCTCATTCACCTTCTCCTCACTGCTATATAGCAGGGTTAACTAACACTCACCATCACATTCGAATATGGTCAACTTGCGGCTAGGAACCAAATCAGACATAGTGAGCTCCTAGAAGAGGTTGTTCCCACTTCAACAGATGACGCCATCCCAGAAATTCAGCCAGGCCTTTCACTGTGTGTACATACTGTTGATTGTGTATCCTGGATGAAGCAGTCATTGTTAGGATGATGAAGCCTGACACTGCATGCACATGCACACATTGTACATGGCATCTTGTTCGTGTAAGCCACAGCAGCAGTTCAGCAGCTCAGCGTTGACGAACTATGGGTTGGTTTTTGATGAGGCAAAGCTCGAGGTAACTACCAACCCATGATATGGCACGTGCCTTGGCCCAGAGAAGTGCGTAGCCTTGCCCTTCCTTCACGCATTTAGCGGATGTGACACAGTAACATTCTTTGCCGGCCGTGGAAAAAGTACGGTGTGGGACATTTGGAAGATATTCAACTACGTTACCCCAGCCTTCTGCACCTTAACATCAATTCCCAACTCTGTTGATGATCAGCTCGATGTACTGGAGCGCTTTGTAGTTCTTCTTTATGACCGTGCGAGCAGTTAGGAGAAGGTGAATCAGGTACGGAAGCAGCTGTTCTCACAGACAGCAGATCAGTGGATGGCCTTCCACCAACTCAAGCTGCACTTGTGGAACACACCAAGAGCGCTGCCAACCAGTCAGGTCGTTTCTGGGCACAGATGTTCCGAGCTGCTCCAAAGCTACCATGTCCTGGTGAAAGGGGGCGGTGGCTGCAAACGATCGAAGAAGGCTGGGAAGTGAAGAGGACAACACTTGCCAAAGCTTCTCGACAGAACTGCTCAGATGTGACTGCGAGAAGGGCTGTAGGGCACAGCGCAAATGTGTGATAGCTGCTCAATAGTGTGCTGGTCTCTGTCTATGTAGAGGACTATGTGGCCGTGAATGACATGAACGATTTTATATAACTCTGTGGGTAGTACTTTGTCTGGACTCTGGGCGCCGAAATGTGGACTATTTTGTTCAATGTACATTTACGAGAACATTAGTAACATGCTGAATTGCTGATATACCATAAGTTGTTTATTTCCACATGAACATGAACACATCAACAAGTTTCAGAAATGGTTAGTTCCCTAGCAATCCTTGCCCGAACTAGGCCTACTGTATGCTTAACAACAAAAATTATAATCATAATTTTAAGGTCACCTTAACTTCAAGATGGCTACCACAACTAGTGTTTCTCTTGTCGGTAAGTAATTGCAATTAGTTACATGGGAAACCTTGCCCCTAAATATGTGCCTTTAGACATCAAGGTCCCGATTCGAAGTGAACTAGAAGCTGAGATATTTGAAAAATCTTTATTTGTGGTCGGCCATTTTGGAAAATGGCTGCCAGCGAGGCCAGAGGGCAAATCTGTGATGGCCCTATAGCTACAAAATTCCCTTAGGACATGTTCATACAATGTACCACATTTCATGCTTCTATCAGTTAATGAGCAACTAGTTCATATATTGCACCGGACTGCCCCTTTCAGGTCACCTTAGCTTCAAGATGGCTACCACAATTAGCTTTTCTCTTATAGGTAAGTGATTGCAATTAGTTCTATTGAAATCATTGCCCCTAAATATGTATGTTTAGACACCAAGATTGCGATTCTAAGTGAACTAGAAGCTGAGATATTTGAAAAATCTCTATTTTCGGTCGGCCATTTTGGAAAATGGCTGCCACTGAGGCCAGAAGGCAAATCTGCGATGGCCCTATAGCTACAAAATTCCCTTAGGTCATGTTCATACTGTGTACCAAATTTCATGCTTCTAGCAGTTAATGAGCAACTAGTTCATAATTTGCACCGTACTGCCCCTTTCAGGCCACCTTAACTTCAAGATGGCTACCACAATTAGCTTTTCTCTTATAGGTAAGTGATTGCAATTAGTTCTATTGAAATCATTGCCCCTAAATATGTATGTTTAGACACCAAGATTACGATTCTAAGTGAACTAGAAGCTGAGATATTGAAAAATCTCTATTTTCGGTCGGCCATTTTGGAAAATGGCTGCCACTGAGGCCAGAAGGCAAATCTGCGATGGCCCTATAGCTACAAAATTCCCTTAGGTCATGTTCATACTATGTACCAAATTTCATGCTTCTAGCAGTTAATGAGCAACTAGTTCATAATTTGCACCGTACTGCCCCTTTCAGGCCACCTTAACTTCAAGATGGCTACCACAATTAGCTTTTCTCTTATAGGTAAGTGATTGCAATTAGTTCTATTGAAATCCTTGCCCATAAATATGTATGTTTAGACACCAAGATTACGATTCTAAGTGAACTAGAAGCTGAGATATTGAAAAATCTCTATTTTCGGTCGGCCATTTTGGAAAATGGCTGCCACTGAGGCCAGAAGGCAAATCTGCGATGGCCCTATAGCTACAAAATTCCCTTAGGTCATGTTCATACTATGTACCAAATTTCATGCTTCTAGCAGTTAATGAGCAACTAGTTCATAATTTGCACCGTACTGCCCCTTTCAGGCCACCTTAACTTCAAGATGGCTACCACAATTAGCTTTTCTCTTATAGGTAAGTGATTGCAATTAGTTCTATTGAAATCCTTGCCCATAAATATGTATGTTTAGACACCAAGATTACGATTCTAAGTGAACTAGAAGCTGAGATATTGAAAAATCTCTATTTTCGGTCGGCCATTTTGGAAAATGGCTGCCACTGAGGCCAGAAGGCAAATCTGCGATGGCCCTATAGCTACAAAATTCCCTTAGGTCATGTTCATACTATGTACCAAATTTCATGCTTCTAGCAGTTAATGAGCAACTAGTTCATAATTTGCACCGTACTGCCCCTTTCAGGCCACCTTAACTTCGAGATGGCTACCACAATTAGCTTTTCTCTTATAGGTAAGTGATTGCAATTAGTTCTATTGAAATCCTTGCCCATAAATATGTATGTTTAGACACCAAGATTACGATTCTAAGTGAACTAGAAGCTGAGATATTGAAAAATCTCTATTTTCGGTCGGCCATCTTGGAAAATGGCTGCCACTGAGGCCAGAAGGCAAATCTGCGGTTGCCCTATATAGCTAAAATTTTTCTTCATCGTATGTTGCTACCATGTGCCAAATTTCATGCTTCCAACATCAAGTGAGCAATTTTTACACCAAGCTGACTGACTAATTGGCAGTTTTTAAGGAGCGGATATGACGTCATGCAAAAACGTCGGCTAAGGGGCCTAAACCATGACAGAAAAATTGGCAACCAATTTTTTCTGCTTCACAACTAAAATATCATTAATTTAAACATCATTGCCAAGATTCTACCCAAAATCTCTGTTCCCTTTCTTTTTTGTGACATAAGCCAACGGACTAAAATTTGCCTGACATTACTTTGGGATCTTACATATATACATACATGCATGCATACATACATACATAAATACAGACATACGTGTATGCATATATATACATACATGCATATATACATACATACACATACATATACTTACATACATATATATAGACTGGGCCGTAAAAAAGTAACCCCCTACAGGTTTCTGAACCATCAAAAGCAGTGGGTAGACTCAGTAAAAGTTATATAAAATTGGTTCTATTTGAAATATTTTGTTTAAATTTGGCTTTTATACGCACATGTGAATTACTTTTAAGCCAGGAAAACTTGATGTAAGAATCCTTACTTTTGGCCGAAATATTAGCAAAACCTATAGGGGGTTACGA
Organism: Allolobophora icterica; assembly: GCA_963556255.1. Taxonomy (NCBI): domain Eukaryota; kingdom Metazoa; phylum Annelida; class Clitellata; order Crassiclitellata; family Lumbricidae; genus Allolobophora; species Allolobophora icterica. Next base: position 11,284,831 of record OY744603.1, on the reverse strand, counting down.
TTTTTGGCCTACCCTGAACATATACAGTGATGGGCAATAGTTAACTAAAAAGTTGCTAACTTAGTTTAACTAAAAAATTTGAGTTAAGGAAGAAGTTTAACTAAAAAAAATAGTTTAGTTAAAACCATAGTTTAACTAAAAGAATTTTAGTTGCTAACTAAAAAGTTTAACTAAAAAAATCAGCAATTGCCAACTATTTTCCGCAATCAACATTGAACACTGTAAACAACTCAACGCGAAACTTATTGATTAACACTGCATGATCTTAGCTCTAACAACCTGTGTTTTCAAATTCATACACTATTTACAGTATGCTTGTAACTAGAACAGCACACATTGCATAGTTGGAAGGTGAAATTGTCATTGACGCTCTGTATTATTACAGTTCACTTAACCTCTGTTATTGTGAAAATGTTTGTCATAAAATGTTGAAAAAAGTTGGAAGAAGTTTAACTACTTTTTCCTAGTTTAGTTGACTAATTGCCAAAATTAGTTGTCCATTATTTAGTTAAACTATATTTTTTTGAGTTGGAAAATAGTTTTAGTTTAACTTAAAAAAATAGTTTAGTGCCCATCACTGAACATACATACACATACATACATACATACATACATACATACATACATACATACATACATACATACATACATACATACATACATACATACATACATGCATACATGCCGAACACGGGATTAAATGCAATCTACAGTCTCTGTATTTTTAAAAGGGCTAAAACTGAGGCCAGTGTCATTGACCTCGGTGCCATGCAATGTTATGGAACCATAATTGAGTTATGAAATGTTGAGATATAAAATGTTGAAGCATCTAGATACAAATGATGTTTTATCGGTAAACTGACATGGCTTCTCTAGAAACAGATGATGTCTGACTAACCTGCTACAAGCACTAGAAGAGTGGACACAAGCAATGGATCACGAGTTTGGGGTTGGTGCAATTTTCTTGGACTATCAAAAGGCATTTGATGCAGTGCCTCACCAAAGATTGATAGGCAAACATAAAGGATATGGAATTTGTTTGATATTGCTGAAATGACCTTAGGTCTTCTTTACAAATCGTAAAATGCGAGTGGTCTTTAAATGGACATAAGACAGATTGGACAACAGTTCTCAGTTGAGTTCCAACAGGATCAGTTTTATAACCGTTGCTGTTTTTAATTTATGTGATCTTATTGCGACCTACAAAATTCTACATGAACTCAAGAACCTAAAGAAAAGATGAAAAACTTCTGCCAGAGGGCAGCAAATGGAAATAATTATGTGAGAACACAATTTGAGTCTGTGCCATAAGCGGGTGCTATGCTATTGGACATCAGAAAATTCTTTTTTAGCCAAAGGAAAGAATTGTGCATCACTGTAGGCCTACCTGGTTACTTCCATAACATAGTATCTGCACCAGCGTGAAAACACTTTCAAACAGAAACTGGACAGTTGGATGAAACTATATAGGCACTAAAAGCTCATATAGCTTACCTAACCTGTTAACTATAACTGATTACAGTAACAGAATATACGAGCACACATGAACAAACTTTTTTTACTCAATGTTAGATATAAAAATCTTAATTCTACAACATGTTGGCAACACAAACTGCTTAGTACGCATATCTGTATGCTACATTGCACAAATATTTGGTAAGAGAAAAAAACAGACACAAACTAACCTATACTTGATGAGAAGGTAACTTGACGCAGTGAGAACCCTGAAATGATCCTGGCAAACTGTAAGGAAACATACAAAGCAGGAATAGCATCACAAGGTAGCTAAAACAAGTAGACCTGACAGCATATAGGCCAAAAAACTAGCAAATAAAACACTAAACAGCTGCTTGAGGATGAGAAAACAGTGTATAACATTCGTCGATTACCGTGTTGACTTAACAATCCGAAACTACATCCTCGTCAAAAGTATTAAATTTTGTTTGAGAACCTTTGCACCATTGGGTGAACGATAATAATTTATTCTTTTGACTTGGTTGATGAATACAAAATATTTGACTACAAAATGGCCAAAATATATGGGATGTGACTATTTAAAATGCAGTATGACTTCACTGTTTACACAAACATCAGACAAAATTGCCTTTCTAACTTACCAAAGCATTACGAAAGACCCATGTAAAGAAGTTTTCTGAATTTACTATGTTCCCTCTATGTAATAGATATAAGCAGAAATGTAAATATAGCCAATTAGGCCTATAAACGCTAAACGGAAATGGAAACAACGGGGAATTAAAGAAAATTCAAGTTTTTTCAATACATTAGCTTGCTCGAGGCCTACCTGTAACCATATTTACTTGTGAATTTAAAGAAGTAGAAAATTGTGATATTTAAAAATAATTGTCACTCACCAAGAACTGTCCTCTTTTCCGGTAGTCGAAATAAAACAACGCACCTTATAGCACCACCGAGTCTATAATTGTAGATATTGCGAACAGCGAACATCACGTACACAAGATTTAACAGTTCTGCCTCTCTGCCTCTTTGAAAGCACCTTTTATACCGTATGTGCTCTCTACATGGGTATGCTTGGCCCAAAGCCTAATGCCAACAGCTGCTATTACCTTCCTTAGTAGAACACAGGGGCCTGTTAAAAGGTCCCGATCATCACTAGACGTAACCTGAACTAAGAAAACAGCCCTGGTCAGCCTTTGGTCCACTAAACGTTCTTACATCGGAGCGAACATCAAACGCATCCGATAATTAGCCCATCAGTGACTCTGCTAGATAAGCCACCACCCTTGATGCTACATAAGTAGTCAGACGGACACACACACACAGATGGACAGGTATACAAACAGACATACAGGTGAACAGACATAAAAGCAGGCAGATAAACACATCAACAGACGGACAGACATGCAGACAGACAGACAACCATACGAACGGACAGACACACAGACGGAAGACTTACAGCCAACGACATAAAGGCAGACAGATAAACACACCAACAGACGGACAGACATGCAGACAGACAGACAACCAAACGAACGGACAGACACACACTCAGCCGGAAGACTTACAGCCAAGAGACATAAAGGCAGACAGATAAACACATCAACAGACGGACAGACATGCAGACAGACAGACAACCATACGAACGGACAGACACACAGACGGAAGACTTACAGCCAACGACATAAAGGCAGACAGATAAACACACCAACAGACGGACAGACATGCAGACAGACAGACAACCATACGAACGGACAGACACACAGACGGAAGACTTACAGCCAACGACATAAAGGCAGACAGATAAACACATCAACAGACGGACAGACATGCAGACAGACAGACAACCAAACGAACGGACAGACACACAGACGGAAGACTTACAGCCAACGACATAAAGGCAGACAGATAAACACATCAACAGACGGACAGACATGCAGACAGACAGACAACCAAACGAACGGACAGACACACAGACGGAAGACTTACAGCCAACGACATAAAGGCAGACAGATAAACACACCAACAGACGGACAGACATGCAGACAGACAGACAACCAAACGAACGGACAGACACACACTCAGCCGGAAGACTTACAGCCAAGAGACATAAAGGCAGACAGATAAACACATCAACAGACGGACAGACATGCAGACAGACAGACAACCATACGAACGGACAGACACACAGACGGAAGACTTACAGCCAACGACATAAAGGCAGACAGATAAACACACCAACAGACGGACAGACATGCAGACAGACAGACAACCATACGAACGGACAGACACACAGACGGAAGACTTACAGCCAACGACATAAAGGCAGACAGATAAACACACCAACAGACGGACAGACATGCAGACAGACAGACAACCATACGAACGGACAGACACACAGACGGAAGACTTACAGCCAACGACATAAAGGCAGACAGATAAACACACCAACAGACGGACAGACATGCAGACAGACAGACAACCATACGAACGGACAGACACACAGACGGAAGACTTACAGCCAACGACATAAAGGCAGACAGATAAACACACCAACAGACGGACAGACATGCAGACAGACAGACAACCATACGAACGGACAGACACACAGACGGAAGACTTACAGCCAACGACATAAAGGCAGACAGATAAACACACCAACAGACGGACAGACTCCAGGTGGCCAGACACTCCAGGTGGACAGACTCCAGGTGGCCAGACAGACAGACAACCAACCATACATACTAAAAGACGGCCAAACGTACTTACGTACAGACATAAATACAGAAAGACGGACAGACAAATAGACGCACAACATGCAGACATACACCAAGTGATATACCTGGACTAGTTTCAGGGTTGAGGGATCGTCATTGTTTGTCGTTTTCATCACTGCGTCTGGTCCCCGTCATTAGTCGTAACCTGAAGTGCCAAGAGAAGACTGAATTTGAACCCATAGTGCGTGTGTTCGATAGAAGTCGGAGCGAGATATAATTGCTTAGACAGCAGGGACGGTTTCTGGGAAGGGTTAGTGGCTTGTTAGAGCCAAGAATTTCACTCCTCGCAGCTAACCATAACGGTTGTTATCTCCCCCCCCCCTGGAGCTTCCGCCTAGCGGCTTCCACCAAGCAGCTGGGGCACAGTATCACAGTACAAACATCATTACCTTCAACCGTGATACAATAGATCGACCATTGTGCAGCCAAGTAGCCAGATGGCTGATCAACCTAATCCTACTATCTACCCTCCCAATCCGGCCAGTTTGGCTGAACCCAACAATCTTGAGAGCAGAAATTGCCTTAATAACAGAAACACGGTTCTGTAAGAAGGGTCTTGACAAAGAAATTTCCCTGAAGAATGTTCATTTATTAGTGATGACCGCTTAAAGAGGAAAGAAGGTGTAATTTATGCAGTATTCCAACTGTGGCCTAACCAGTGATTTGTACAACCTCTTGAAAGCTGTGATAGTATCCACTGAGATAGTACTATCATCCAAACTATTCCACAAGTCTGCAAATCTTGCACTTAAGAATTTCTGCACTATTGTTCCTTTCAGTTTCTTATACCTATGTCCTCGAGTCGCCTTGTTTGGTGCTAATTCAAAGAACCTCTCCCACTGCACTGCCTCCTTTCCTGTGATAATCTTTTAGGCATCACTTTGGTCTCCACCGCTCCTCCTTCTCTCTAATGCTGTTAGTCCACATATTTTCAACCTATCTTCATAGCTCAAATCCTTATACTTTCTATATTTGTTGAATGTCGTGTTTCAGGTATGGATTCAACACCTTAATGCAGTATGCTAAATATGGCCTAGCCAGTGATTTTTAGTATTTTTTTTTATTCCAATTACATGCATTACATACATTACATACATTCATTCATACATACATGCATACATAAATGCATACATACATTCATGTATATGATTGGTTGAAATTGCGGATTTGAAACTGGTTTGAAGGATACCTGTCATTTGATGAATGGAGGGTATTGGGCTTAAAGATCACCTTAGCAAACTGTGGTTGCTCAGAGCTCATTAAAACTGTGTGAATGAAAACAATCTGCATAATTATGGTTATACTGGTCTGATTAAAATATCTTAATTGCTACCAGATCCAGCGTTGCATTGATGTGGATTATGGCTCTTTCCGATTTAATCAGACTGCATGCAAAGTATGCCTATGATAAGTAAATATTGAGTATCATTGGCTGATGATGGATTGTGGCTCTTCTGATTCTAATATTGACTATAAAACATAACTAAATTAATTTTGAGTACCACTGACAACTGTTGGATTGTGACTCTTTCTGTTTCTTGTTCTGACTACAAGAACATTAGGCCAACAAGAGATGAATGCTTGAATTATGATGAAAACTGCTGTATTGGGGCTGTTTCTGATTCTAATTTTGATTACAAATACACTAAATCTATGTGAAGTGAATTTTGAGTATTACTGAGAGCTGGGTTATGGCTCTTTCTGGTTCTACTGATGACTGCAAGTGCATTAAGGGGCCGTCCACTTATTACGTGCGCAATGAGGGGGGTCGGATTTTTGCGATTTTGCGTACGGGTGCGAACGGGGGGGAGGGGGGACAAAAGTGTACGTACGCAAAATAAATTTCTAATTATGACGTCCACATTAGCCTATTTATAACTCTGTATTGTCTTATAGTCGTCCGATGGCATTTTATTACATTATATAAAAGCCATGTGCAGTTATTCTGTGCTGTGAACGAGACACCTATAATTTGTCTATATTGGCCCTCACTCATCCTTCAATCTGGCCTAAAGTGCAGACTTTCGAGACACTTTCTGCAGCTGGTCTTCGAGGGGGTGCGTCAAGTGTACGTACGCGGGGGGGTGTGGAAGAAAGTACGCTTGCGAACAGGGGGAGGGGGTCCAATTTTCCCGGATTTTTGCGTACGTAATATATGGATGGCCCCTAAGCCTGTGAGAAATGAGTGCTTGAGCTCTGGTGGCAGCTGTTGGATAGTGGTTCTTTCTGATTTTAATTTTGATTACAAGTGTATCAGGCTTCTAAGGAGAAGTGAGTTTCGAGCACTATTGACAACTGTTGGTTATGATTTTGATAAGTTTTGAGCACTATTGACAACTTTTGGTTATGATATTGGTAAGGTATAGGTGTTGGTAGGAAGCATGCCCTCTCCAGCAGAACCTTATACTAGTATGGAATAGGCAGCAATGTTTAGTCTTGAACTTAAGGCAAATGTTTACATTTTAATTTTTCTACCATTGATGAAGTGAACCAAGTGAGGATCTTTGGCTTAATATTTGGGTCTGGACAAGTTATGATAAGAGGAAATGCACTCTTGTTAAAGTAACTACTATTTAACTCCCCTCTCAACTTCGCTATGATTATGATACTGTGATACTTTGTTGGATATGCATTAGTAGTTGATATTGATAAGTAGTCAGGGTTCTTGTTCGGTGTTGTACATGCTGGGAGGATAGACAGCGATAATCTTTCCAGTGCGTGTGCTGTATATACAGACTCTCTTTCTTATTTCTGTTGACCGTTAGCTACACGGTTTATTTTGTTAGCTAGTTTGAGATTTGATTTATTCTTGTTTTGTTCTATTTGCATATAAAATGTCTATGAGAATTAATCTGAAGGACACAGACAAAGTCAGTAATAGATGCAACGTATGTAAAACAAATGCTGGATCAGGCGATAACTGCTACAGATGCAATCTATGTATGGGCCTATGGCACGATAAATGTTATAGTAAACAAATTTTTGGGGTAGTTGACAACAGCGAATGGTTTTGTTGCTACTGTGCAGATGAAGTATTTCCATTTAATCATATTATTGAACAGAATAGCTATTTGATGGCTTTGGATGAGGGAACTCTTGATACGTCAAAAATCGACCCATTGAATAATTTACCAAGACTAGGACTCTTTACTGATGATGTAAATCACAAACACCTTCTTAATAGGGATGAAATTGACCCGGACAGCAATTACTATAATAAAAAAACAGGATAGGGCTCTTTATGTTACTTCCCCCAAAATGGCAAATAAATTTTGTAAACATAAACACATGTTATCAATAATGCACATAAACTGTAGAAGTATAGTGTCTAAAATGCAGGAAATACAGTTACTTTTGCCCCAGGCTCCTGTTGATATACTAGCGGTGACAGAGACTTAGTTGGATAATCTGGATGATAATACTTCAATTCTCCCTGGATATAAATTTATTAGTAAGCCGAGAACTACCCATGGAGGAGGAGGAGTGGGATTATTCTTAAAAAACGGTATTATATTTCAGGAAATAGACTGTAATGACTCCTCTGGCATATTATCTCATGAGGCGCTATTTATAGCAGTACCCCAAACTAAAGAGCCTGATCTTGTTGTTGTAGTGATATATCGGCCTCCTGCCCAGCCCCTGGATGTTTTCAATACTGAAATAGGCCTATTACTTCCAGTCTTAACTAAGAAAGCGAAAAAAGTGATTCTCCTTGGTGATTTTAACATAAACCTGCTAAGATACTGCGATCATGCACTGACTCAAGACTTTCTCAACATTATGATGTCTTCTCACTTCCTCCCTTCTATTGATTGTCTTACCCACGCTACCTCGCAGACAAAATCAGGCCGCTATTGGACGACCCTAACAGGTCGCGATTGCGATCAGCAAAGTCCGCTGATGTCACCGTGCCAGCAACAAAAACTAAAATGGGCGATAGGGCCTTTCGGGTCGCTAGCCCTCCTGCTTGGAACAGTCCTTCTGCTCGTGTTCAGGAAGCTAAAAGCATTTTTGTTTAAAAAAAACAGTTATAACTTTACTTCCTAGGTAACAACTCAGACCCTTTGCCCCGAGAGTTGAAAGTCTGCGTGTGTTTGTGTGAAGCATCCTAGAAGTAGCTTGCTACCAACGATGCTATATAAATTGTCGTAAATACAATTACAATTACAAGTTGTATAGTATTACATATGCTCTCAGGCATTAGAAAGTTTGGCACATACTACAGTGTAATATGAAAGTAAAGACCGTCCCTAGTGTTATTCGTGAATTCATGCCAATCCTATGTAATGAAGTCCGCCCTGAACAAACAGTCGGCCAGACATAAACGCAGGCCAAGCACAAAAAGACATACACACATACAGACAGACAAACAGAGAGACATATAGAGGGACTTCCATTGCGGCGGAATGTAATAGGCGCAGACGGACATTTACGATCATTTATGATCGTAGTATCTTAGCAGGTTTATGTTAAAATCACCAAGGAGAATCACTTTTTTCGCTTTCTTAGTTAAGACTGGAAGTAATAGGCCTATTTCAGTATACAGAGACAGACATACAGAGACGTAAATGTAAATATAATGCAAATCTCCGAAATTTCTCAGCCCCACACAAAAGCTACGTCAGGGAGACCAGCTTATACACCGGCGCTATATCAAACCAAGTACTCAATAGCAAGGCTGCCTTGATCGTTCCGGTGCCAGGTTAGAGTTCTGGGAGGTCAAACCGAGGAGACAGTAGGGCGTTAAGGTAGTAGGCTAATGATGGTGGTTGTGTGGTGGCACAGGAATAGAATCAGGATAGGATAGCTTGAAGAGTTCGGTTTCCAATCGTGAGTGGAAAGCAGCGGAGGAGAGTGCAAGCGGATAAGTGGTGCAAGCAGACAGACGATCAGACATACAGCCGAAAAGACGCACAGACGTAGAGACGGACACGTCGGACAGACCAACAGACATCAGGGACGTCACTTGTCGCCTTCATAACCTTCGTCATTAGGCGTAACCTGAAGTGATAAGTGCAGACTAGATTTCAACCGCATTGTGTGTGTGTTCCATAGACGTCGGAGTGAGATCAAAGTACTTTGGCTGCAGAGAAGGTTTAGAAGCAGACGAGGTGGTGGCTTGTTATAGCCTAGACCTTTGCTACCTCTCAGGTGCCCAAAACAGTTCTCTTCTCCTCCAAGTGCTTCCCGTCAAACGGGCAAGTCTGGCCAAGCAGCTGGGAGCCAAACATCAGCGTCCAAACCTCATTACAATCAACTATAAGTTAACCTTATATAAGTTATTGTAATATTATATGGGCCTTCACATACCGCTCCCGTCTAACAATTCTGACAACCCTGCAGAAGCGAGTTGTGAGAAACCATATGAAATGCGCCCTACAGACTCCTTAGGCAGCTTCTGACTAACAGGACTATGCCGTTCGCCCTTTTGGCTCAAGGTAAGTTGATATTAAGACAGCTAACTGTCGTTATCTCATCCTTGCGCTGGCAGTCAATCGGACCAGTCTAGTCAAGCACTTGGGGGTCAAGCACCGCCGTCCAAACCTCATTACGATGCAATGCACCGACCCACTGTGTAGCGAAGAAGCCGACGAGACGGGACGGCCCATCAACTTAACATAACATTGCGAGTGTTTCAGAAGGCGTGTAGTCTGTATTAGGCTAGGCGCCGACTTTTACCTTTGTCTCTGGGTGCCAGTGGGTGCATGGGTCCTCCCCTTGCTTCTCGTACCACCTCCCCTTAGGAAGGTGAGTTTTAGCGGATTTTCGGAGAAAGAAAATTGTTTTCTTGTCAAGGGTTCCAGCGTTATTATTTATTTATTTATTTAAATAATAAATTATATTTTTATGTACGGCCTGTGACTGTGAAATCATACAATGTTGGGTATTTGTGTTGTAGTTGTACTTCTCATGTTGTGAGTTACTGCTTAGGTACAAACATTTGAATTTGGGGTCCGAATTCCTCTGGGTGCCAGGCACCCACTGAACTTTCTCTCTGGGTGCATTGGCACCCAAGGCTCCCAATAAGTCGGCGCCTATGTGTTAGAACCACTGCATGTTAATCTGTATCAGGCTAACATGTAATGCTTTATGGTCTATGTCGCCTAGCCTCCTCTTGAAAGCTGTGATTGTGTCCGCTGAGACAGTACTTTAACAATACCTTATCCGTTCGTAGGATAACATAGGTGTGTAGATGATATAAGCCTAGCTATCCAATGACAGCGCATGTAATAACGTGAATTAACGTACCCCGAAAATAATGGAATTCGCCCAACCACTAGTTCATCGATAGGGAATGGGGTTGAGAAATTATCCATCCCCATGGAAAAATGTTGAATCTCACAGGTAGTAAGACTAAGACAGGGTTAATTCAGGGCTAATTCTTTGGGTAATCAACTACAAATGCAAATTTTTTACAACTGATACAGATAAGAAATTGATCGGAGCTCCTCAGGTAATGCATTCCATGCTGTCGGACCAGTAGGCCTATGTATAATCGAATTTCTACGGGAGTTAGTATGCGCAAATGTAGATCTAATACATTACATGCATGCATTCACATATATATATATATATACATACATAAATATATATATATATACATAAATATATATATACATTAATATATGCATAGGCTACATAAATACAGGCATACAGTCAGATACACACACATATAACATAACATAACAAGGGTTATAGATGGTTCAGAAGACGTGTCTAATCGTGTTAGAATCACTGCACGTTAACATGTAATGCTTAATAGCCTATCTCGCCTAACCTCTTGAAAACTGTGATTGTGTCCGCTGACACAGCACTATAATCCAAACCTTTCCACAAATCCACAACTCTTGCACTGAAGAATTTCTGCCCCAATGTTCATTTCGGTTTCTTAAATAATTTATGGTTATGTCCTCGAGTCGCCTTTCTTCAACCACTGCACTGCCTCTTTTTCAGTGATAATCTTGTAGGTTTCAATTAAGTCTCCTGTGATCCTCCTTCTCTCTAGTGTTGTTAGTCCACACCTTTTCAACCTTTCTTCATAGCTCATTTTTTTTAACCGAAAATCATTTGGGTTGCTCCTCTTTGCATTTTCTCTAGTTCTTCAATGTCATGTTTTAGGTATGGATTTCACAACTGGATGCAGTAGGCCTCTATTCTAACCGTGGCCTAAGCAGTGACTTATTTATTTTCATTTATTCCAATTACATTCGTTACATACATTATATACATGCATTCACAAATGCATATATAAATACATACATACGTTAATATATGCATACCGGTACATAAATACATACATACATACATACACACATTCATATATGCATATATGCGTAGACTCCGGGAGGGGCAGCTGGGCCCCAATAATTGAGGAGCCGGGGCAATGCCCCTCCAAAAATCGAGAGGAGAATTTCTTCAAATATTAGAATATTATGTTTCAATATAGACAAATTTCTTCAGAAACAGAAAAACAGAGAAACAGAACTTAAATACTATCATAAATTCATAATTGAAAGAAAGATTTATTTTTATCTTCAATATCTTCAATATGAAACAAATTTACATGTAGACAAAAAGTCCCATTTCATACACATTAACGTAACACCGGAAGCCTCTGCTGACTGTCCACACCAGAGGTGAAAAAGTTTTTTCGGTTTTCGATTTTAAACAAAAACAAAAGGAAACCACCAAATTTTTTTTTAAAAATAAAATAAATTTCTTATTTTTTAGAAGTTATTTTAATAACATTGATTTAATGATTTTTAATTTTCGGAAATCGCAACTGAATTAAACTGAGTTTGAGCTCTTGTTCGTGTCATTTTTCATGATTTTTATGATCCGAAATCCGAATATCCTAAAAACAACAAAAACAACAAAAACCATAGAAACGAAAAAAAACGAAAAAAACAACAACAAAAAACAACTTTTCATCTTCAAAAAGCCTGTTTTTTGGCACCTCTGGTCCAGTCCCCAAATGCCCCCCCCCCACACAATATTTTGGACAAGTTTACGCCAGTGCATGTATATATACACACATATATTACATAAAAGGTTTTAGGGGGTTCAGAAGACGTGTGTAATCTGTGTAAGAACCACTGCAAGTTAACATTTAATGCTAAAAAGCCTATTTCGCCTTGCCTCCTCTTGAAAGCTGTAATTGTGTCCTCTAGCTGATCAACTTCTTGTTTGCTCCATTGACTTGGTTGAACCTTAACTCTTCTAAAACCCAACTCATTTGGTTTGGTACAAAGCAGCAATTATGTAAACTCGATTTCTCACTTCTCTCAGCTCATTTTCCGACCTTTTCATACTCTGCGAATGTCCGCGACCTAGGAGTCACCTTAGACAGTTCACTAACCTTTGTTTCTCACCTCTCCTTACTTACTCGCACTTGCCACTACCACTTTAGGAGACTGCGAGCTATCCGTCGATCCGTCTCTCCTGCAGTTTTCAGTACCATTATCCATGCATTTATCTGTTGCCGCATTGACTATTGCAAATCTTTACTGGTTTGGCCTTCCGAAAGTCTGTCTTACTGCCCTTCAATCGATACTTACTGCGGCTGCTCGCCTCATTATTCATCGTTCATGGTTCTCCCCATCACTACTTACATGACTGATGTCTTACATTGGGTTCCTGTCTCCGCTCCTATCCACTTCAAGATCATAACACTAATCTCTAAGGCGCAAAAGGGCTTAGCTCCAGCCTACCTTTTCGATACACAAACCTCTCTCTACTTCTCATCGACCCTTATGTTCTCTGAATCGGCATGATCTGGGTGAGGTCTGCCTTAGCTCAGTCTCGCTCTTTCGCTGTCGCGGACCCAACCTTATGGAACTCCCTTCCCTTGGTACTGCGTGGACCCTCCTTGCTATGTTCTATCTGTCTGTTGTTCATCGTTTAAAGTCTTTTCGGTTTCCGCGAGGCTCACACTCTGAGAGCGTCTCTGAATGGTTCGCACTGTGAGAGGCGCTTTTTAAATTCCACGATACCATATGATGACATACAAATGCTGTTTACAAGTATGGCCAGTGAGAGACATGGTAGAATTGACCGAGTTCACTGTGGGAGGAACAACCTGAAGTGGGAGCCACTGGTAGATCCCAGAAGGTGCTGATGCCATCATTGCACACACTGGCGTAAACTTGTTCAAAAATATTCATTCCACACATTGCATTGGGTGTACAGTCTATCTCAATTAATGGGGGGGGCACGTGCCCCGGCTGCCCCTCAGAGTCTACGCCTATGACTGCACATTACCATGGTCTTTCCCTCAACCTTATCTTATCCTCACTAATTCATGATCTGCTTTAAAGAAGTTGGGTCTTTGCACATTAGCTTTGACATCCTAGGTCTCCTCATGACTGATTTATTCCCATCTGATAACCTGATGCCACTAGTACTAAAGTGCTCCCTCACACGCACATTCTCTACCATATTTTTTATCAGCAGTTGTCACTAAGTCTCAATGGTGTTTCCTCTGGTTGACTCCATAACATGCTGTTGGATGAAGCTAGAATCAATAAAGTCCAAGAAAATCCTATCTTTTACCTCTCGCCTTCCAATACTTCCAAATCAATATTGGGGTTGTCCATTAATTATGTCAACAAATTTTAGGCAGTTTTTGCCCTCCCCCTTGTCAACAACTGCCAGACATTCAAGGACCCCCTAATAAAATGTGCATAAAAGTATTTTAACCAGCAAAAAGAATTTTTGGTCACGATTGTTTTTTCCATGGTAGTAAACAAAATCTTTCAACTAAGTCGGCACCGGGAGGCGAACCACGGTCGCGCACAATCATGCGCTCATGAGACATGCTCTCTAACCAGTGTTCCAAACTGGTCTTACGGTAAATCGTCTACTAAATTGGTTCAAGACTTTAAAATACTGGGTTAATCTTTACCTATTGTAAAAATTAAAAGTTCAAAATAGACACCTCTTCTGCAATGCTGCAATTAAGTGTTTTATGCTACTACTGCCTAAAGTTAACACAAAACCGTTAGACGTGTTTCTGTTAACTTTAATAGAGATCACACGATAGCTGCGTGTCCACCTAGCGACTTGCCCGTAGACCAAGAGCGTTGAAGGCTTATTATTAAACTAGAATCTGCGCGTGCGTTCGTGAAGAGGAAGCGAATAATAACAATCCAAGCACTAGTTTAAATTTCCTTCTCTCATTCCAGCAATCTGTGAAGCACACCGGAACATCTAGATAGGCAATGAACCAATAAATCACTAGCGGGGTGCCCCGTACATATGATAATTCTTAGTTTTCCAGATATTTGGCAATTTAAGGCGTGAGGATTTTCTGGTGGAAAAGCAAAGGACACATAATAACAGGTCTTTTTTCTAACATAAATATATTATAGATGGAACGCTCAAATAAGAAACTGTTTTACAAACAAAGTTATTTTGGTGTGCTTTACCAAAACCAAATATTACTTTTTCTTGAAATGTTTGGAGGAAAGAGAAATTTAACCTAAAATATAATCTACTCACCGATGTGATTAGATAAAATAAATGAGTTTTTAAACATGAAAGTTTGCCACTAAATGAGCATTTTAAAATAGAATTCTAATAATAATAATAATAATAATAATAATAATATCTTATCTTATCTTATCTTATATAATTATTTATAAAGCGCCTCTCACAGCATAGACTATTCAGAGGCGCTCCCAGCGTGTCAGCCTCGAGGGAAAAGAAAGGTCTTTAAGCAGCGGAGAGAAGAAGGCGAGATCCCAAGCAAAATCTTGCTACGGAGAGAGGGGGGCAGGTCATTCCAAAGGGAAGGGCCAAGGATGGCAAACGCACGATGCTGAGCCATCGAAGTCCTTGCACGAGGGACAAGCAGATCAAGGCGGTCAGCAGACCGAAGAGGGCGGGAAGAGAGAGCAGATAGAGGTTAACACGCATTAGGTCACAGAGGTATTTAGGAGCTTTTCCCAGTTGAGTCCTAGAGACCAGGAGAAGAACCTTGTATTGGATGCGGGAAGCAACAGGAAGCCAGTGAAGTACATCAGTCATAAAGGTAGTTATGTGAGAGAAGCGAGGAAAATAATAATAATAATAATAATAATATAAATGATAATAATAATAATAATAATAATAATAATAATAATAATAATAATAATAATAATAATAATAAAAGTCAACATAGAGTCAACACCATTAATTATTATCTTACACCTAAGGTACGTATCATAATTATATACCTCGGGTACGAATGATAATAATGATGATAATAATAATAATAATAATAATAATAATAATAATAATAATAATAATAATAATAATAATAATAATAATGATAATAATGATAATAATGATAATAATAATAATAATAATAATAATAATAATAATAATAATAATAATAATAATAATAATAATAATAATAACAACAACAACAACAATAATAATAATAATAATAATAATAATAACAATAATAATAATAATAATAATAATAATAAAAAGCAGAAGAAGAGCGTCCCTTAAGCTAAACCTGAGCCAGCTATGAGTATGTAGTGTTAGCGACTTTATTTTCTTAGCCTTGGCATATGAGGGCGGGTGGCCAATCCTCTCCCTCGCCGTCTCATTTTCCCACCGACAGCGTACGGTCAGTGTATTCATTAGAGCTGAGTTGGCTAGGGGAAGCAGGTGGGTCAGAAATCTGGAACCAAATTTCTGCCCTGGTGGGAATTTGAACCCCCGACCCCTATCGATTGAAGTTCAACACGCTAATCACTCCACCATCGAGCACCCTAATATATTGAAACAGCTTGAAAATAAAACATTAATGCATACGTGAATCTTCGACATACAGAAGTATTTTCTCAGACTCGACAGAAGAGTACAGTAAGTTTAAAGACTCTGATAAAAGTTGTTTGTGGTTGTCAAGAACTGAGGCATAGCATCATTTATCTATTCAGAAATACATAATCTAAAATACGCTATATAAATATGATGACTTGATGTCTAAAATATCTGCATATGGGTTGATATATTCGAGGTCTACTAATTGTATTGAATACTAAATTATAGTTCTCTAAGATCAGCTTGACAGTTATGACCGTTTTGACAGTTTCCAATAGTCTTGCTCAGCTAATGTTATAATTTAGTTTCTTCCACCTCTTTGCATAACCTGTTTGTAAGCCACAGTGCATTTGCAGGTGGTCTAATAAAGGACATACATACATACTTACTTACTTACTTAGATAGAAAGTGCCTCTGACAAGTCTCCATGAAAGAAGCGTTATACAATAACACGATTAGGTGAATTGTAATACCTTTGCCTGAAGAACATTAGATCTTGAAAAAACACGGTTCGATACCCGCAAGCCCCTCTACATGTAGGTCGATTCAGGCTTCCACTCCCAAGGGGACAGCATTAAAATGAGCGGCGCCGAACAGGCTGCCAAGACTTGTGTGCAATAAAATCTTGATAATTGTACCGTCATGTTTCAAGGTTTAAATGTTACTTACTGAGGTTTGTAAGTGAGCCTGTTTTATAAACGATTATTATTATTATTATTATCATCATTACTACTACTACTGCTGCTGCTGCTGCTGCTGCTGCTACTGCTACGAGGGCGCTATACAATCTCAGTGTTTCGTTTTAGATCCAAGGTATGTGTGGTAACATGGATGGGTCAGTGGACAACGAGTTTACATCGAGGAACCAGATTCAGGAATCGTTGAGTGGCTTTGCGTTTTCGTTCAGCGACTGTTCAACCACCGATTACACCGAAATCGACTACTGCAAATTTAACAGCAAGGTTGCCTACCATTTCTCTGCTTACTTACTTACTGATCCATATGTAATTTATATGCAGCCACTTTTAAAGTAGAAGATATGCAGAAGCGGAGAAAAGCATAGGCCTTCTTATACTCACTGGTGATTACTCAAATCTACCGGGCAACAGATGAGACACCGCATTAACTTACCTCAAATCACTTTAGTTGAAATGATCTTACCTCACATTATCTTACGCTTTCCGGTGTCGAGTCACAGGCTAGGAGCTCGCTTACATTGCTTAACCTCAACTTCCTTTATCTCACATTCGCAGGAACCGGTACGATATAATTCGGAAATGTAGTTAAGTAGGCCTACATGTTTTGATATTTCAGGCAATATACCTGACAGAGAGCTGCGAACCAATATACAGTAATTTCTCGTCGATGTACGCCGGTTGTTCACTTCCGAGCACAGTGTTGCTTTCTTTGAAAAGCGCCTGTAAGCAAGATGTCTGCGGAATGGACGAGGGCGTGACAAGCGTCTGTTCCGTCTACGAATACGTGGGGAAGAGATGCGCCGAACAGGGGGTCGATGTCAACTGGATCTCAGTCGACCCCAACATACAGAGCCTCTGTTTCAGCGATGTTTGTAAGTAGTCTTCGGTCTTGCGACCTCTTCGTGACGACAAGTAGCATAGTCACTTCACAAGAGAGGACACTCTTTCATGCTACCAATTGTTAAATATCTGAATTAGTTCTGTTAATCGTCGTATCTTTATTTAGTTGTGCGTGGATGTCTGTTTACAATCTGCTTCTGTTGTGGTCAATGTGAAATATGTATGGGGTCGTTGCATATACAATGTAATGCATGTGCGATTGTCAGAAGCAAATGTAGGCTGCTTACTTAGAATCGGTTGAACATGTTGTTTTCGTCCCGTCTTCAACTGGTTACGACCTTTACCTACTGTTTCATATGAAACGATCATAGGTTTATCCCTTTTGCATCATGATCACGGCTCTATAGACGTTATGCTAGCTTATATTAGATTACAATGGAGTACCGGTATTGGAGTATGTATCTATGTAGCCGGATGCTGGCTACCATGCCTTAATGAAGTCTGAAATGCAGTGGCGGCACTACCACCCCGCCGCCAGCTCCCGCTCGCAGCAGTATCTGCAGAGAGAGAGAGAGAGAGAGAGAGAGAGAGAGAGAGAGAGAGAGAGAGAGAGAGAGAGAGAGAGAGAGACAGACAGACAGACAGACAGACAGACAGACAGACAGACAGACAGACAGACAGACAGACAGACAGACAGACAGACAGACAGACAGAGACAGACAGACAGACAGAGACAGAGAGACAGAGACAGAGACAGAGACAGAGACATACAGACAGACAGACAGAGGTCAGAGAGGACGTGAATGCAGGGGTAGCTGTTGCTGACCGCGGATCCGCCCGCCTCGCCGCCAGCTCCCGCTGGCAGCCGCATCTGCAGAGTGAGACAGAGACGGAGACAGAGACAGAAAGAGGTAACCAATACACCAAAGTCACGCGACCGACGTACAACGGAAATTATATTGTTTGATGTTGTAAACTGAAATTTTTTCCTTCGTTTTAGGCCTAAATTATGCTGCTTATGTTGAGGTTATGCAGCTTGATGCGTGAAACTCAAACATTAATTTCTCCTACCTTCCGAATAACTCCCATGACCCTGATATGACCTGCTGAAATTTTATAGCTGGTGCCGCCACTGCTGAAATGCCAGACTAATTTATAATGGCACCAGGCTCTTTCTTTCTGCAGACTACTCGTGCAATCTACCAAACCAGTACGGCCTCAAGTACCAGTCGTGTCCTTCTTCCATCAAAACGTGTCGTCACCTCAGCTACCGCAATCTCTTTGACGACGACGAGGACTTCTGTGTGCCTGGCTGCGCCTGTAGCCCGGGTCGCCTGATGGACGATGACGGGAGATGCGTTCCCATTTCCTCGTGCACTTGCATTGACAGCCGCAATGTCACACACGGACCGGGGGAAACTATTCGACAAGGATGCTGCGACTGGTTCGTACTCTGATCTAATGACTCCTTTAGTACTGTTACCATAATGTAATCTAGCCAAATCTAATCTAGTCTAATATAATCTTATCTAAGAACTTCTATAGCGCCCATAGGCGTAGACTCTGTGGGGCAGCCGGGGCACGTGTCCCAATAATTGAGATGGACTGTACACTCAATGCGACAAGTGTAGGATGAATAACCATTATGTTGGACAAGTTTACACCAGTGAAAGCGCCACTGTAATAATGCTCCAGATATCAGTCAATGGTTTATATTAAACCTAGTCGTTGTACCAGCCAAATTCCAGGGTGAGTCCAGTCGAAAACTGTATTTGGCCTACTAATAAGCTTACACCAATCTGTTTGGCAAAGTAGGAATTTAACTGGCTTGTTTTAATCTATATGGCAGCACGTGCATCAACGGTACTTGGGCTTGTGGGAAGAAAGACTGTACGATTGAGTACAAGTGCGAATCAAACCAGGTGTATATGTTGTCTCGGTCCAAGTGCAACAGCACCTGCACCAACTACGCCCAGAAGTGTGACAGCAGCGAAGTGCTCACGGAACAGTGCGGATGCCCAGAAAATCTCGTTCTCGATCAGAATGTAAGTACACGCTTGTGCAGGAACCAGTTGTAATGCAAATCAGCAAATGTGCTGGCAAAATTAAGGGTAGAATAGGCTACTGGTGTACGGTAGAGACGCTTAATATTGTAATGTTATGCAAATTTCCGAAATTTCTGAGCGCCAGACAAAAACTGCCTCAGAGAAGATTATTCACGGCGAGATTATATCAAATCACATCGGCAATCCATGTTGTTTAGACCTTTTTCGGTTAATCCGTATGTTCAGAAAGAGGAGACGATGTGGTGTTAAGGTGTAAAGCGATTATGATGGTAATGGTGATTGCAGAATGAAGTAAAAATATTGTCAAACATCATTAAATCGTTGACAAATTTTGTCAACGATTTGAACCGAGAGTTTTATTACGTCAACGCTGATTGGTCGAAATTCAAAAGCGCGTAATGAACGACGATTTGAACAGAGAGTTTTATTACGTCAACGCTGATTGGCCGAAATTTAACAGAGCGCGTGATGTAAGAGACAATGTACCAAATAACTAGGTCAAGTTGTCAAAGTAACGTAGAGTTCCACGATTAAAGTTAGTTCACCCTGCGTTTCTTTTTGGACAAGATCGTTGCGATTGCAATATATTTTACAAGGTTAGTGTACAGGATAGACCTATTTCTGGTGGCAATATTGTGTTACTTCATAATACGGATGATCGATGATTAGCTTTTTTTAAAATCTGAAACGTAGTCTAATCGCTTGAAGCGGCCGCAATTTTAAGTTGCATCCAATACTGTTTGCATGTTCATAGTGGTCCCCTAGATTTGTGCCGAGTTCAAGTCCATAATCCGGCAAAATCGGTCTATCATACTTTATTATTATTATTATTATTATTATTATTATTATTAAAGTAGTTTTATATAGCGCCCCTTCAAGATTGCCTACTCAGGAGCACTCCCAGCCCAACCACGGTCAAATAACGCAGTTTTGAGGACAGTAAGAAACAGGGTGAAATGACCAATCGGTAATTGACGGAGCTTGGTAGGGAGCCCATTCCAGGTCATGGGGGCAGCCACAGAGAAGGCACGGCGCTGCCGTATGGTTGTCCGCGCGCGGGGAACAACAAGTTCAGCTTGCGCAGCTGAGCGGAGAGAGCAACGGCGCTGCGAGCATGAGGTGGGACAGCAGAGCTCCCGGAGGTATGGAGGGGCCAAACCTTCAAAGCACCGACGGACCAAGGCAGAAATTCGGTAAGTGATGCGCTGTGGGTAGGGGAGCCAGTGGAGGACATCCCTCATATACGCAGACACTCTGCCAAACTTGGGGATGCGGCCTACAAGGCGGGCAGCAGTACGCAGGATTCTATTCAGGGACTCAATCCGGCAGGCCGGGAGTCCGTCATATATGGCACTGCAGTAGTCCAATCGAGAAACAACAAAAGCATGGACAAGCGTAGAAGCTGCACCGGGAGACAAAGAACGGGAGATCACCTTGAGTTGCCGGAGCTGGTAATAGCAACTGCGGGAGAGAAGATTTATGTGCCGCGTGAATGCAAGTTCCTGGTCCAGGATGACTCCCAAGTCCCGGACCGAGGTCGAGAAAGCAAGGTGTGGGAATTGCAAGGCAAGAAAAGACAGGTCTATTTTACAGAGCTGCTGGGGAGTGCCAAGCCATATAAACTGCGTCTTGGCGGGGTTTAGCCGCAGGCGGTTTGAGGACATCTAGGCCTGCAGGGACTCCATGGCATGGGTCATGGTTTCCACCGCTGCAACAGCGCGGACAGCCGGGCAGTGTATATAGGCTTGCAGGTCGTCAGCATAGGACTGGCTAAGGACCGACCCTTTATCTCACCTCAAAACTACAAAAGTTACCCGACACTAACTTAACGCGAATTGTTGTACCTTGTCATTGACCTGATTACGGCTTGCTTTGGTGCACCAGTGGTTGATACCATGCTGTTGACCATTCAATTCTAATACCTAAAGTTATGGCTTTAAATATGTCGCCTGAAATTTCAAACTGGGTCATTGACTTCCTAACTGGTCGATCTCAAGTCCTCAAATGCGGCAACGCATTTGCTGATTCTGCTTCCATAAATCACAGCGTTATCCAAGGGTCTGGTCTTGATCCTACCCTTTACATTGTAGGACTAATGCAGAGTGATCTTAAACCCGTCTCTCGGTCCAACATTCTTTTCAGACTTGCAGATGATACTAACCTCACCCCCAACTCTCCTGTTAGCTTGGAATCTGAATTTGATAATATTAAGGATTGGGCCTCCAGGAACAGAATGACACTTAACCTTTTTAAGACTAAAGAAATTGTATTTCATTGACCGAGTCCAAGACTCGTCTCTTCCGGATCCTATCAACAATGTTGAAAGAGCGAAAATTGTCAAATTGCTTAATGTTGTTTTTCGAGAAGACTTAAAATTTTATGACCATTGTTCATTTATTTTAAAGGTATGCAGCCAACGCTTATACCCCCTAAAAGTCCTCCGATCTCAAGGAGTGCCTCCCGGCAAACTAAAGAACGTTTTTCAAGCCCTTGTAGTCTCCCGACTTACTTCTGCCATTCCATCTGGGGAGGGGGGTCAGCTGAACTGGGTGAAAAATGTGATTCATTTTTGCGCAGGGCTAGGTGCAGTAAGCTCTTTAGTGGTGATATTTTAACTTTGGAGAAAATTTAAAGTCTTTAAAAGCATCCAGTCACCCCAACACTGTCTTCACCAATTACTGCCTGCAGAGCACCTTCATAAATTCAAGTTACAAAAAAGGGGACATGCATTTGAATTACCGTACTTAAATACATTGCTGCATAGTTCGAGAATTCGCATTTTACGAATTTTAATTTTAAAAATTCGTGAAATAATAAAATAATAGAATTCTTTGCCATGGCAACGAATTTTATTATTTGTTAACTTTTCAACTTTTAAAGCAAGTTAATGTCAATGTCATAGGCAATCAATCAATCAGCCGTAAAAGATAGCTAGCAAAACAATAGTAGGCCTACTGATATTCAGTGACTGTTCTTCTTGAAGTCTTGAACTTCGATTTCTATCATAGTTGGAGTGTGTGACCGTGAGTGTCAGTCAGCAGAACGAAAAACCACTAGTGCCCCAGCTCCAGTGTGACCACTCAGTCACTAACACAGCTTGCAACCAAACATGGTTAAAAGAGTAGGCAACGTTCACCGAGCTGTGTCTTTTACTTCATCTTTCTCTGATTCCGAGTCATGAACAGCCCTCTGCTCCCACTCGACTCTGGTTTCTGTATCTTCGCCATGCAAATGCTCCCGAATTCGGGCAGAACAACCAACAAATTCCTTATCACAAAAACAAGACTGTATTTTTGGATTACCTTTCCTTCTCCTCCAAAATTACTACACGCTTTCACCCCATGTCCATGTTCTTTCATCTTTAAGAAATTAGATTTTAACTAACTTAACTCGTCACGTAAGAAACTTTAATACTGAATTTTGCATTAAATTCTAAGCAGAAGCTTACACAACAAGTCATGACGTCATCACATTTGTTGTTGCTTACGCTGTTTTGGAAAACGCCACTGTCAATGTAAGAAAGGCCCAACAATGGTCCCACGAATTTTATGAATTTTTACGAATTTTAAAATAGACCAATAATTCGCGAATTTTTACGAATTTGTAACCGAAAGTCACGAATTCTCGAACTGCATTGCTGCATAAGAAATCCTTCATCATTCGCTCACTGTACAACTATAAAAAAACTGGGTTAATGCTGGTTCTAGTGCCTGTTGTGATATATAACATGGCTCTATTTGTAGACCCGAGTAATGCTTACGTTCCTTAGATCATCATAACCTTAGTTATAGATATGTATGTAAATAAGACATTATCAAATTGTTTAAAATACTATTGTGTTTTTTCTGTCTTACTGATATTGTGTTTTTTGTATGCATTGTGATTGTAAAGTATGAGCGTTTGTCTTGTACTAATAAACGATTACTTACTTACTTACTTGCTTACATTAGACACCGACGCTACAAAAGTTACTAATTGATAATAATAATAATCTTGCCACGTTTCAGGGCAAATGCATTTATCCAGATGAGTGTCCTTGCTCGTACAACAACGAGTATTACTTGCCAGGAGCAACTGTACAGCTCAGATGCGATCAGTGGTAAGCATTTTAATCGATAATTGATCTACGAATAAGATGGTCCTTTAAAGCAGGGGTCTCAAACTTTATTTTTATTGTACCCTAGGTAAAAAAAATCGAGTGTTCGCGTACCCCCAGCAAAGGTACCGTCTGATCAGAAATAACAGGCAAGCGCGAAGTGTTCTTGCAATTAGCGTAGGACCATGGCATATGTAGACAAATTTACTTCAGAAGCTAAATCTTGAATGCGTCGGGAAACTGCTATTCAACCTTTAAAGGAACAATGTCCAGTTTTTGGCAGCATTTTGTCCCAGCAGACAAGTCACAGTATCTTTGGCAGAGGGTAATATTAAAGTCCCCAATTGTGTGCGGTTTGTCTGTTTGAGCTATTTTCACACTGACCAAAATGCTTGTGAGCTAGCTGCTGTAAACGACTTTAAACTTTTCTTACTTTGCGGCATTTCCATTTTTCTTCATTTAAATAATTCAACCGGTTAACCTTGAAGAAGTAGATGTTTTGTATTGAAATGTCGCTGAAGTAGAGAAGGTTTCATTGAATTATTTGACAGTTTATCACTGCAGACGACACATTGAGGTTTCTGTTCATTTTCATCACCACGTAAATCCAAAGGATAAACAGCTCTCGTCTTACCGTCTAATCTTACGCTGCTCATGAGTGCAGTCGTCTTCGTTAGGGTCTACTCTGGCGTATGGAGTGTCAGTCTCGGTAGATTCAGTGCTTACGGTTGCGTCGAGAAGTTCTGGCTTTCTTTTAAGCGGTTGTTTTTTCAACCATTTATCCATTGCTGGTTTTAAAATAATAATGCTACTATGCAGTATTGTAATTACTTGTATAATAATTTTTTGTTGTGAACAAATAAATAACGCGGCTGTGAAGTTTCAACATTAAAAATATATCATAGATATACAATAGCTAATCAAAGAAAGTTGGGCATTAACTCATTGAAAATTTAAAGAAAAAGAAGCGTATGGTGGACGTAGAATAGTAACTTCAATATTCAATAGCTAATCAAAGAAACATGTGAATAAACTCATAGAAAATTTTTTTCTTCTATTTTTTCACGTACCCCTTAGGAACACCTGGCGTACCCCTGGGGGTTCGCGTACCACCGTTTGAGAACCTCTGCTCTAAAGTGAAATGTTTATCAGACTTTACAAGCGTAGGCCTATGTCAAGAATAGTCATTGGTTTAATAAATTCAGTATCTTTGCTTCGCATTTTCACTAGACGGTGCTGTTTTCGTCTGAAAGAAGCATGTATATTATGACAACGTTTCGTATTGCATTGCTGAATCACATCACATAATTTCGTTGCATCATCTCGTAGATGGCGCGCCAATCCCATTAAAAAAAAGCGGCAGGAATATACAGTAAGTTCATGTCGCATTGTAGCCTACGTCATCTTACACCGGATAATATTACACGACATTGCATCAAGCCAAATTGCACCAATCCATTTTGCTACCACAATACCACATATGCAGGGCCGGATTAATAAATGTGGTGGCCCTGTTCAGTAAAACTGTGGGCCTCAGCCCCACAGAATCACACCAAAAGGACACATAAAATGTGTTATATTCAACGAATCAACATTATTTTAATATTAATTTGTGCCTTTATTTTTGTACGGTAGCCCTATCAGTAGGTCTTATAATTCCCGGGTATCCAGCCTAGTGTTAAAGTATACTTCTTTACTTTGAAAAAAATTATTTTGCATTTGTGGGGCCCCTCAAGTGTGGGGGCCTGAGATCGGCTGAACGTGTCTTAATGCGCCTCTGGAGCTCTTGTTGCGCAAGGATTTATCTCTGCTGTCCACTTCGCTTTGCTATGGTCTGAGCCAGAAATTGAAAACCATGATTTCTATTCGATCCTTATCTTGTGCTACCAAATGATGAGTTAACAAGAGGAGGTGCTATATACATCTGCATTTACGCTTACGCATACATATGCATTAAATCGCATTCCACTTTATGTAACCAATATTCTCGTTTGTTCAGTGTGTGCAGTGCGCGTGACTGGACGTGTACTCGTGACGCACGGCGCTGTGACGGGGTCTGTACGGCTACCGGGGACCCACACTACAGGACCTTCGACGGAATGGACTACACGTTCGAAGGCAACTGCGAGTACGTCTTGGCGGAGACTACCACGAAGCCTGGGTTCCGGATAACCTGTTCCAACCAACCGTGTGGGGCAATGGGAAAAACGTGCACCAAGGAAGTTAAGATACAGATGGGCAATGACATGTTCATTACACTGGTCAGAGGAAGCTCGCCTCGGATGAACAACGTGACAATAAACGACCATCAGAGCTACTACTTCAACGGAGGAAGCATACACGGAAACGGGATCATAGTTGCCATTATTTTCGACAGCGGAGTGACACTGATCTGGGATCAAGGTAACCAAAATCTATTAACTTGATATATAGCATAATCATTATGTGATGTTACCGAAATGTAGTGTAAAGTGGCCTAATGTAAAGTAATAGGGGGCCTACAGCATGATGTTACTTGACGTTGTGTAAAATTATGTATAGGTGGCATGACAGCATGTTGCTGATGCATATGCCTCTTGATCTTTGCTTTTCGGATTCAGGTCTTACGAATTGTAAATTCGGTGTCAGGTGATCGTTGCTCAGACGTTGTCAAGTTATTGGATTCTTGTGAGCTGAACTATTTCAGCCTTATAACGACGCTTCCTAATCTGCTGATAAAAAGGCGTCTGACAACAACGTAGTGATTGCCTTAACTGATATTAGGATAATATGTGATGCAATATACAGTAATATAATGTGAGGTTGTATAACTCCCCTTACTGCAATATATAGGCTACATTCTGCTGTACTACTATTACTGCTACTGCTACTACCACTACCACCGCCGCCGACGCCACCACCACCATCACCACCACCACTACTGCTGCTACTACTACTACCACTACTACTACTACCAGGGGCGTCTACTTCATGGAAACCTTGGAGCAAATGCTCCATTCCAAAAATAGGGGCAGTGTATGTGCCATCATTATTGGGGGAAGGGGGAGGAAGGGGAAGGGAGAAGAGGGGGAGGGGAAGGTGCTCCAATGACTTCGGGGGCGGGAATAGACGCCCCTGACTACTACTACTGATGTACTACTGCAAATGTACTACAACTATGTTGCGGTCTCTTCCTGGAAACTCATCCACCGTTTTCTTCTCTGCTCTAAAGACTGTCCTCTTTTGCCGGGGTTGGGCTGGGAGCGCCTCTGAATAGCGTCCTCGAAGGGGCGCTATATAAATGCTTAATTGATTGATTGATTGATTGATGCTACTCTACAATAGCGAGGTTGTGTTGCAACCTTGTAGTGCGTTTGTGAGGCCACAGTTGTAATACTGCATCAATGTATGAAACATGACATTGAACAACTGGAAAAAGTGCAAATATGAGCTAAGAAAATGTTTGGGGCTATAAGGATCTCCGACATGAAGAAAGGTTGAAAAGGTGTTGGCTAACAACACTGGAGAGAAGAAGGGGCATAGGAGAACTAATCGAAGCTGTAAAGATTATCACTGGGAAGGAGGCAGTTCAGTGGGAAGGTTCTTCGAATTAGCACCAAGCAAGACGGCTAGTGGCCACATATGTAGATTAAGGAGCTTTAGGGAAGAAACTCTTCGGTGCAAGAGTTATGGACTTGGAGGCCATCCATATATTACGTACGCAAAAATATACTGTTTCGTTATGTAATTATTGTATCATTGTTTTTTTCTCTGGATGGTTACCGAATAAAAAATGAATGAACGAATGAATATGAATCATGCAAAATTCATTCATTCATTCGTTGCCATATCCATAAACCGCCCATCTTCCTTCTATGATCTTCCGCAGCCGTCAAAGTCACTCTCTTCTTGTCGTCCAAGTACCACGGCGCAGTCCAGGGTCTCTGCGGAAACTTCGACGGTGACAGCAATGACTTTCATCAACCGAATGCTGGTCTTGGAATCGCCTTCACCAACGAAAGGGACCTCGCCAATGCCTTCAAGACGCAAACGTGCACTGAAAACGAGGATACGGACAACGTAGACCCATGCCTGGTAAATCGACTGCATGATATGACCTTATCGTTATCTACGTGGCATGGTGTGCAGCCGACTAGCGCGTGGTTTTTCCACTTTGCATTCACCACGCATCGTACTAAGCTGACTTGTATGTACGTTGTATCAGGACTTTAATAGAGAGAAGAAGGGGCAGAGAGAAGAAGAGGCAGAGAGAAGAAGGGGGCAGGTTCTTTCCTCCCTGCTTTACTCTGTCACTCTGTGACAGAGTAAAGCAGGGAGGCGACCTGACCGACGTCTCTCATGAGCGTAGACTCGGATCCGACCTGGGCTGGTGAACCAAAGTCCTCCGTGCCCACCTTCACGTGGTGCGGACTGTTGGTACCCTTCCAAAGGAAGAGGAACTGTTGGTACCCTTCCAAAGGAAGGGGAACGAACGGGCACGGCAGGCAAATCCAGGGGAAGGCAATGGCAAACCACCCCTGTTAACATGCCAAGAAAATCGTCATGAGACACACCAAACCACGCCGATGGTCGCTGATGGTGGGACTCCCAGGCCGGAGCGCTGATGGTGGGACTCCCAGGCCGGAGCGCGACTCAAGGGCTACTGGGGAAGTAGCAAGACGGCAAAGGGGACTGTGTATCATGACGATCGCTAGGGCTCCTAGAGCCGACAGCACAAGAAGAAGATTGTAGGAACCCTCAAAGCGCTGTGAACATAGCTGTCCAAGGGATCTGAACAGGTCCGTCTTAGCATAGCTAGAAAGGTAGTTACTTGGGCAGAGTTTAAAGGTAGTGGTAATGGTAATTGCTCATTTACATAGCGCTACTTTAAGAGAGACTCATCATAGGCGCTCAGACACTCGTCAAAGGATAGCTCGAAGATTGTTCCAAGGGGATGGATCAACACAAGAGATCTGCATGGTGCACTCGCATTGACGTACGGCGACGAGGGACCAGAAGATCTCCGCAGACGGAAGAACGAAGCGACTGGAGAGCTGACTGAGCTGGAACCGGCACCTTTCGTATGTATGATGGAGCAGAGCCAACCATTAAAGCCCGGCCAATGAATAAGATCTTTATCATCTTTCCTTATGAAGGTATTTCGTTATGAAGGCACATAACTTGTAAAGATGTGATGTTATTACTAACTTCTATTGCGCCGGTGTCTAATGCACAAGGTATTAACCGATGGCACACCATAACCAAGCCGTAATCAGGTCAATATCCAGAAAATCAGTCCGTAAGACAGATTGTAAGGCGGATGGGTTGTACAGTCGTTAGTTCTTTGTTATTGTGTTCTCCAGTCATCCTAAAGCCCCTCAGACCCAAACGTCGTTCCTTTCCGAGAGATATACCCATACAAGAAGTCTTGATGCCATAAGCCTACCTTTTCCTGCCTTATTAGATATGCTCTAGCCTTTGCAGCACAAAATCTCTGCACGCTAGTTCAGAAAAATGTCCCTTCTCGGGTAACTACCTGTTGCTACTCATTTGCTACAGGACGTGAAAGCAAAAACTTTCCAAAAACCTTTGCAGACTTGAAGATCTTCCCTCCGCGTAATACTTTTCCTAAGCCATTTGTTTTAATATTATTTGCCAGACAGCGTTTGCTAGTCGGATAACGCTTGCTTCTCAAAAGACGCAATATAAGTTTCTTGTTGCAGAACATCACATTGAATTACAATAGGCCTATTATTATACAGATTGGCTAATTTACGTTTCGTAGGAGAACCTCAATCGGAAGAAGTGGGCTGAAGAGAACTGTGCCATTATCAGCAAAAGCGATATTTTCAAAAAGTGCCGAGAGGTCGTGGTAGATTACATGAGTTTTGAGACAGATTGCAAAATGGACGCATGCAGGTCAGTGCCAACAATTTAAACGCATTTCTTAATTAAGGTTTTTGTTTGTAATATAAATGTCCGAAATTTCCAAGCGCCACTTATGAGCCTCGTCAGGTAGACCAGATTCACACCGGCGATATAGCAAATCACGGCCGCAATATCCAGGCTATTTGACCCATTTCGGTGCCAGGTCAAGCCGAGTAGACATCATGGTGCTACGATTGAAATTGGCGGTGGTGGTGGTGGTGGTGGTGGTGGTGTTGGTGGTCAGGGGGTGGTGTAAGAGGAGAACCAGGTTAGGATAGTTTGAAGAGTTCGACTTTGAACGCAGTCATGAAATGAGAAGCTGCAGTAGATAGGACAAGCGGAGAAATGTTGAGATTGGCAGGCGAGAGAGCTGGGTGAGCTACAGGTGAAAAAGATAATGAGGATGATCGCGGTGATGATGACGACGATGAAGATAATTATGATGATGATTTAATAAATATAGTGATGATGACAATGATAATTACAATGTATGTGCCTTTGATGTACCTACGACGTACGCACGTACGTAAAAGAACTACGTATGCATACATATGTATGGATTTATGTTTTCCACATACGAGCGTATGTCTGCGACAAAAGACATAGGCAAAAGACATAATATATTGCTGTTGTATGTATGTATATCTTTATTAAATTGACTTGCGTTTTATCAGGGCATTTTTAAACATGTTTTCTGGTGGGAAATTCCTCACCAGCCCTCTAAAATTTTCCACCAGACCTCATAGGCGTAGACTCTGGGGGAGGGGCAGCCGGGGCACGTGCCCCCCAATAATTGAGGTGGACTGTACATCCAATGCAACAAGTGTACAATAAATAACCAAATCCCCCCATCAATATTTTGGACATGTTTACGCCAGTGCCAGTCCTGGCACCTTCCCCACCACTGAATTTTGCCCTTTTTAGTCTCACCAGTCCCCACCAATGATGAAATGATTAAATGATTTTATTTTATTATGACCGTGAGGCTTGAAGTTGGAAATCCTCATTAACAATGAGTTCATTTTGATAATTTGACAGCTTCAAAGTTCAAATATTTAAAATATATGTCGCTCAGTTTCTCTGATTCAGCACTTTTTTTACTTAAAAATAGTCGCGAAAAATGCCGTTTTTCAAAATATCCCCACCAGTGAAAATTTCTTAAAATACCCCCTGCGTTTTACAAACCTCCATAATCCATGTAGTAATAATACAATTAATAATTGCGAGGGAAGGGGCCTGATTAAAAAAATAATAATAATAAATAAATAATTATAATATTGGCTTACATCGACGACTTCCGAGCTGGTACACGCGCGTTGCGACAGTGTTGAATAACTTGGACAATGCTGGACAACGTTGCGATATGTTTCTTTTAACTTGTAGTCAATACCAACGCTGCATTAGACCTGCTATTAAATATTAATCCTATATTATGCAGATGTGATTCTGGCGGGGACTGTGAGTGTATGTGTACAGCCGTTGCTGCGTTTGCCGATGCCTGCCAGCGACGGGGAATCTGCGTCGACTGGAGATCACAGTACTTCTGTCGTAAGCTCCGTTATAAACTTGGATATTATATTTCAGTTATACATTGTAGTGTAATACTTAGATTATGTAGCGACTCTTCAGTTATCATATTATATTGTTGTTATTACAAATAAGCAATTTTATGCATGCATCTCTCAGCTCTCCACTATTCCTTTGAAAAACCAGTAACGACTGAAATCCAAACTATAACGAGAACTGGTCAATCATTACATAAACTTGGTATCATGGAGCCTCACGTTTCCCAGATCTCGTCAAAAATTTGAAAGAAGAACTCACTATTTTCTTTCTATACGATGCCATTATTTGTAATTGTAATTGTAATCTTACATCTATAAAGTGCTACTTCTAGAATCAAATCACCAGTGGCGCGCCCGACCCGAACCAGTGAAGTCACGGGCAAATAATACAGCCTTCAGGCGCTTGCGAAACTGTGGATTTTTGCTGCTTGATGTGAAAAGTTTCTACACATTCTTCCTGCTCACCAATTTCAATTAAAGTAGAACACAGTGGTGATTTTAAAGCGCATATTTTCCATCTTCCAGAAAAAATACTAATGACAAACAGCATCCGCAAAAGACATCAAGCAGTGCAGTGTCTTCATATATTCTTAGGCAGAGGCACGTTTACGTATAGGCAGGGCCGCCGACAGAAATTCCGGGCCCCTAGGCAGGGCAGTCACGGGCCCCTAGGCAGATCATTCGTGGGCCCCTAGGCAGAACAGTCACGGGCCCCTAGGCAGAGCAGTTACGGGCCTCTAAACTACCTTCAGGCTTTATATAAATATAATATCGTACGGTCGTACGAAAAAATGAAGAAATAACACAAATTGAAATAATAAAAGTGCGTGTACGACCGTACGATATTATAGGCCTATATTTATATATATACTATATACAACTATGATTTTATTCAGATGCTTGAAGTTTAAACTGACTGTAGTTAAGCGTCAGAATAATATATTTAAAAAGGCATTAATCATAAACTTTGTATATAACTGAATATAATATTTTTCATAAGTTGATTGCGGGCCCAGCCCGGGCCTCTAAAAAGTCGCCGGGCCCCTGGGCATTTGCCCCCCTCTCGGCGGGCCTGCGTATAGGCGCACTAGGCGCGCGCCTAAGGCCCCCCAAATCTCGGAGGGCCCAAACGACCCCCAAACGAATGAAAATATTTGTTTTCAATTATGAAAATAACATTTTTTAATTATGAATTTTTTTTAAATATAACCCATTTTCTATTTTTTTGCAGTTTAGCATTCACATAATGTTTTGTTCATTTGGGCTTATAATCCATTTGGGCTAATAATTATTTTTTGTTTCAGACGCTTGTGAACATGTCTGTTAACTTTAACTCCCTACTTCTTTTTTAATGACTTTTTTGGGAAGCATAGCTACAATGCGTCCAATTGATTTCATGTTCTGTGGGCTTTTGATACAAATGTTTAATCCCATGTTCCAGCCTACATGTGTCCTCGCTATGAAGTATATCAACCGTGTCGGTCTCCGTGTGAACAGACCTGTGGCGCTTTGAACAACTATACTGACTGCGACAATTACTTGGTCGAAGGATGTTACTGTCCTGAAGGAAAAGTCCGAAATCGTAAATATGCAGTAACGACTACCATTCTATAATTGGGTTTAATCAACACACCCATGGGTCATTGTACAGTTGTATTTATAAGAATACATTTTTCATGAACCTAGCCATTAACTTTTATTTGCAAAGCTTCAAACGCGGAAGAATTAAACACGGAACAGTTAAACAACGTATCTCAATAAATAAGATCAGCTCTTCCATTGCTCAAATTATGCCAGGCCGCACCTGGCACGGGGTGAAGTAGTTTACAGTGTTAAACGAGTTCTTATGGCTGCCAATGACATGGTCGTCGCCTTTCTCCTTTTCCCGGCTTGGGACTGGCCTTATCAGAGTAACCTACGGGCAATGAGGAAGCTTAAGAGTATGATTTCTACAGTCCTGGATAAAGAATCAGTTCATCGCAGAACTCCTCTTATGCCCACTAACACTTGACGACAGAGGTAGTGTTTCGCACATGACTGCATAGTCTTAGTCAAGCAGACTTGAGCCCGCAACCTTGCATGGATGACAGTTTGTCCTTTGGAGCCCATGGTCCTTCAGTATGCCTATTATTATGGTGACGGAGTCATCGATAGCCTTTGACAATGAACAAATGGATTATTATAACACTCATTGCGACTATCTGCTTGCGACCGAGGTTCCAATCCCAGTGTGCCGTGTTAAAGTTACTGCTTTAACCGGTTTTCTAATTTCTAATTTTATTGTTCGCACTTCATTATGACTAATTAATAACTTCTATCACGCCGGTGTCTAAGGCACAAGGCATCAACCGATGGCACACCAACACGAAGCCGTAACCTGGTCAATATCCAGAAGATCAGTGCGTGCAGCCTGTGGTGGATAAGCAATTTGAAGGATTAAGTTTTAAGTTGAAAACGAAATGACACAAGCGAACGCAGAACGGACCAATAGGCCTACAGGAAGAGAGTTAAAAAATCTAGGTCTAACAACAGAAGCGCTCGTTCGCCATCAACAGTCCTAGTCCGAGGTATGACTAGAGACAGATAATGACCAATTATGATCATTCTTGATTCCCTTGAATAATGATAACTCTGAGGATTCAAGATTTACTTTAAACTTCATTCAAACTATCCAGAATAAAGACATTTCTGATACACGCCTGTCATAAAAACGGACTCTCTAATCGCACTTAATATATTACCTTCTTTGCATCCACTGCAATTATCAGAGCTCGTGGATAATCTAGTGCCCTGCGTTTGGCTGTATACTAGCGCTTTATAAATTTGGAGTTTACGATTACGATCGTCTTACAACAGGTTACGGTAACTGCCAGTCGATTCAACGGTGTGATTGCGTTGCTTCAAACGGCCAGAAGTTCCCAGCAGGCACAATTGCCGAAATTGAGTGCCAAACATGGTAGGTTCGCTTATTTTACTACTCTTTATAGAAAAGGATTAAGCGGATACGTATAAATTTAAAGAAAGATTAGTGCAGAGAGTGAAGTCAAGTCTTATTTCAGCGCTTTGCATTTAACTTTAAAGTAGTGCTTTACAAATTTGGAATTTACGCTTATGATTTCTGTGCTTCGGCCACTGAGAAGGCAATGAACCAATCCCAAGGATGTGGAAATGCAAGTTTAGAATACAGAGCCAGCGCGCTAATTGAATACAATGAATAGACCATATCGTAGAGATCAAAGATGTAGCCGGTGGTAAAGAATAAAAGGTGTGGCAGGAGCTTAAAGCACATGTTCCTTCAAGATCGGCTGAATTGATTATAAAACAAACGAGGAGGTGTTGCAACTGGTGCAGGAGGAAAAATCAGTGGGCAGGACACTAAAGGGGGAGAAAAATGAACTGGAAATTTGCTCCTCACGACAGTGCTTTTCAGGACGAATTGAAGGGAAGAAACATGCAGGAAATCCAAGAACGATGTTGGATGTATTAAGGAAACAAAGAAGAATGGCGTTTGATTCCTGGACCTGACTAAGGGTAGAATATTGAGTCCTGAAGAAGTTCCTCCAAAGGCATGTTCAAGGCGCATTGGATTTTACTGGAAACCAATATTATGTTCAATCGGTTGTTAATGTTATTTGGTAAGGACGATGTAGGAGTCTATGTTGTAGTGGCACAATGCAATTGTCAATTTAATCGTTGATTACTTTACATTTATCGGCCGTCCTTTCTACGATTACAGTACACTGTGTGGTGTTTCTAACTTAGCACGTGCATTAACGGTTCCTTCGATTGCATCGGTTTCGTCTGTCCAAAGAAATGCGAGCAGGATCAGTTTACGTGTAAAAACGGAGACTGTGTCAATGAGACTTATGTCTGCGATCATATGCCCGACTGTATGGACGGGTCAGACGAACACGATGGCTGCAGTGAGTATAACACAACACGGCCCTCCACTTATCGGTTAACTGATAACGCACTGAAAGCGACATTCTGAGTTATGATAGCTATAGTTCAGAGGCAAGTGTCATTATAATCATGAATTAGTTAATTTCACCCGGATCCAACCGAATATGAGAAACGGCACATCTAACTTAAGATCCGTTACCTGAACTTTGAGATCGACCACTTAAAAGAGGTCACCTGAATGTAGGCCTATATTTGGTTGTGTTAAGCGATAATATACATCATGTATATAATGCACCAATGGTTTCACGCAAGTGACGAACAGTATCAGTTATAAATTAGCCAGAAAGAACTAGGTTTTAGCTTTGCAAAAAGTTTAACCGCTGGTTGTACTGCAGTTAATTGATCCAGTTAATTGATCTCATTCGAATAATTCCGCGCAATTAAATTCTGGAACATAAATAAAGCCTTGAATCCTCGAATGAGTAATCGTTTTGTTTTTCCGTAGACAATACTTGCCAATTCGGAGAGTTTCAGTGTTCCAACGGAGAGTGCGTGTCACCCGCTGTGGAGTGTGACGGACACAAGGACTGCTCGGATGGAAGCGATGAACATAACGATTTTTGCAGTATGTAGTTCAACTCCCTATTCTTTCAGTTTTCAAAATCGTAGTTTTCAATGTTTGTGCAAAGCCTACCGTTCAAAAAATTACCTGGAGATAATGAGAAATCTAGCGTTAGATGTAATTGCGTGTCATGCGTAAAACACAGTGTTCAAGAAAAGATTATAATTATAAAAATAAACAAAGAAATAAATGTATATCTGTCATAGATCTATCAAAATCCTGTACATGGGCACACATGCCTAATTGTATAGTGCATGTAACTTATGATACACTAGGTACATGTTTTAAGATATAAATAAAAAAATTAGAAGAAAATACTTCCCTTCGCCAGATCTTGACGAGCTCTAGCCGTCCCAGAATGGCTGTATGTATTCTCCGGAATTTTTTTTTAATTCTCGATGGATCTGAGGTACCTTAGGGCAAAATAATAATAATAATAATAATAATAATAATAATAATAATAATAATAATAATAATATAAATAATAATAATAATAGTAGTAGTAGTAGTAGTAGTAGTAGTAGTAGTAGTAGTAGTAGTAGTAGTAGTAGTAGTAGTAGTAGTAGTAGTAGTAGTAGTAGTAGTAGTAGTAGTAGTAGTAGTAGTACGATTTATCGATTTATACAACACCTTACCACCGTAATATAGATGCTTTGAGTGTGTTTTATAGCGGTTCGGAAATGTGCAAAAAAAACACACGTGAACACATAAAGTCATTCTAGGTTTTACTATTATTTTGTTGTCAGCATCCAACGTCCTGTATTAGTGTGTGTTGTCATTATGTTAAGGTTACGCATGTCCCCTTGACAAGAATTGGAGTTTCTGTAAGAACGGAAACTGTATTCCTCAGGCCTGGTTGTGCGACGGGCAGTACGACTGTGGCGAGGACGATACAACGGATGAGCAGAACTGCACTAGTAAGAACAAAATGACCTTCATATCCATCTATCTATCTGTCTGTCTGTCTGTCTGTCTGTCTGTCTGTCTGTCTGTCTGTCTGTCTGTCTGTCTGTCTGTCTATCTATGGTAAGTGGTTCGTCCCAATCAATTGCAAGCGTCATCGCAAGCTAGCTAATAATACAGTTTGCCAGCTGCAGACATCGAAGTACGATTACATTGAGACAATTATACGCCATAGTATGCAGTGCCAGAGTGATATATAATAATAAGGCATACGTTAGAATTATAAAATCAAATCCGGAGAACAAGAAGAAGCGGCTCAGCAACAAGGAAGCGCTTATATATGGTGACAGCAACAGTACTGCTGTGTTAAAATGACGAAAAGAAAACCTTTGACGTTCTCGTATGTAGCCTGAAAAATACCTTGTCTGTCTAGCTATGTACAATCGTCTTCCTCAATCCGTTTATCAATCGTCTTGTCCTTGTCTTTTGGTTTTCTCATGTCGCTCTACCTTTTTCAATGTCTCTTGTTTGCCTCTGCCAAAACCTCTGTCTTTCTGTAATTGTAATTACAAATTTGTATAGCACCGCTTCAAGGGAGACTCACCAGAGACGCTCCCGAGCTAACGCGATGAAACCACTATCGAACAGTGCTGGCCTAGACCTACATTTATTCATCTGTAATAAATGAATATATAATTATATACATATATAGGCCTATATATGATATATATATATATATATATATATATATGTGTGTGTGTGTAGGACATGGGCGCCCGCAGCATAGGTCAAGGGGGGGTCGCGTGACCTCCCTGGAAATCATGATGTGACTGCCAAGAGAATCATGGACACTGAAACATTACTCTCTGAGTTTGAAAGCAAGAGCAAGTGCTGGCTGTTGACGAGAAACCCCAGAGTTCATGCACTATGGAATTAATACAAATAACACAGTAGGCCTAATGGAACCTACCTAGAGGCGGCCAATGTCAGCCTGACCTTAGGGACCTTAGGACTGCCCAGAGAATCATGGATACTGTATCTTTCTCCCGAATTATCTCGTTGGCTTCCTTATAGATATGTGAGTATGCTATAGGTCTTCACCCCTGCCTCTATATCTGTCTATCTCAATCTATAGCTCTCTCTATATGTCACCAACTGTCTCTCAGTTTTCTTTACTTCTTCCTCCTCGATAGTCAAATACTGTGGCGATTATTTTTGTCCAGCGTGCTTCGGTGAGGATTCGTACCACTGTACCGACTCCATGGAGTGCTTACCGAATATTAAATTCTGCGATGGAGTCGATGACTGTGGTGACGGTTCTGACGAAGGAGACTGCGGTAAGAAAACATTATTTTTGGCACAAAACTCTCCTTGTCCATCTTGCCTCGTCTTCAGCCAATTTCTCTCCAAAATTGTTATTGTAATTAATAACTTCTATAGCGCCGGTGTCTAATGCACGACGCATGAACCGATGGCGCACAAAATCAACCGATGGCACATCAAAATAAACAGATGGCACATCAAAATCAACAGATGGCACATCAAAATCAACAGATGGCACATCAAAATCAACAGATGGCACATCAAAATCAACAGATGTCACATCAAAATCAACAGATGTCACATCAAGATCAACAGATGGCACATCAAAATCAACCGATGGCAAATCAAAATCAACCGATGGCACATCAAAATAAACAGATGGCACATCAAAATCAACCGATGGCAAATCAAAATCAACCGATGGCACATCAAAATCAACCGATGGCACATCAAAATCAACCGATGGCACATCAAAATCAACCGATGTCACATCAAAATCAACCGATGTCACATCAAAATCAACCGATGGCACATCAAAATCAACCGATGGCACATCAAAATCAACCGATGGCACATCAAAATAAACAGATGGCACATCAAAATCAACCGATGTCACATCAAAATCAACCGATGGCACATCAAAATCAACAGATGTCACATCAAAATCAACAGATGTCACATCAAAATCAACCGATGGCACATCAAAATAAACAGATGGCACATCAAAATCAACCGATGTCACATCAAAATCAACCGATGGCACATCAAAATCAACCGATGGCACATCAAAATAAACAGATGGCACATCAAAATCAACCGATGGCACATCAAAATCAACCGATGGCACATCAAAATCAACCGATGTCACATCAAAATCAACCGATGGCACATCAAAATCAACCGATGGCACATCAAAATAAACAGATGGCACATCAAAATAAACAGATGGCACATCAAAATCAACCGATGGCACATCAAAATCAACCGATGTCACATCAAAATCAACCGATGGCAAATCAAAATCAACCGATGGCACATCAAAATAAACAGATGGCACATCAAAATCAACAGATGGCACATCAAAATCAACAGATGGCACATCAAAATCAACAGATGTCACATCAAAATCAACAGATGTCACATCAAGATCAACAGATGGCACATCAAAATCAACCGATGGCAAATCAAAATCAACCGATGGCACATCAAAATAAACAGATGGCACATCAAAATCAACCGATGGCAAATCAAAATCAACCGATGGCACATCAAAATCAACCGATGGCACATCAAAATCAACCGATGGCACATCAAAATCAACCGATGTCACATCAAAATCAACCGATGTCACATCAAAATCAACCGATGGCACATCAAAATCAACCGATGGCACATCAAAATCAACCGATGGCACATCAAAATAAACAGATGGCACATCAAAATCAACCGATGTCACATCAAAATCAACCGATGGCACATCAAAATCAACAGATGTCACATCAAAATCAACAGATGTCACATCAAAATCAACCGATGGCACATCAAAATAAACAGATGGCACATCAAAATCAACCGATGTCACATCAAAATCAACCGATGGCACATCAAAATCAACCGATGGCACATCAAAATAAACAGATGGCACATCAAAATCAACCGATGGCACATCAAAATCAACCGATGGCACATCAAAATCAACCGATGTCACATCAAAATCAACCGATGGCACATCAAAATCAACCGATGGCACATCAAAATAAACAGATGGCACATCAAAATAAACAGATGGCACATCAAAATCAACCGATGTCACATCAAAATCAACCGATGGCACATCAAAATCAACAGATGTCACATCAAAATCAACAGATGTCACATCAAGATCAACAGATGGCACATCAAAATCAACAGATGGCACATCAAAATCAACAGATGGCACATCAAAATCAACCGATGGCACATCAAAATCAACCGATGGCACATCAAAATAAACAGATGGCACATCAAAATAAACAGATGGCACATCAAAATCAACCGATGTCACATCAAAATCAACCGATGGCACATCAAAATCAACAGATGTCACATCAAAATCAACAGATGTCACATCAAGATCAACAGATGGCACATCAAAATCAACAGATGGCACATCAAAATCAACGGATGGCACATCAAAATCAACAGATGTCACATCAAAATCAACAGATGTCACATCAAGATCAACAGATGGCACATCAAAATCAACAGATGTCACATCAAAATCAACAAATGGCACATCAAAATCAACAGATGGCACATCAAAATCAACAGATGTCACATCAAAATCAACCGATGGCACATCAAAATCAACAGATGTCACATCAAAATCAACAGATGGCACATCAAAATCAACAGATGTCACATCAAAATCAACAGATGGCACATCAAAATAAACAGATGGCACATCAAAATAAACAGATGGCACATCAAAATCAACAGATGGTACATCAAAATCAACAGATGTCACATCAAAATCAACAGATGGCACATCAAAATCAACAGATGGCACATCAAAATCAACAAATGTCACATCAAAATAAACAGATGGCACATCAAAATAAACAGATGGCACATCAAAATCAACCGATGTCACATCAAAATCAACCGATGGCACATCAAAATAAACAGATGGCACATCAAAATAAACAGATGGCACATCAAAATCAACCGATGTCACATCAAAATCAACCGATGGCACATCAAAATCAACAGATGGCACATCAAAATAAACAGATGGCACATCAAAATAAACAGATGGCACATCAAAATCAACCGATGTCACATCAAAATCAACCGATGGCACATCAAAATCAACAGATGTCACATCAAAATCAACAGATGGCACATCAAAATCAACAGATGGCACATCAAAATCAACAGATGGCACATCAAAATCAACAGATATCGCATTCAAAATCAACAGATGTCACATCAAAATAAACAGATGGCACATCAAAATAAACAGATGGCACATCAAAATCAACCGATGTCACATCAAAATCAACCGATGGCACATCAAAATCAACAGATGTCACATCAAAATAAGCAGATGGCACATCAAAATCAACAGATGTCACATCAAAATCAACCGATGGCACATCAAAATAAGCAGATGGCACATCAAAATAAACAGATGGCACATCAAAATCAACCGATGGCACATCAAAATCAACCGATGTCACATCAAAATTAACCGATTGCATATCAAAATCAACCGATGGCACATCAAAATCAACCGTTGGAACATCAAAATCAACCGATGGCACATCAAAATAAGCAGATGTCACATCAAAATAAACAGATGGCACATCAAAATCAACCGATGGCACATCAAAATCAACCGATGGCACATCAAAATCAACAGATGTCACATCAAAATCAACCGATGGCACATCAAAATCAACAGATGGCACATCAAAATCAACAGATGTCACATCAAAATCAACAGATGGCACATCAAAATCAACCGATGGCACATCAAAATCAACCGATGGCACATCAAAATAAACAGATGGCACATCAAAATAAACAGATGGCACATCAAAATCAACCGATGGCAAATCAAAATCAACCGATGGCACATCAAAATCAACCGATGGCACATCAAAATTAACCGATGGCACATCAAAATCAACCGATGGCACATCAAAATCAACAGATGTCACATCAAAATCAACAGATGGCACATCAAAATAAGCAGATGGCACATCAAAATAAACAGATGGCACATCAAAATAAACAGATCGCACATCAAAATCAACCGATGGCACATCAAAATCAACCGATGGCACATCAAAATTAACCGATGGCACATCAAAATTAACCGATGGCACATCAAAATCAACCGATGGCACATCAAAATCAACCGATGGCACATCAAAATCAACCGATGGAACATCAAAATTAACCGATGGCACATCAAAATCAACAGATGGCACATCAAAATCAAGCCGTAATCAGTTCAGTATCCATAAAATCAGTCCGCAAGACAGAGGAAGGCGATGGTGGACCGTGGATGAGCAGTTTGAAAGAGATAAGTAACCGTTTGAAGGTTACGTCGAGAACGAAATGAACCAAGCGGCTGAGTAGAGCTCACAGACACAGTCAGAAAGTTCCGAAAAGTAGGTCCAGTAACCGAAAAAAACTCCAACGGCGGCAGCGCCAGAAAGAATCCATCTTCGTTGGTTTTTAGGATCTTCTGAGGCAGATAAGTGACGCTTGGTAAACCCTTTCCAGGACCTTTTGTTAGCATTCCATGCTGTTCTCGGTCTTCCACGAGTACAATAGCCGATTAGAGCTTCCGGTTTGTAACAAGGCAAGTAGGCCGTACAGGTGCGAGCCTTCCTGAGACGGTTACTGCATAGGGGCCTCGAACAAATCCTTC
The DNA here is from genome assembly GCA_963556255.1 of Allolobophora icterica. Lineage (NCBI taxonomy): Eukaryota > Metazoa > Annelida > Clitellata > Crassiclitellata > Lumbricidae > Allolobophora > Allolobophora icterica. The sequence goes on along the minus strand of OY744603.1, from coordinate 11,242,418 downwards.
ACTCACAAATAATTTCACATTGCCATCGATTGATGCTAAGTAGTTAGATGGTAGGGTTTAATTGTTTAATTGGCGTTCAATGAATGCAGAAGTAGTAATTATAAGAAAAATGATTATAATTAGGTTTCGGATATGCCCTGTAAATATTCCAGTCTCGAAACAGTCTCTGCTTCTTCTTATTACGATCAAAGTACACCATCGTCCTTGTTTTGCTAATTATCCTCAGCATACCTTCAAAACTCTCTTCTTTGATTAAAAAAGAGTACCCTAAGCTTCATACACCACAGTGTGAGCCTTTTGAGTGGTTCCTTTAGCGCTTTTATAGGGTTCCTAAGACGTGCTTCATAAAAGTTCAGACGCATAAATACATGCTTACATACATGACATAGGTGGAGAGGCCGATGTGCCTATTTTAGGCCTTGAACCAACAAGGAACGAATATAAAAGTCGAGGTCGTGAAGTCCCCAATGAGCATCAGGTCTTACTTGCTGTGTTACTTCACATGTTCAAATACTTTGTTGCAGATGCTACTGCGTATACAGGCAACTTTGTTAGAGACGGATGATAAGCTAAACGTGCTTCAGGTTATGGCACCGCAGAATGTTTGCTTATGCGAAATCGATAGCGCATCAGTAGCAGTTACCGTCATCTTATACATGTAGATGGATTATTTGTACTGAGAATAACTTGTTAGGTGCAGCCAACAGCGTGCAATATGAGGGGTAACTGTGATACTTCTTCGTCACTGGTTTAGAATTTCTCCACTAAGCTGCACCTTTCATTTATTTCAATACATTTCGCTCACGCCAATAGGTCTTTCTTCTACTTTCAACCACAAATCGCATCCTGCTAGCAACCGAAGGCTCTTCACACATTGCGCATTCGTAGTCGATGGGATGCGATTGGTGATTATCGTGCTGGACTGCTAACAGAGGTGTCGGGGGTTCAAGTCCCCACCAGAGCAGAGATTTCTTTTCCATCTGTGCCACTAGCCAACTCAGCTACACTGAGTACACAGAACGAACACTGTCGGTGGGAAGATGAGACGGCGAGGGAGAGAACTAGGCGTCCGTCCTCATATACCGAGACAAAGAAAATGAAGTCGCTAACACTTCATACCTGTGGCTGTCTCTCAGGCTATCTGAAGGGACTGCACTCTTCTCTTTGTCATAGGCGATTGGATTTAAATAATTTAGATTCCAAACTACTACGAAGACTAACTGAAAATATTGCTTATGTTGATGCAATTGTTACTTCAAAGTAAGCAACACTTTGGCTTATTTCTGACTTTTCTGTATGCGAATCCAGAACCGGTCACCCCGAAACCGGAGCTGTGTTCGGACAACAACACCGTATATGTATTCAACTACCTAAACAAGAACGAGTTCTTGATTAACATCGGAGACCAGGCAACCCAGGACTACGACCGAAATTCCCAGATTCTTCGAAGATCACCCGACAATATGACAATCCTGAACGCTGAGAATGAGAACGTGATCCACTTTGTAAGACCGACGGAACTAGAGAACGGAACTTTGCTTCCGAAGGATCGAAAGTTTGGTTACCGTTTCATGGGACTATCGTTTGTTGTGACGCACGTAAAATACGCTCTACTTATACTGACAGACATCGTTGGCGTTCAAGTCTACTCGATAAAGGCATGTGTGAATTTTTTGTCTCTGAATGCATCATGTATGGTTGTATTTGTGTATGAATGTTCAATGTATGCATAATATATGTATGCATGTATATGTAGCGGATGCAACCCCACATGTGTATGTATGTATGTGTGTATGCATGCATGTATGTATGCATGTATGTATGTATATATGTATGTGTTTGTTTGTATTTATGGGCATACATATATATATGTATGTTTGCATCTATGCATGTATGTTTCTATGTATGTACATATGTATCCAGACATGCACTATGTATATGCCTGTATATGCGTATGTAAGTATATATGCTTACATGTACACATGGCATACGTGTGTATGTTAATTTTCAAAGTACTTCATGTTGCATCTCCTTAGGTAGCCATTTTGTATGGTTTAGAGAGACCTGACTAAAAGAGGCGCCATACAAGTGTCTTCGTGCATGTGTACTAATAGCATACATGATACATTCATACATGCGCATCTACATGTATGACTGTATGTACGACAAAACAAGCATACACTGCGACATATTGAATTGTATTGTGATTTATCAGCGGAAAACCTCATCGCCTCCTATACATGTTTTTTTTTCATTTAGTAAGTCCCGCAGAAGATTATGAGAATTCATAACGCTGGTCTTAATACGTCATGCTTAAAATCAGATTACGTCTATCTTAAGGTGATGAAAATTATCATGACCTTATTTGATCACGATACAATAAACAAAAGTCGATGAATGCTTTTGCAATTTAGAATACTCCCATCGAAAATCCTCAGAAACTGACTACTGTGACGTTTGCAGCCACTGCCGAGATATCCGAAATAGCACTGACGACCTTGCATCTTGAACCAGCCTCTGGTGTAACAGAAATTGGAATCGAAGGGGTGTCTTTGACGGTTTGCTTGGAGACGTGTAAGTCTCTCATTCACTGAGTATCTCCTTTTATTAAGTAAATCTGTAAAGCCCCCAATGCTTTGAAATACCTACTCAATGGCGCTGCTAGCAAGGCCTCAGCAAAAGAACACAATTTTCGAGCGTTGGTGAAATTACATGCATGTAGGGTCTCCAAACATGAAAAGAACGAAATGGTGCTTAAAGGGTATTCGTAAGTGCTTAGAGACGTAATAGTTCATTGCAGATAATTGGCGCAACTTTTCATAGTCGATTCACGTGTTGAAGAAAACAGTGCATCAGTTTGAAAAACCGACGATGCATTGCCGTTATTCGAATGTATGAGAGGCGCTCATTTCCGGCTCTATTGCAATTCAGCCGGCAATGTACGAATTTCAAGGTCATGGACACTGGTCAACGTGTTGTAAGACTTTCCATTAACCACTACCTTACGTTGATATCATGTTGCACTGCTTCGTGACAGAAACAAATTCACGCAAGCAGAAAAGGTTCGTTATAACGAGTGTACTGAACATGCTCGAAGCCGCATCATTAGATTACATATAAGGTGCGCTACCGATTACACCACCACATTATCTACTTGTAAGACAGATATGCATTTTGTCTTTGCAATCCGTTGCATGACACAAGCAACACTAAATAAATGTTTTGTTGAAGCGCCTAAAATCCCTAAATTAAGGATGTTATGGGTTATTTGACCGCTAAAATGGAACATGACGCAACTGAAGCATAATTGAGCGTCAGTGTTGTCTGTAGTTAGGCAACTCTACATGTATATCTTTTGTCACAACAACCTACTCATACCATAAGCTCAAAATCTTGCATCTTTTAAAGTTTGTAATGCAAATTTAATGCAACTCCTTAAAGACAAGAAGTCAAATAATTGAGAGTAGCCAACAGAGAGGAACACTAAAACCCTAATCGGTTGCTTGGATGTTTTAGTGGTTACAACTGTGGCAACAACCAGCGTTGTATCAACAACGACTGCACTGGCTACGACAACAGCGATAGCATCGTCACCTACAACGACCTCAGGTATACCGCTTAGCGCAGCTTCACAAAACCAGCACGTGATCAGTACAAACACAGGCGATGCACTGATAGTTGCCACGGTGTCCTCGTGACATAACGCTTGCTTCAAAGCAACGAACAGTCTTGGCACATCTTAAGTCGAGTGTTTGGTCCGCAAGACAAAATATGCGAACGAAACCATATCGAGAACAAACTTAAAGCCGATATATATATATATATATATATATATATATATATATATATATATATATATATATTAAATTATGCATGCCACATACTTCCATCTAATCTTACCCAATCTGACATTTCTCTCGAATATTTTATATTTTAAGCTAATGCATTTATTCTATTTGAGCAACTATGAACGATAGTTGTTACTTAAACAGTCAAGAGAGTTAAATTTTCCTCAACACTGTTAAAACAATTGTGTAATGCATTTGCGACCGCCTTATATATGTTTGAACCTTTAGCCTCAGGTGATAGATTATGATATGTCAATGTGTTGATTGTGCCTGGCCGATATTAAAGGAGATTCACATGCATTAGGCTCAAACCGAACGGCTCTGACGTGATTCACTCTGTAGAAAGCAGGGCAACAAGCTTTGTCAAATTGAGACTTGAAGAAGCAGGAACTTCATTTCTCTTGGCTTCGGGCAGCTTGTCGCCAGTTTTATCAGAACCAACTTACGTTAATCTTGATTTTCAAATTTTTCAATTTCATTTCCAAAAAAGATATTTTCAAAAAATCTATTTACCCTTATGCTTGACTATCTATGTTGATGCTACAGTCCAACAAAACAGCAAGATATAGTAACTCTCACGAACAGGACACAATTCAACGGAAGCGGTAAAAGACTCCTTCCATTTTCTCCATCTGTGGAATCTTTTCTTCCAAGACCTTCACACCCACCATACGCAAGGACAAATTCGGAAGACAGCTTTAACTCCAGTCAATTCAGTCCGTGCTCCAAGATTTCTCTGGACTGCAGCTCACGTGAGTTCGACTCCGATTTGCATGTCTCCAGCGCCGGACCCAAAGCGTCCACAGCAAGTAAGATGAAGGCAAGAGGAAGATAAACTCTTCTCCGCTTCTTCAACTTAATCCTCTTCAGACACAGCCTCCCTCCTTCAGTCTTTCAGACCGTTGGACTTTTGACTTCCCCGAATGTGTCCTTCAGATCGCTCTGACGTTCAGCGACTTACTATAAACTCCCGCTACCCGACCTACCTTCGTTCACCGTGCGCAACAGCCCATCCCTAATACGAGGTCCAACTTAGGTGCGCAGGTCCCAAGCTAGCAATTTATAGGCCATTCTCTGACACTGTTTTCCTCTTTCAAGAGGCAAAATGTGAATTTTGCATCAGAAACTCATAAAATACAAATAAATAAATAAAAATCTCAATATATAAAAAATTTTGACCAGTTTGTACTGAACTTAAACACATCAATTGATAAATCACATGGCACATATTTAAGCCCACTAATCACTGCAACAAAACAATGTTTTCAAATTCAGCTTATCAATGTTCACTTAAAAAAACAACGAACTCAAAAACTACTCTAGGCCTGAGCAAGCATAGATTTCTAAATTACAAACATAGTAGTCAATGCTCAAAACACTCCATCAAAAACTGAAAAACTCTGTAGTTACAACTACTTCAATTTATATGCCACTTAATTATTACAGAGTCTACCGTCAAACAATTGTCAGCTAAGGCCATCATTATTGCTATCCATGAGACAAAGCGTTCAACAAACACCAAACATTCAACCGTTCAAAGGTTATCAACCATTCAGTCATTCATATGACCATTCAAATGTTCGATGTTCGTGTGGAGTACGTGAAACTTGGTACTGAGGATTCAAAACACCCAAATTGTCTCCAATTCTAGCAACTAATATTTAGGTAACCCAAAAGCACGCACAATCATTCTGCGCCCAACATTCTCTCGTGTTTCCTTCCTTCTTCTTCCGTCACTCGTTCCATGTTTCTTTCTTTGCAGTCTTTTCAATCCCATTTTCACGTCTGCAATGTCCATTTACGCTGCCGAATTTGGTTGACGCTTCAAAAGCGTTAGTCTTCACTGAAGTGAACCGACATTCAATAGTTCCAATAGCCATTTGATTCCTACTATCCACAACGCAATCGTCGCCAGGTTGAGCGATGTTTTGGCCGGATCAGTTACTCCTTCAACGTTTCTTATGATGACGACATTATAGGGTGTTGTTTGTGCAAATAACGATCACCGATCCCGTCAAGGAAAGCGATTCAATAGGGCCTTAGGGATAGGTCTTGTCTAACTGTCCAATCGACCAGCACACATAATTCATTATGACCTGCCAATGAGGAAGAGGAACCAAACTCATCCTCACAACTACTGTAACAGTCGTGCATCGAATAACTCACAGGACACTGGCGTTTCTCGATATATAACCGTTCTTCGGTAACTGGCTTATTCGTGGTTTTGTCCGACATCCGTTGAGTGAAACACACACATCCGACGCCATCGAATAGAAGCAACCGCATTTTAAATCAAGCTTACCTCCTGCCATCAAACAGCAACAGTGATGGTCTGCGATTCAGAGTCTTTCGTTCATGTTGATACACTAGAGAGGCTCCTCTATGCGGACTACTACGATACGACACTGGCTCCCTCTTCTTTCCAGTGTTTCTTTCTGTCGACAAGTCTCCGTCCACGATCATGGAAGCTTCACGAGACATTTTGATGCAAAGTGATTGCATTTCACACGCATAAAACAAGTGTTGTCCTTTTGAGCAAAACAAAGTTACCTCCTGTCGCACTTCTACAAAAAAACACTACCGGGTACATTGTTTCCACAAATGTGACGCACTTCCAAGCTGCTATCATTTCTGAACAGAGTCGGATTCCTGAGTACTAGATTGTTTTCTCTTCACACATTTATGCATCCACACCGTTACAGGCATACACACCGGTCGTAAATAATCACCAATGTGTACAATGTCCTAAAGACCACACAGGCCCTTGTCATAGTATACGTAGAAGAGGCTGTGAGTGACCAGCGTTCAGCGTTTTATGCACGATTGCAAAGTGCCCGGTTTCTCAGAACTGTAATTCTAATTTCACTTCATACGCTGAAGTCAAGTTTATATGACACTTGCATTTCCATAGGAATTTATGTTATTTCATTGTCAGTCTAAAATAATCTGATCCCGTAATAATAGAATACTTGAATACCCAGAGCCCAACTTTTCGCACACGATATCGACCGTTATTCGAACATTATTCGTACTCGGAGGGAATCCGCATTTTTCTGAAAGCTAAGTACATGTGTAATTGTGTATCGCCCATCGTAACAGCCGGATGGAAGGAAATCCTTGATTTCTTTAGATATATTTAAACTAAAATACTCATATTACTCACATTCTGACTGAATACGATGTGATGAACGGATTATATTTGTTTGTTCGACAGCCCAACCAACAACGACACCTACTCCAGGAACAGGTCCATTAACAACTGGTCCAGTACTTAAAGGAACGACACCTGCTGCTCCAGGAACCACTCAGCCAACAACAACCCCACCAGTTGCGGCATCAACATCTGAACAAACACCGCCGACACCGGCTCCAGCAACAACCCCACCAGAAGGTACTTGATTTCGAACAAGGAGTCGTTCTATAATTGGCCTTGTGCGTCTTACACTTTCAAATTTGAATTATCTATGACTTGCATTCACAAATCCAGGGCCATTTGCTCCACAACCGAAGCTATGCCCATCCAACGTGCACGTATTGAAATGCGTAGTCTAGAAGAGTCGTGATGCGCCTCGGAGACCAGACAATTTAAGGTTACAACAGAAACGCGGAGGTCATTTCTAGGGCTACCAAGGACTTGTCTTCAAAGAAGATAATGTTACCTCAAAATTAGCCCACAAGCTTTGCTTCTCATTTGGTCTTTTCATTTCTTGTGCTACGAATATAAAGTTGGATACGCAAGAAGCAAAATTAATGCTGAACGAACTAAAGGAACCAGATATGGAATTAAGTAAATGTCAAGATATATTATGTGCATTCGACGTATATCCAGACCTTTCTAACGCGCGCAAAGTCACAGAAATGCGAACATTAGGTTTTATACGCAAGAAACAAATGCTGGGCTGATTATTGCTTAGGGTTAACAACAAGCGTGGCTCAAACAACTTCTGCATGGGTTACGACAGCATCGACACCTGGGATTGTATCGCCAGCCATTCTGTCGACAACAACGTTACCTGCAACCACATCAGGTATGCTACATAGCACAACTATGGTTTGTCGCATATTTGATCCCAAAGAGAGGTGTGATTGGACTAGTTAACACTTTTACGACGAGCGTGTACTAAAAGTGGCTGGGAACCAATGCAACTCGTGGTTAAAGTGTTAAAGAACTTAGAAAATGTTGGAATAGGTAGGGCATACTTGTGGGCATGCCACCTGTACAGTGCTTTCCAGTTCATGATGCGCAAAAGTGGTATTAAAAAGGTGACAATAATAATAAGTTATTTATTTGTACCATTCCACAAAAACATCACGACATAATCATACACCAATGTACAAACGAAGCCCAACAAAAGCTTAAGCTTATACAAGTTAGGCTCCTGTATTCCAATCTGCCATTGTTTTTTTAATCGACATACTGAGAGTGTCTATTTTATTACAACCGTTATTAACATCATGAAACAGACCACATGGTCTTCAATCATTTAATCACAATAGTGTAAGACAACTATGTTGTTGCAAACAAGGACTTAACTAGGACATCTTTCAAACTGACCATTAACTGACAATGAGAGTATGAACTGTAATTTTATATGAGATCAGAGCTTGAGACTTCTCCTGTTTGGCTCACTGGTTGTTTAGTGGTACATACCTAAATCAAGACCTATTCTTGGTGAACGAGCTTATTCGGTCGCTGGATCTACTTTTTGGAACACTCGCCATGTATCTTTTCGTTCTCAACTTTAAACTTACCTCCTTCAAAACGATTATCCACTATAGGCTGCCTCTCTGTCTTACGGACTGATCTTCTGGATTACGGCTTGGTGTTGGTATGCCATCGGTTGATGCACTGTGCATTAGACACTGGTCAGCGTAATAGATGTTACTAATTACAATTACAGGCACAGACCAGACATGCCCCTTTCATGATGTATGAAGAAACTAACGACGAATGCCGCGTTCTGGGCTAGTAAGAGACCCCCAATCTCTTCAGAACTCTAATTTTAATTTCACTTCTTATGTTGAAGTCACGTTTTGATGGCACTTGCATGAGAATTGTTTGATTTTCAGGGTCTCGATGTCAAGAAGAAAATATAATGAGAAGCCCAAATGCCTTGCAGTCTATCGATTCGTCGAATCCGGAATTTAATAAGGAGCTGCTTCCAGGTAGCAATGGGTTGTGGAGTTCTCCACGAGAGACAGCCGTGATTAAGATAATGCCTGAGCCACCGAGGCAAATGATGTGGATGCAAATGTCAAACGTGTCCGGAGCAGAGTATGTCTTAATACAACTCGTATACAACGGTACCGCGTTTACACAAGTTAAAGCGCCCGTCACAGAAAGTGTGAGTATTTTAAAGGCGCTGTATCGGCGGCTTTCATTGCGTTATAATTAAATATGATGTCACGTTTTAGGACATTTATTAGAAATAGCTTTGTTTGTGAGCTTCGTGAAATATCTTTACTATCGGCGTTTATTACGAGTACATTATCGAAAGAAATGCTTTGGTGAATATCTTGCATGCGTTGCGCATGTCGTAGATGTGCAACAACTTGCTGACGGTTTACTATGCACGTCCATAGAATGAAATGTTTCGTCTAATCAACTTTGTTAGAACCTAGAATGAAATACTTGACGTTTGATTAATTGGGATTGTTGAACAAGCGAGAGTGCTAAGCGTCTTCTTAGTTATTCTTTTCAGTTGTCATTTTATTAAACAGCGGATAGTTGTTCCATTTGAGTCAAATACTATTCCTACTGAGGAAATCGTCATAGGATTTATCCAGACAGACGAAACCTCTGGAGATACCTCTGAAAACGTCGAGGTCGGCACTCTGGACCTGTTTGCCTGTGGATTAACCGGTGAGTTACATAATCTCGATGTGACGGTGCTTTAATTTAGCGGTGGCACTGTATCTAACGTGGTGGAAGATAAACATATTACAAATACATATACCGGAGAGCTTTGCAAGAATTTGCTTAAGAAATATCGTTATAGCTCGAATTTTGTAAACCCGTAATAATAGAGTACATGCTTATCTAAAGTTTCAACTGTTCGCGCACAATGTCAAACATAGCCTCTGTACCATATTCCGCAACAACGGGAAACACAAATCGTCGAATTCGCCTTTACGTCCCACAGATGATGTTTTAACTAGTCCAATCCTTATTCGAATACGGAGGGAATCTGTATTTTTGCTGAGAGCTAAATACATGCCTATCTCCCATCGTAACAGGCGGATGGAAATCCTTAATTTCCTGAGACATATTTAAACTAAAATACTCATGTCGTGACTGAATACGAAGGGATGAACGGATTCAATTTGTTTATTCGACAGCTCAATCAACAACGACACCTACTTCACGAACAAGTCAATTAACAACTGGTGCAGTGCTTCAAGGAAAGACAACTGGTGCCCCAGGAACCACTCAGCCAACAACAACCCCACCACTTGCGGCATCAACATCTGAACAAACACCGCCGACACCGGCTCCAGCAACAACCCCACCAGAAGGTACTTGATTTCGAACAAGGAGTCGTTGTATAATTGGCCTTGTGCGTCTTACACTTTCAAATTTGAATTATCTATGACTTGCGTTCACAAATCCAGGGCCATTTGCTCCGCAACCGAAGCTATGCCCATCCAACGTGCACGTATTGAAATGCGTAGTCTAGAAGAGTCGTGATGCGCCTCGGAGACCAGACAATTTAAGGTTACAACAGAAACGCGGAGGTCATTTCTAGGTCAACTATTAAAACTTAACTGCAAAGAAGTTAGTGTTACCTCAAAATTAGCCCACAGGCTTTGCATCTCATTTGGTCTTTGCATTTCATGTGCTACGAATATAAAGTTGGATACGCAAGAAGCAAATGCTGAACCAATTAAGGGAACCAGATTGGGAACTAACTAAATGTCGAGATATCTGTGCATTCGACGTATATATTTCGTTTATTGAGAATAATGGTGAGTTGTTATACCGCAACACATTGCATACAAGGGTGAGAAATCAAGTTTTCTCTTGGACTTATAAGTTAAACAGTCTTGCTCTTAGAAACTCTCTTATAAAGCACTCGTGGAAAATAGTTTTGATCGTCTTTGCATGGTAGTTCAAAGTCATGGGTCTATGGCGCAGAGCATATGTCCGTCGTTTTATTGGTGGAGACATGCGTCGGAGGAGATAGTCCAATCGCTTGACCCTTTGAAGAAATTGCTGTGGTCTATTACGATCGCTCATAGTGGCATATCCTCACAAGCTTGGTGAAGCATAAAGAAAACGCTCTAAAATGGTGGCACGGGTGACCTCATGAACAGTTGAGTAATAAGGTTTAGATTTGTTACATACAGAGTGAGACTATATGGATATAACAGAAATGATAAATATTTGCAATAGCTTTGGTTATCTTCACTGCTAAAATGCCATGAATATTGCAGATTTAAACTTGTGACTGAGTTTTTATCCACTTATACACCAATATTAGTGGTAAACTATTTGTCTCAATTCAGAATCATTTACACATTCAGAAGGTACACAAAAGCTGTGGAAAATCACCAAATTTTGCAGGCCTATGTGCACTCGTTTTTGAGATACTAGCCTCTGAACATTTCGCCAAGTTCAAACATGTTGCGAGTGCTTCAAACCCCTCCATTACCGTCAGCCATACAATGCAGACACGTGACTATAGGATTATGAAAATTTCAATATGATGTACAGGCATATCAAGTTACAAAATAGCAAAATTACAGCGAAATCTGAAATAGGTCTCTTACAAGGTGTTCCAGATATTTGATGATTTTACAAGGCTGCATGTTGTTGTGGAGACTTTGTCTGAGTTCTACCCTTACGGGTTGTTTGTTGTGGCTAACCAGTTGCCTTTGGGATGTGACCACAATCGCTTTATGATCGGTCTTTAGAGTCGCTTCTAAGTCTTTGACGGACGAGTAGCATGGCTCAGAAACGAAAACTCGGTCTAGCGTGTTTTCTCATCTCGTTGGCTGTTTGATCAGCGGTGAGAGGCTTGTCCTTCCAGCGTCTAGACGATTAAGTCTCCGCCTAGTAACAATACGGTCTCAGGGTCTTCTCTAGTCTTTCAAGAGGAATCTAGTGGTCATATATAACTGAGAAAATCAGACAAGTGCACATAGTGCAATTACCGAGATTGCACTTATTTTCGTTATAGTTGATTATTGCGCCTTGCTGGCTACATGTTATTCGACCCAGTTTAGGACGGACTGAAGCTGGCTCGAACGGAACCCTGTCATGCTCACAAGGATTGAATAAACGAGAGAATTAGAGCTCTGAATGATATATTGTGCCGTACGACGCGTGTCTGGTGCAGTTGGAAGATATAGACCTTGCAAAGGAAGTTCGTATGATCAGCCATTATTAGATCTCCGTTTAGAGGACAAACTTAAAGCACAGATATGTGTATAAACTTATTCATGCCACAAAAACTGCGCAGCATAGCATAGAAATGTCCTGCGAAGAATGGAAGAAACGGAAATGAGAGCTGACTGCCATTAGAGAAGCAAAAAGTCTTACAGGTAATTACGCATATGTATTTCTCATAAGTTGAGAATAGGTCGATAATTGGGCAGACCTTGACATCGGGACAAAAGCCCTAAAGAGCGACCAAATAATAACCCGTATCACACACGCAGTTTTACACGAGATCAGTACAAACTGGCAAATTACCTGATAAGAAGCGAAGATGTATACAGCAGTAGAGCACGAAGAACGAAGGTTCCATCTTGTGATCTCAGAGAACGAAATCATCAGTTGCAATGACTTTTTAGCCAGCCACTCAGATCGTGCGTCGCCATACCAGGCGTACTGAGTCAAGCCAGACCCCTTAAATAGATCGTTGAAACGGACTGTTTCCAGAGAGCTATGGTCCTCAAGATTGATATTCATGACGCAATGATGATAACTTGGCAGTTATAAGTTCCGATCACCACAATCACGAAGCGAAATACGTGAGCAAAAGACGATGAAGGAGTTTATAGGAGACAGGCGATACAATGCGAGACGCATCAATGGACCAGAAGGCAGTCGTTTAAAATACGCAGAGTTCAACGAAGGTCTTTGAACGATCAGGTAGAGGAGTGATCTTAAGCCTGATGGTGTTCTTATAGTAGACCACGAAGCAGATAACAGAAAACGTATCTCAGGACGCCACACTGAACATCGGCACATTTGAGAAGGATAAGTACATCTATGACCCCGGGAATGTCCAGATCGGCGACAGTTAAGGCGTGAGCATTGACCATGAACGTCTTTCCAAACGACTGAAACTTCAACGCAGCCCATTCCCAGCCATATCGATCGCAGTTGGCAGACAGATTACGATTAGAATTCGTGGAAATGACCGAGGGAGTAGTAGGCCGGATCAAATGATCAGAAGAGTGACGAAAAATTCCGGTTTCCACAGATGCAACCTATACCGTGTCTCCCTAGTGTCTTCCGTGTGTCAGACTGGATGACAATAACAGGCCGGTGTCATACAAGAGGCTTCAACGACGTATACACAAGGATGGTATTTAGATAGGAAATGTGGTTACTATACTGACGAAGAAGGTCAAGACAGCGCTGAAATTGAGTGCATGATAAGTTTGGGAAGATATAATTTAAAAAAAACTTGGGATCCGAGGAATAGTCGAAAACACTGGTAATTAATTAATTCATAAGGAAGAAAAATCAAAGGAGGAGGAGGAGGGGAAGGAGGAGGAGTTATTTGACCTAACCCGAGAGGAAGCCATGGGTATGAAGGGTTAGCATCATCATTTTCTTATCCTCGGCTTATGATGCCGGGTGGCCCGTCCTCTCACTCGCCGTCTGATCTTCCCACCGACAGCTTACGGCCAGTGTACTAATCATAACTGAGTAGGTTAGTGGACGTAGGTGGAACAGAAATCTAGAACAAACTTTCTGCCTGTGGAGATTTGAACCTTCGACCTCTGGATTGGCGACCCCGCACGCTAACCACTAGACTGTCGCGCTACCCGAATAGCACCTATTCGGGTCAGATCAGGATCACCAGGGTCAGACGACAACAACGACGACGACTTTCACAACGACAACAAAGGCAACGATGATGATGATGACAATTAGGACGAAGACGACGGTGATGATGGTGATGATTATGCTGGTTTTAGTGATTGCAGCTGGAACGGCAACAACTCCGTCAACTTCGCCACATCCAACGACACCAACTTCGCCACATCCAACGACACCAACTGGGCCACCGCCGACGACAACAGGTTGTATGAATCCATATATTCAAGTATTTATGTATGTATGTATGCACGCTGTATATATATATATATATACGTATGAATTTATAAATGTATCCATGTATACATGCATGTTTGTTAACATATCGGTGATAATTTTAGTTTACGCAACTCACATTTGGACTGACTTCGCGATATAATTTTGCAATGTGCATACATGTATGTTTTTACATTATTAGGCTATAATGTTTCTTCTTGTATGTATGAGTGTTTGTATGCATGTATTTACGTTGCACGTCATGTATGCATACATTTTTTACGTTTGTATCACATGTCAGAATTCGTACGAACGCATCTATATGTAGGCCTATGTGTACATAGATGTTTATTTGTAAGTCTATATGCATGTGTGTATGCTTAAATATATGCATGTGTGATGTGTTTACGCAGGTACGCCTTTGTACATGTATGTATGCATAATATATATATGTAGGTTAGTATGTTTGTATGTTTGTGTTTATTCATGCACATACGTATGCAAGGATGTACGTAGGTAGTTTTGTCTGTATAAATGTAGGCCCTATGCATTAATATGTTAATGTATGTGTGTGAGTGTGTTTGCATGTATGTCTGTATGCTGGCATGCATACATGCATGTGTTTGTCTCGATTTACGCTGTCGAATTACAAGACATGACTTTGTTATGTTTTTATTAATATATTCTATTTATAACGAACGAAGTTACTGACATACATGAAGTTTGCATCGGTGGAATTGCAATATGAAATTGCCAGAATGAAAGCGTTTAAGATATTTACAGCCGCTCAAGGATTAATTTTGATCTTATATCCCAACTAGACGCGGTTAGCAGAAGCAGAACCTTCCGATGCAATTACCGCTATTCGTCAAACAGGAGTATAATATTTTTTAGTAATTAGTGTATGTATAGAATTTTCTGACATATGAATGCACGCTCGTCTAATATTCGTGCTTATCGTATTATTTACAGTTACAACAGAGGGAACAACACCTTCAGGTAAGTTAGACCGTTAGACGAACGGCGTTTGTTTGTTTATTTACTTGTGTTTATTGTGACCCAGAATAATGGTTCAAAGTTTAAGCGTCAAGCTAAAAGAAGTTTGAACAAGACAGGAAACAGTGAGAAATCAAGAGCAAAATGAGCCAGAGAGGCATGGGGATAAGGAATGAGCCAAGACTAAAACGTCAGAAAGTCGGTTCGTGTTAGAATGGTAAGTCGGAAACTTTGGTGACTTTGTCCTTGGAACCTTGGAAATGTTTTCTCTAACGTATTCAGAGTCTTTCCAACATGCATCACCTTGGATCAAATGTTTTTCAACTTCTGCATGAACCAGAACTTAACATGTTTTCGCTTTTGACACAGGTTACTGTTACGTATCGGATATCGCTTCGGTCAATGATACAGAAACCTCTTCATCTAGTAGTGCATTCGACGAATCTGGTGATGAATCCGGAGAGGATGGAGTTAATGGACCGTATATCGAGGTAGACGGTGTAACAGGACGTACATCTGGAGATATACCACTATACAGTAGTGACAAAGTGCCTGTCGGTCTGGATGTTCACATCGACGTGTGCAGCGTTTGGTAAGCGACCAGTTAACAATATTAGATGTGAGGAAACGAATGTACACTGTTACACACTTAACATTACAATCACAGATGATATTTTGCAATGTGCAGCACAGGGTATTGTGAATTTAACTGTAACTTCCTTATACTTTGCGAGTTAAACCAATGTTCATATACATTGAAATTTAGCAGCTTTAAGATTGAAACGTGCGCCATGATTCATGTTCTGGGCCCGGTAGAAGCTCTAGAAGTTCTGATTTGAAATTACATTGGGATAAATGTGATATAGCTAAATTGTGATAAGATGTCTTTTGAGTGTTGCGATCGTAAAAATTGTTTCTAAGTAAACGGTAGATATATTCATTGTATGTGTTGTACAAGGATTTGAAATCAACCTGTGCATTTGTATTTCGCCACGCATTTGACGCGGACAGCGAGAGAACCAAAGAGCTAAATTTAGAGAGAGTAACTTTAAGTGAGAGAAAGTGAGAGAGGGTCTGAGGGTGACCTCCCAGCGGGTGATGGTTTTCTTGAGCTGTAGGGAAACTAGACAGCATCTCAGCGTAATAGGTGGGAGAATTAGAGGTTGCGATCACAGTTCAGTTCGTTTGGCGGAGTTGGGAGAGAATCTTTTTTCGCTGGAGATAGAGTAGATTTAAATGTAAATGTACATGTTTCCAATTGTGATCTTGCTCAATCCTAGATGAATTTTTTGGGTTAGATCTTCCACAACCGCAGGCTGTTTGAAAGGCTGTCACATCGTGGAAGATCTTAGTGTACCAAACCTACTAACCCGATATTCAAATCTTTGAAATAATTGCCGTTTGGTATGAGGTGACTGGAGTGAGAGCTAGCTTGAACCAAACAGAGTATTTTAACAACCGAATCGAAGAAACGAACCCAAGGCGTTACACAGATGGCTGTTAATTTGCTTAGTTTGCTTTGAGTTTTCTGCTTGCCGACGTCAGACTCGATTTAGCATACGCTCAAAAAGCGTTCCTCTTTACTTGACCATTTTATTAAAAGTACTTTCCTGAATCTTGAATCTCGCTTCTGATATCGGAATACACACGCAGAACTCGGTTAAATGAAAGCAACCATACTTCTTACTACTCATGTTGGATGATCATCCCTAATTAAAATGGGCACTATTATTATAATAACTGAACTATGATCACGTATCTTTCTTTCCAAAGCATTTATAAATCCGTTCTATCTTTTCAACTCTTTCTAACGTGTTTTAAGTAATCAAGCTACAAGGCAGAAAGTAATGAGTAAAGTTATCCAGTTAGTTGAAAAGCAAAAGAACGCTGGGAAGCAAAGACGTTCAGTTGCAAGTTGGCTTAGCTTAAGGTCGCCGTATAGATGGAATTGGATCTAAATGCATCTCAAAAGTTTCGTCATCAAAATTGATGGTGAGGAAGGTGATAGCCTACGTTGACGAGATCTTTACTTGTTGTTCCGATTTCATATTTAATGATCGATTATTACAGTGTCTGTTTCAATTTCACCGATTTCAACTGTCACCTTTTAACCAAAAATATTTTATTACAGTTCCTGCGATGAAACTGAAAATTGGAGTTGTCACGTTAGTATCGTTTTGAAAGCTGCTTTTTCGTGCATCAGTCATTTAACCTATGTCGCCAGAGACTCTATGATTAGCGGATTCGTAATCGTTATCATAATGGCATATCTACACCGTGTCTCAAAATAAACTGTGCAAAATTGTTTCTGTCAGAACTTCGTCAAATTTCCACCAATTTTAATAATTTTTGGTAGGTAGATGGCAAAATAGCTTAAATGTTATGCTATACATACATTTTCCACCTCACCTGACTCATGTTACCACACTACCTTGTTAAACACAGATGTACCAATTTCTTATATAACGCTTAAATTTTATTACATGCAACAAACTATCTGACGACTTAATTAGCATGCAGTAAAGTAAAATATGGTTTACTTAGCAGAGTTTTTAATTGTTATGACAGATCTGCTTAAACGTGTTAGAATTGGTGCTCGAAATGTGCCCCACTTACACGGACACAAGCGCTTAGACGGCGACGCCACTGGCCGATAGCAGCATTAACGATCGACTGGTCAAAGCGCGCCCACTCGTCGATCAGACGCGTTTTGAGTTCGTCGACGTTGGCTATTCTGGAGCGGTAAACCTTTTCCTACAGAACACTCCATATGCTACAGTCGACTGGGTTAAGATCCGATAAATTTGGCGGCCACAAAACGCGTCTGATCGACGAGTGGGCGCGCTTTGACCAGTCGATCGTTGATGCTGCTATCGGCCAGTGGCGTCGCCGTCTAAGCGCTTGTGTTCGTGTAAATGGGGCACATTTCGAGCACCAATTATAATACTTTTAAGCAGATCTGTCATAACAATTAAAAACTCTGCTAAGTAGACCATATTTTACTTTACGGCGTGCTAATTAAGGCGTCAGATAGTTTGTTGCATGTAATAAAATTTAAGCGGTATATAAGAAATTGGTACATCTGTGTTTAACAAGGTAGTGCGGTGACATGAGTCAGGTGAGCTGAAAATGTATCTATAGTATAAAATTTCAGCTATTTTGCCATCTACCTACCAAAAATTATCAAAATTGGTGGAAATTTGACGAAGCTCTGACAGAAACAATTTTGTACAGTTTATTTTGAGACACGGTGTATATTGCGCCCTTTCAGGAGGACCTCATCAGAGGCGCTGCCAATCTAACGATGGAGAACCAGAATGTAAGAAAATGGTTTTTAGTGCTTATAGTGGTAAAGATAGACAAAGGAGCTCATGTTGTAGGATGCTAGGTAAGCTATTTCAGTAAGTTGAACCGACTACGGCGAAGCTTTTGCGGTACTACTTCTACTACTGCTACTGCTACTGCTACCGCTACCGTTACCGCTGCTGCTGCTGCTGCTTCTACTACTACTACTACTACTACTACTACTACTACTACTACTACTACTACTACTACTACTACTACTACTACTACTACTACTACTACTACTACTACTACTACTACTACTACTACTACTACTACTACTACTACTGCTAATAATAATAATAATAATAATAATCGTATATTGATTCAAACTGATGAGTACACAGTAAGATTACATGATACAGCAGTAAGAGACGATAGCAAGTTTAGCAGGAGTCGAATTAAACTGCATGGCGGCCTGCAAGACATCCATCGATCCTACTGCCCAGTTTCCGTCGCCATCTAGGGAATGGAAGGCTGAGTCTACCTTGTGGGCTAGCGGATATCCAACCCGAACCAGCATGATTCCATTCAAACATCTAATAAAGTTTATATTTACGCGACAACGTATTTATGCGTTGCCGTTTACTTGATCAGTGACTACCATTTGTAGACTTCACTTTCCTTGTACATGTAAAAGTTCTCAAAGTTCTGGTCTTTTTAGGCGCAATCCTTCTTAGAAGTTCTATGCTGTCACCACAATACATAACTTATACCATAATTCAAAAACTGAATGTATTTTCGACTTCGTTTGATTATTAAAGGCGAGGTCTCGTCTGAACTGTTACAGAATATTGAAGGCACGTGGACAAATCCCAAAGACCAGTGTCAACGTTACGCCTGCTATGATGGCGAGCCTCAGTCTGGAGTCTCAGCCCACTGGTGTGATTGTCCAGAGGTAAATACTGTAGACGATTAGTTCAATTTGATTCCAGTTTAGAATTCATCCACCGTTGTACTGAGAGCTCCCAAGACATGAACATGCTAAAAGGCGTTAATACAAAATATGCTATATTACGCATAAAAACGATGCAGACATGCACAATCACACGTATTTACACATGCTCACATGACTACACAATATATATAGGTCTACATGTATATATTATGCATTTAACCATGTACGTGTGTATTTGCATGTACACATGAATACACATACAAAGGCATACATGCATGTATGCATACGTACATGCACATACATATACACATGCCTATGTACATACATATTGACATATACATACAATCGTCTAGAAATCGCCATAGTTGTGCGTCATTCATATCTATCGGTCATCCGTGGTTTCATAATCGGCGGAAGTGGTCGCCGTAGATCAGAATTTCCACAAAACAGTGGAAGTGACATTTGATTTTTCTGGTTTGATTGACTTCTCCACGGCCTTAAAGAGATACTTTCTTTGCCCAGGCTACATTTTGTGTTGCAATCAACGAATGAATCATGTTGGACAGTCTTGCTCCAGCTGACTTGGGTCAACTGAGCTAATAGCTGAGCAACGGTGCAGGAATTTTCCACGGAGAAATACCATAAGGGGCCGCTAAAGAAATACATGGTGATAAGTGCATCTTAAAACTATTAAAATATAGCAGAGCTTAAGCATGCAATGAACACGAACCTATAATCCTCCTACATAACTGCTTATTTTAAATTTTCTCTTAAATGTGTATTATGCTGTTTCAAGGGTATGGTCAATGTTGAACTACCGCATCCGGAATGCTGCACCTGTGAAGGTAAGAGACGTGAATACCACTACTGTTTTACACATAAAATATCTGAAGGGCATCACTTAGATCTGTAGTGATCCGAAATGAAAGATACGCTAAGAACTACAAAACTTGACTAACAGTTGGCATTCTGAGCTAAGATCTAATCTAATCTAAAGATTACATATTAGATGATTAATGTATTGTAATTGTTGCGATTGTTATCGTAATTCCAAATTTATGCAAAGGATCTTACGAAAAACCAATTTAATGGCTCTGCGGATCTGAAAATACGAAACTACGATCTGATAGAATGTTTTTCAAGCGCTTACGGATATGAAAACCCAAGAGCTCAAGTCGCAGGTTGCAGGGCAGCTAATTCCAGAAAGCTGGGCTGAGAACAGCAATTTAACTTACAAGTCAGTGGGACAAACAAGCCGCCGTGCGCACTGCTGCCACATACATCCATCTAATCTAACCCGATATTCCATTCTCTGGAATTTTCTATATTTTGAACTACATGTAATACCTTTTTCTATTTTGAGCAACTATGAACGAGAGTTGTTACTTAAACAGTCAACAGAGTTAAATTTTCCTCAACACTGTCAACACAAATTTTTTTGTAATGCATTTGCGACCGCCTTATATATGTTCGAACCTTTAGCGTCAGCTGCGAGATAATAATATGCCAATGTGATGAATGTGCCTGGCCGATATTACATGAGATTCCCAAGCACTGAGCTCAAACCGTACGACTCTGACGCGGATCACTCTGCAGAAAGCAGAACAGCAAGTTTTGTCAAATTGAAACTTGCAGCAGCAGGAACTTCATGTCTCTTATCTTCAAGCAGCTTGTCGTCAGTTCGATCAGAACCAACTTACTTGAAACTTGGTTTTCAAATTTTCAATTTCATTTCCAAAAAAGACATTTGAAAAAATCCACATACCCTTATGGTTGATTATCTATGTTGATGCTACACTTTGCTACAGTCCCACAAAACAGCACATATATAACAACTCTCACGAACAGGACACAATTCTACGGAAGCTGTAAAAGACTCAATCTATTTTCTCCATCCGTGGAATTCTTTTCTTCCAAAGCCCGTCGGCATCCACCATAGGTAAGGACAAATTCGGAAGACAGCTCTAACTCTAATCCATTCAGTCCGTGCTTCAAGGTCTCTCCAGACTGCAGCTCCCACGAGTTCGACTCCGACTTGCATGTCTCCTGTAACGCACCCAAAGTGTCCACAGCAAGGAAGACGAAAACAAGAGGAAGGTAAACTCTTCTCCGCTACCTCAACTTAATCCTCTTCAGACACGGGCTCCCTCCTTCAGTCTTTCAGACCGTTGGACTTTTGATTTTCCCGAATGCGTCCTTCAGATCGCTCTGACGTTCAGCGACTTACTAAACACTCCCGCTACCCGACCTACCTTCGTTCATCGTGTGCAAACAGCCCATTCCTAATACAAGGTCCAACTTAGGTGCGCGGGTCCCAAGGTAACAATTTATAGGCCATTTTGTGACATTATTTCCCTCTTTCAAGAGGTAGAATGTGAAGTTTGCATCATAAACTCATAAAATTCAAATAAATAAATGTAAATCTCAATATATACAAAAATTATACATCGATTCTGACTACCTTGTACTCAACTTCAACACATACATTGATAAATCACATGGCACTTATTTAAGACCACTAATCACTGCAACAAAACAATGTTTTCAAATTAGGCTTATCAATATCACTTTAAAAAACAACGAACTCAAACTTATCTCGGAATGAGGAAACATAGATTTCTAAATTACAAACATAGTAGTCCATGCTCAAAACATTTCATCAAAACACACAAAAAGCTGTAGTAACAACCACTTCAATTTATATGCAACTTAATTATTACTGTGTCTACCTTCAAACAATTGTCAGCGTAAGGCCGTCATTATTGCTTTCCATGAGACAAAGCGTTCAATAAACACCAACCATTCAACCGTTCAAAGGTTATCGACCATTCATCAATTCATATGATCATTCATGGTCGATGTTCGTGTGGAGTACACGGAACTTGGTACTGAGGATCCAAACCACCCATATTGTCTCCAATTCTAGCAACTAATATTTAGGTAATCCAAAAGCGCAGACAACCATTCTGCGCCCAACATTGTCTCGTGTTTCCTTCCTTCTTCCGTATCTCGTTCCGTGTTTATTTCTTTGCAGTCTTTTCAATTCTATTTTCACGTCTGCAATTTCCATTTACGCTGCGGAATTTGGTTGACGCTCCAGAAGCGTTATTAACTACATAATAACCGTTGTACGTCTGTCTGTCTGTCTGTCTGTCCCGTAACAAACACTATTGTGACGTCACTATACTGCCGCCTTGGCGACGGTTGTCTTGACGACGGCTATAGGCCTATAATATGACGTTATTGTTATCACTGCAATAATAATTGTTTTTTATATACCGCGATTTTTCACGGGTTACAGCTAGTTCTTCCATAATAGTCGTCAGAACGATTATTATAAAGAGCATAACTCAAAAGGAAAAGGTTAATTAAATAAACAAATGACGTACGATGAATTACTAGAGTAGCACTAGTTAGTTCGTAAGGTGGCACCACCTGTTGGTAGAACGCTGACCCACTTACGCTGCCGAATTTGGTTGACGCTCCAGAAACGTTATTCTTCACCGAAGTGAACCGACGTTCAGTAGTTCCAGTAGCCACTTGATTCCTGGTATCCACAACGCAATCGTGTAGCAGTCGTGCATCCAGTACCACACAGGACACTGGCGTTTCTCGATATATAACCGTTCTTCGGTAACTGACTTATTCGTAGTTTTGTCCGACATCCGGTTGAGTGAAACACACACATCCGACGCGATCGAATAGAAGCAACCGCATTTCTAACCAATCTTACCTGCTGCCATCAAACAGCAACAGTGATGGTCTGCGACTCAGAATCTTTCGTTCATGTTGATATACTAGAGAGGTTCCTCTATGCGGACTATCACGATACGACAGTGGCTCCCCATTCTTTTCAGTGTTTCTTCAAGCCTATCTGTCGACGATTCTCTGTCTACGATCATGGAAGACCCACGAGACAGTTTGGTGCAAAGTGATTGCATTTCACACGCATGAAACAAGTGTTGTCCTTTTGCGCAAAACAAAGTGACCTGCTGTCGCTCTTCACCAAAAAAACACTGCATTGTTTCTGCAAATGTAACTGACTTCCAATCTGCTATCATTTCTTAACAGCGTCGGATTTCTGACTACTGGATTGTTTACTCCACACACATTTATGCATCCTCACCGCTTCAGACATACACACCGGTCATAAATAATCATCAATATATACAATGTTCTAAAGACCACTCATGCCCTTATCATGATGTGAGTCGACAACGACGAGTTCAGCGTTTACGCACAATAACAATATCCCAGGTTTATCATAATTCTAATTCTAATTTCAGTTCATACGTTGAAGTTAAGTTTAGATGAAACTTGCATTTATGTAATTTCATGTGCAGGCTAAAATAATATGATCCCGTATACAGAGGGAATCCGAATTTATCTGAAAGTAAAAATACATGATAACAGCCAGATGGAAATCATTGATTTCCTGAGATATATTTAAACTAAAATACTCATATTTTGACTGAATACGAAGGGATGAACGGATTCTATGTGTTTGTTCGACAGCTCAACCAACAACGACACCACCTCCAGGAACAAGTCAAGTAACAACTGGTCTAGTACTTCAAGGAACGACATCTGCTGCTTCAGGAACCACTCAGGCAACAACAACAACACCAGTTGCGGCATCAACTTCTGAACAAACACCGCCGACACCGGCTCCAGCAACACCTCCACCAGAAGGTACGTCATTTCGAACAACGAGTCATTGTATTATTGGGCCTGTGCTTCTTTGACTTTCAAATTTGAATTATCTACGACTTGCATTCACAAATCCAGGGCCATTTGTTCCGCAACCAAAGCTATGCCCAACCAATGTCCACATATTGAAATGCGTAGTCAAGAAGAGTTGTGATACGCCTAGGTGACCAGACAATTTAAGGTTACAACAGAAACGCCGAAGTCATTTCTAGGTCAGCTAAGGACTTGACTTCAAAGAAGTTAATGTTTTCTTAAAATTGGCTCACAAACTTGCACCTCACGTATTGCCAGAAATTTCTAACGCGCGCAATGTCACAGAAATGCGAATGTAAAGTTTGATACGCAAGAAGCAAATGCTTAACGAATAAACATCCCCAGCAGAGATGCAATAAATTCTGATTGGCTGATTATTGTTTAGTGGCAACAACAAGCGTGGCTCCAACAACTTCTGCATGGGTTACGATAGCATCGACACCTGGCATTGTATCGCCAGTCATTGTATCGACAACAGCTTCACCTGCAACCACATCAGGTATACCACATAGCACAACTATGGTTTGTCGCATATTTGATCCCAAAGAGAGGTGTGATTGGAATAGTTAACGCTTTAACGACGAGCGTGCACTAAAAGTGACTGGGAAGCAATGCAGCTGGTGGTTAAAGTGTTAAAGGACTAAGAAAATGTTGGAATACGTAGGGCATACTTATGGGCATGCCACCTACAGTACCTTGCCGTTCGTGATGCGCGAAAATGGTATTGAGAGGGCGACAAAGAGAGCATGATATGTCATTTTATATGAGATCAAAGCTTGAGACCACTCTTGTTTGGCTGACTGGTTGTTTAGTGGTACCAACTGTGGTAAAACCAAGCGTAACTTCAACATATCCTACACCGGTTACAACGGCTTCAAGACCTGTGATTATATCGGGGATATTCTGCCGTAGGCATTGTCACATGCAGTGATTGCTGGTATATCACATAGCAGAACTCTGCGGAACCAAAACTTGATTAATACAAATTCAGACGATGTATAGTGTGACTAATCCACAACTCTTTTAACCTGATGCCCTGTTTTCAAAGTCATAAATTTGCCCGGCTTATCTGATCAGGAACATATATGAACTGAATTTTAATAGTAATGTGGCGGTCAAGGCCACAGTGCGTAAGTGGGAGGATTTATTTTATGCGAATAGCATCGTTTTCTTTAAGTTTACATGCGAAGGGAACAGCATCGTTTCTCTTAATTTTACATGCGAAGACCCAGCATCGATCATTTAATTTTTATTTAATTTCAATAGGCAACTGGCCGGCAACGACCGTGGCAGGGAAGCCCGATCGACGGTCTGAAGCCAGCGCATAGCGAGCAGACGCGCTCATTCGGGATGCATAGAGCCTGCCTCACGGTGTGCTGCTTTATACGTGAAGAGTTGGTTCGACTCTTCATACATAGCAATACTGTTAAACAGCGTTGTTGGTTAGCGATTCAGTTACCGATTCAAATATACTGCACTCAGTGTGGTAGGCGAGTGATTTTGGTTACGACAGAGTCAGAGTTCGAGTTTCCGGTTAGTACAAATATATTTACGGACGAAAGGGGCGTTCGAATAATATAATCAGGCGATCCCGAGTACAGCTAAAGAAGTTCACTGTTGGGAGACGGGCCGACAGCGCCGATCCGGCGGGTTGGATCCCTCAGATCCCGATCGTGGGAAATCTACGGCTGAGTAATGCTCGGGGAAGGATACCGTTGATACACAGGAAAACCAATTCAGTGTGAGATCGAAAACCAGGGTGAATTTGGCGACGGGCAGGAAAGTCCCTCTTGGGTTTTGAAGGACTCCGCGATCGGAGCTTGTCCGGTAACCCATGAGAGTAAAGGTGACCGTCTTAAGGTAGCCATTTTCTGGAATTCTGAAATCCTTGAAACCAAGAGTAAATTTGGCGTCGGGCAAGGAAATCCCTCTTGGAGTTCGAAGAACTCCAAGATCCGACAGTGTTTGGTTTTACCCACTGAGACGAGTTTTACGCGATTTCGGCGTACTCGACACAGGGGAAGTTCTACGCGCTTTCGGCGTACTCGGCCGGGAGGATTTTACGCGACTTCGGCGTCTTCGGCTGGGAGAGTTTTACGCGACTTCGGCACTCGGTGAAGTGACCGTCGGGATACCTGAAAAAACCAATTTAGTACAAAAACGATAATAAGGGTAAATTTGGCGACAGGCAGGATCGGAGCTTGTCCGGTTACCTGTGGGAGTAAGCGTGACCCTCGTTAGGGAACCAAAATTCGGAAATTCTTGGGAACAAAATTCAGGACATTCTGGTAACCTTACGGGGTCGGCGTTACATTTGGATTGTGACACTTGGATGGCTGACACGCCGGTGGAGCGTTGGAGGGGCTCCATCGCCCGGTAACTAAAAATAGTTACTGGGAAAGACCACTGTTACCGAAAGACCGCAGTACGGGAAAAGACCGCCCGACAACTGATTACAGTGCGGTAAGACCAGGAAAACGATAGAGTCAGGAAAATCTTGTATTCAAACCAATCGTTATTCAGAGCAAATAACTTGGTGATCGAAACACGTAGTTCCGAGAACTGACCGAAGTGCGAAGTAGGGCCCACCTCGTGCGCCGGTCGGAACACAGTTCTGCGTGCGGTTAGGGAGGTTTTAGACCTAGAACCTGTCCTATCAGAAAAGAGTGTCGTGAGACCAGTACACCGCGTTAATATCACACGTGCATATATTATCGCAAGATGTTCGCGTGTTTGAGACAGCACGACGTGACGACTTGTCAGATGTACACCTTGTCCTCTCGGACAAGAGAACGTTCAGAGTTTTCCCCTATTGACGATAACTCGAGAGTCATGAGATGCAGAATGGTACGTGAGGGTTCGGTTAAGGTGGAGAAAAAGAGGAAGTCTTTGACTAAGAGATCTCACAGGAAGCTGAGGACTCCTGCCGGCAAGAGAGCGAACCCTGTTCTAAAGGACGGCCATCCTGAGGACGAGGACGTTGCCCACCCGGCGACCGCGGCAGTGGCAGAGTCCGAAAGTGAGATGGAGCTTGACAGCGACACTGTTCGCAAACAAGCGCTACCCTCGGGACCTCCTCTTGGAGAAATGGGCACTGAGAGCGGAGACAGGGAACCGCTCGTCTACAGCAGAAGTAGACAGGATAGTGACCCGGGCGACTCCAGAAGGTCAGTTGGCTGGAGCCGAACCCAGCCCGACGACGAAGCAGCGTCTCGGGTAAGACCGACACAAATTGGTACCACGTCTGATGAAGGGTTAGTTGATCTCGAGCGACGAACGTCACAAACTGGTACCAGAAGTGGGGTTCTAGCGTTTTCTTGTCACAGAACCAGGCAAGGTCAGGAAGATGCCGAGGACGAGTCGGATGAAGTGCCCCATAGTGAGCACGGAGGCGCGCGTCCAAAGTTACGTAAACGGAAAAGCAAACGAAGGTTGCTTGATGAAACGGGTGCACCTGACGAAACTAGTGCATTTGAAACGGAAGCTGGAACCCGCAGTGGGCGTGAAAGAGGTTTCCATGAGGATAACGGATGGTTGATAACCGTTCCAAAGACTACTGAGGTAGTACAGAACGATGTGAATAACGAGACATTCACACACTGGCGAGAGACCGTTGGTGAGAGTAGGTTTGACAGGTCCAAACCACTCGACGACAATAGAGTTCCGCGTATAATACATGAGAGAACGTTCGACAATAGATCGGGGAACCTTGTGCAGGTTCAAGTACCTAGTATCGTACGGGGCAGGCAACCTGTACAGTCGAGACAGGCTTGTGATAAGCCAAGAGACATTGAGACAGGCCTGAAACCGCGGGGTGACGCCGTAGTGCAGAAAACGAGTGGTGACATCGTGGCGCATCAGCGAAACGAAGGCAATCGAGTACCGTTTACCAACATGGAAGAAGGTCGCCCAAGACCTGTGACCGATGAGGTAGATTGGCAAGCGGAGATGTCTTACCTGCGACAGAGTGTGGCAATGATGAGTTCGAAACTTGAAGAACTGTCTGTTCCTGCTGCTCAGCATGCGAAGTCTTACCGACGCGAGACATCGGGGAAACCTACGGGCCCAGGTTACCAGATGGATCGCCGAGGGAAGCTGCAGATCGAAGAGCCAGCACGGAGCCGAGGTAACACAGAGACACGCGAGGAAGTTTCGCTTTCGGAAACTTCGGAAAAGTTACGTAGCCGCTATCTTCCCGAGGACAGCGGGAGAGAGTCACACGGTAAAACGGCAAGGCAATCGAGTCGACAACGTCTGTTGACAAGAGGAAGAGTTGAGGCGAAATTACGTTCGTCAGTGAGTTCTTCGGATTCAGACACCGCTAGTGTTGGTCCAGAAGAGGCCATGAGAACCGGAGTCTTTGACAGGAAAAACCTCCGCCAACGAGGAAGACACGAGAGTTATGAGAAAACTGAAAGGGAGACGTATGGTAAGGAACGTCTACCAGAGTACGAGAGACGCGGTTTAAAACAGGCACTTGATAGAGAAACCGAGAGAGAATCGAACATGGGAAGAGACAGAGATCATTTGGCCTGGGATGAGACCCACGAGCGGTACTCTAAAGGGCACAAACCAGATTCGAGAAGTCGTAATTGTCTTAGGTACGACGAATCTGACAGACCGCCAGAGTCAGGAAAAAGAGATATTCGCGAAGAAGACAGAAGAGTTACGTTCGTCAACGGAAACTCTCAGAGCTCTCGCAATAAATATAAACGATCGGAGTCCAAAGACTACGCAGGTGGTGAGCCTCGTAGACAAGGTCAGAGACAGGCTGAGTACATCTCTGATGAAGACCGTGCAACGTCAGGCGACCGAGAGATGACTACGATGTATTCTAAGTGGCGTACAGGGAAGACGTTGGGTACTCTGAGGGGACAGAGTCGGCACCGGTCAGTGGTGAGGACAGATGAGGGAAACGATTCCCGGAGTAACGATGAGGACAACCGGAGAGGAAATCCCAAGAAGAGTGTCGGAAGATCACTTGTTACGCGGACAAGAGGCGGAGACCGATCGGATCGCGGAATACGAATCAAGCTAGAGAAGTACGATGGCAAGTCAGCGATCGCAGCCTTTCTAGCAAAGTTCGAAGTTTGTGCACGGTGCAACCGGTGGAGTGATCAGGAAAAAGCAGACCAGTTAATGTGTGCCCTAACGGGTCCCGCTTCGCAGCTGTTGTGGGACATGGGTGCACAGAGGGACGTGTCTTGGCGAGAACTTGTTGAGCGGCTTAAGGCCCGGTACGGGTCTGATGACCAAACTAGCCTATATCGGATGAAACTTCGCACTTACCGGCAGGCTCACGGAGAAACGCTGAGTAGTGTAGTGCAGGAAGTACGAAGGCTAATGGCTTTGGCATACCCAGGACCAACGAGTGATATCGTCGAGACGGTCGCTTGTGACGCTTTCATTGATGCACTGGCAAACCAAGATTTGGGGCAGAAGGTGCGCGAGCGAGAACCAGTTAACCTCGAAGCGGCGTATAAACATGCGGTGAGGTTGGATGCCTATGGTCGATCTTCGACACAAGGTGGTGATTTAGACCGGAGACACGCGAGAGTTAAAGTTACCATGGAAGACCGAAAAGACTCGAGCACTGAGGGGCAACAGTCTCGTCGTCTAGAAGATCTCGAGCGAAAGATTAAAAATCTTTCAAGAGAACTTGATCGAGTGACAATAAATCAGAATTTGGGCATCGTTCCGAGAAAACCTCATGAAAGGGAGAACAGTTCTGATCTAGCTGTGGGAGATCAGAGGACAACCGAACCGAATGTGGGATGGCGACGGATTTATCCGCCCACACGGTTGCGTAACCCGGATATCGAATGCTACTTGTGCAAACGAAAAGGACACATAAAGCGATTTTGTCCTCAGAGAAACGCTGAGACGAATGGTGCAACCGGTACCAGTGAACCTACAAAGGCTGAACCGATACAAGAGGAAACCCAAAACCGACTGGTCAAAGGCAGTAGGGTGGCCTACGTGGTTGCGAGACTGACAGGAAAACGTATACACTGTCTACTTGATTCTGGAAGTGAAATGTCACTTGTGCCACGACGTTTCGTGCTAGACGCTGTGCTAGTACCGTCAGAACAGCGACTCCTAGCCGCTAATGGAAGTCAGATTAAGGTGGATGGTGAAACTAACCTTAAGATTCGGATCGGAAAGCAGGTGTACCCTGTACCCTGTCTAGTTACAGACCAAGTGACAGAAGTGATCTTGGGGTTATCTTGGCTGGAAGCCAATCAGGCAAGATGGGACTTCGCAGGTCGATGCGTTTTCCTTGGGAGCGAGAAGATCCCTCTGAAAGAGGTCGTTACCGAGTCCATGTGCCGGAGGGTTACTGTGCAAGAGGACATAATAGTTCCTCCAAGGAGCGAAGTTGACGTTCCAGCTTGGGTCGTATACCCGCATTTCCAAAAAGATAACGAAGATTGGACGACCATTCCAATGGAATTATCAAAAGATTTGATAATCGGACGTACGTTGGTGACAGGAAGAGACACGGAAGTGTGGATCAGGATGTTGAATGTTGGAGACAGAGATTCGCTAGTCAAGAAACGGACTGAATGTCCACTGGAGCGAGTGAACGTAGTCGATGTGACAGTTGATCGAGCCAGAACGGAGTCGTATGATGAGCCTTACCGAAGCGAAAATCCGGAGAAGCCTATGGGCCCAGGTTATCCGGAGGAACGCCGAGGAAAGCAGCAAAGTACGATTGACTGGTTTGGATCGAAGATTAGTACAACGGCCAGTGTGGCGGAGCAGACGCTCAACCCACTTGCCGAACAGACCCTAAAACGACTATGGGAAGAAGTGCCAGCAGACATTTCGGAAGAAGAGCGAATCAGGTTACGAAAACTTGTGCTAACGTACAGCGCAACGTTTTCCCTTAACGAAAGTGATACGAATGAAGACGTGATGTGGGCACGTCCGATCGGAGAAGTAACGCGCTCCGAGGTTACCAGTGAAGATACAGGCCAGGAAATCCGTTGGACAAAGGAGTTTCTTCGAAGAGAACAGCAGAGTGATTGCAATATTGGTACGGTCCTTGGTTGGAAGGAGTCGAAGCATCATCCAACACAGGCAGAACTATCACCTGCTAACGGAGAGGTGAAAGTGTTGGTGAGCAACTGGAATCAGCTGGAAGTCCTGCAAGGAGTGTTACACAGAGGCTGGATTCAGGGTAACACAGGAAAAGCTGAGCGATCTCAGTTAGTTGTGCCCTTATCTCTACGGCAAGAGATGCTTCAGTTAACACACGCAAGCTTTGCCGGAGGACATTTCGGGATTCGGAAGAGTTTAACTCAGTTGCAACGCCGGGCGTATTGGCCGAGTTGGAAGGACGATGTTAGACGGTTCTGCCAAAGGTGCGATCGCTGTGCTCGTTATCGAAGGGAGAAACCTCCAAGACAGGGTTACATGCAGACTCCTGTGGTCGGTGAACCAATGGAGAGATTCGGAATTGATATAACTGGTCCGCATCCTGTATCAAGTAAAGGCAACAAATACATACTGACAGCGATAGATTACTTCTCGAGATGGGCTGAAGCTCTGCCTATCAGAAACCAAGAGGCCGTTACTGTGGCAGAATCGCTTATGGTACACGTGTTCTCGAGGTTTGGTATGCCACGCCAGATCCTGACGGATCAGGGACCGTGTTTTGAGTCGAAGTTATTCTAAGAGCTGTGTAAACGCATGGAGATTGACAAAGTACGTACAACTCCATATCGACCCTCTGGTAACGGAATGATCGAAAGGTTCCACAGAACACTGAACATGTTGATCGGAAAGGTAGTGTCGGAACGACAAAAGGATTGGGATGTTCATGTACCATATGTAATGGCGGCATATCGAGGTACTGAACATGAAGCGACCCAACGGACACCTAATTTCCTGTTCCTGGGAAGAGAGAACCATACGCCATTAGACTTGATCCTAGCCCAAGTTACAGAGTTCGAGAGACCGTCTTACAGTGACATGGAAGAGTACGTGGAGAAACAGAAAGAGAAAATGGAACGATCGTATCGGCTTGTACGAGAACAGTTAAAGAGAGTAGCAGAAAGAAGGAAAAAAGCCTACGATTTGAGAGTGAGACCTAGCAAGTTCGCTCAAGGAGATTGGGTTTACTATTACTGTGACGTTCGTCGCTCGAGATCAACTAACCCTTCATCAGACGTGGTACCAATTTGTGTCGGTCTTACCCGAGACGCTGCTTCGTCGTCGGGCTGGGTTCGGCTCCAGCCAACTGACCTTCTGGAGTCGCCCGGGTCACTATCCTGTCTACTTCTGCTGTAGACGAGCGGTTCCCTGTCTCCGCTCTCAGTGCCCATTTCTCCAAGAGGAGGTCCCGAGGGTATCGCTTGTTTGCGAACAGTGTCGCTGTCAAGCTCCATCTCACTTTCGGACTCTGCCACTGCCGCGGTCGCCGGGTGGGCAACGTCCTCGTCCTCAGGATGGCCGTCCTTTAGAACAGGGTTCGCTCTCTTGCCGGCAGGAGTCCTCAGCTTCCTGTGAGATCTCTTAGTCAAAGACTTTCTCTTTTTCTCCACCTTAACCGAACCCTCACGTACCATTCTGCATCTCATGACTCTCGAGTTATCGTCAATAGGGGAAAACTCTGAACGTTCTCTTGTCCGAGAGGACAAGGTGTACATCTGACGAGTCGTCACGTCGTGCCGTCTCAAACACGCGAACATCTTGCGATAATATATACACGTGTAATATTAACGCGGTATACTGGTCTCACGACACTCTCTTCTGATAGGACAGGTTCTAGGTCTAAAACCTCCCTAACCGCACGCAGAACTGTGTTCCGACCGGCGCACGAGGTGGGCCCTACTTCGCACTTCGGTCAGTTCTCGGAACTACGTGTTTCGATCACCAAGTTATTTGCTCTGAATAACGACTGGTTTGAATACAAGATTTTCCTGATTCTATCGTTTTCCTGGTCTTACCGCACTGTAATCAGTTGTCGGGCGGTCTTTTCCCGTACTGCGGTCTTTCGGTAACAGTGGTCTCTCCCAGTAACTATTTTTAGTTACCGGGCGATCTTTCGGTAACAGTGTCTTTCCCAGTAACTATTTTTAGTTACCGGGCGATGGAGCCCCTCCAACGCTCCACCGGCGTGTCAGCCATCCAAGTGTCACAATCCAAATGTAACGCCGACCCCGTAAGGTTACCAGAATGTCCTGAATTTTGTTCCCAAGAATTTCCGAATTTTGGTTCCCTAACGAAGGTCACGCTTACTCCCACAGGTAACCGGACAAGCTCCAATCGCGGGGTTCTTCAAAACCCAAGAGGGAATTTCCTGCCTGTCGCCAAATTTACCCTTATTATCGTTTTTGTACTAAATTGGTTTTTTCAGGTATCCCGACGGTCACTTCACCGAGTGCCGAAGTCGCGTAAAACTCTCCCAGCCGAAGACGCCGAAGTCGCGTAAAACTCTCCCGGCCGAGTACGCCGAAAGCGCGTAAAACTTCCCTTGTGTCGAGTACGCCGAATTCGCGTAAAACTCTTCTCAGTGGGTAAAACCAAACACTGTCGGATCTTGGAGTTCTTCGAACTCCAAGAGGGATTTCCTTGCCCGACGCCAAATTTACTCTTGGTTTCAAGGATTTCAGAATTCCAGAAAATGGCTACCTTAAGAAGGTCACCTCTACTCCCATGGGTTACCGGACAAGCTCCGATCGCGGAGTTCTTCAAAACCCAAGAGGGACTTTCCTGCCCGTCGCCAAATTCACCCTGGTTTTCGATCTCACACTGAATTGGTTTTCCTGTGTATCAACGGTATCCTTCCCCGAGTATTACTCAGCCGTAGATTTCCCACGATCGGGATCTAGACCGCTTCGCGATCAACTGAGGGATCCAACCCGCCGGATCGGCGCTGTCGGCCCGTCTCCCAACAGTGAACTTCTTTAGCTGTACTCGGGATCGCCTGATTATATTATTCGGACGCCCCTTTCGTCCGTAAATATATTTGTACTAACCGGAAACTCGAACTCTGACTCGGTCGTAACCAAAATCACTCGCCTACCACACTGAGTGCAGTATATTTGAATCGGTAACTGAATCGCTAACCAACAACGCTGTTTAACAGTATTGCTATGTATGAAGAGTCGAACCAACTCTTCACGTATAAAGCAGCGCACCGTGAGGCAGGCTCTATGCATCCCTAATGAGCGCGTCTGCTCGCTATGCGCTGGCTTCAGACCGTCGATCGGGCTTCCCTGCCACGGTCGTTGCCGGCCAGTTGCCTATTGGAATTAAATAAAAATTAAATGATCGATGCTGGGCCTTCGCATGTAAACTTAAAGAGAAACGATGCTGTTCCCTTCGCATGTAAACTTAAAGAAAACGATGCTATTCGCATAAAATAAATCCTCCCACTTACGCACTGTGGCCTTGACCGCCACACTCTCCCCACCTTACTTAGATGCGGAGCATCTCTGCCAAAATCGGGGACCTTAATCAAACGTGACAGGAACATCCCCAACCCAGATCCACTTAGAGAGCAAGGAACCAAATGCACCTTTGGTTATAGGGCGGTATATGAACAATCTCGGCACCCTGCACGTACGCCAAACACGATGAGAACCGTGATAGCGACAGCCTATTTAATGATGCTTTCGATCCGAACATCAACAATCTCGGCACCCTGCACGTACGCCAAACAACGATGAGAACCGTGATAGCGACAGCCTTTTTAATGATGCTTTCGATCCGAACCACCACCCTACTGGCAACCTGTCGTACCTGACAAATCGCCAACCTTAACAGGCCCTCTATCATGAACCTGGGCTCTACCGGACCCCAAGGGCCAGGAGAACTAAAGGAGAGAAAAGTCGCCCACTGTCTCCCGATCTGGTAACCATTGTCGATCAGTCACACCCGGTACCACTTCCAAATCGTGAAAGCAAAATAAAAGTACAAGTTATCATATTGTAGAACCAACGCAATGAAGCGTTCTAGTACTGGAATCTTTACTCGTTTCAGTACTAACCACTAAGCCAATGTTTAACCGAAACATATCATCAAAAGGAAACTTAAACAGTCATTCACTGACAATCTGTAAAACCAACGCAATTAAGCGTTGCTGGTAGCACAGGTACGGTATGCTCCCAGATACCGCTCAAAAGAAATACTCTCATCAAAAGGGCAACTGAAACATGGGTCTCGAATAGTCAATAAAACTAACGCAATTAAGCGTTCATCTAGTTGGTCCTAGATACACGTCTGCTTCAGAAGGTCACTAACAAGGACTTCTACAGTCGTAGTCATCCATCCAAGCGAGGTCTTCGTCTCGTCCGTCGTCCAGGTGGCAATTCTGGATCAGCGGTCTCGTCTGGATTCTCTGAAGGTTCCTCTGGTTCATGTTCTGCATTAGGATCTTGAGCCAGGACTGGCCAGTCTACTGTAGGTAACTCAAGATTTCTGTCCCTCTCCGGTAACCAGGTACTCGGAGGTTTACCGTAAAACGGCTTCAATTTATCCACGTGCACAACCATTAGCGTGGATTTCGGACTCTTCTGAATCCGGTACAGACACGGACTGAGCACTTGAATAACCAAGAATGGGCCGGTGTAATAGCGAGCCCATTTTGTCTTCCTTCCACTTCTTAGCCGAGGGTAGTAATAGTAAACCCAATCTCCTTGAGCGAACTTGCTAGGTCTCACTCTCAAATCGTAGGCTTTTTTCCTTCTTTCTGCTACTCTCTTTAACTGTTCTCGTACAAGCCGATACGATCGTTCCATTTTCTCTTTCTGTTTCTCCACGTACTCTTCCATGTCACTGTAAGACGGTCTCTCGAACTCTGTAACTTGAGCTAGAATCAAGTCTAATGGCGTATGGTTCTCTCTTCCCAGGAACAGGAAATTAGGTGTCCGTTGGGTCGCTTCATGTTCAGTACCTCGATATGCCGCCATTACATATGGTACATGAACATCCCAATCCTTTTGTCGTTCCGACACTACCTTTCCGATCAACATGTTCAGTGTTCTGTGGAACCTTTCGATCATTCCGTTACCAGAGGGTCGATATGGAGTTGTACGTACTTTGTCAATCTCCATGCGTTTACACAGCTCTTTGAATAACTTCGACTCAAAACACGGTCCCTGATCCGTCAGGATCTGGCGTGGCATACCAAACCTCGAGAACACGTGTACCATAAGCGATTCTGCCACAGTAACGGCCTCTTGGTTTCTGATAGGCAGAGCTTCAGCCCATCTCGAGAAGTAATCTATCGCTGTCAGTATGTATTTGTTGCCTTTACTTGATACAGGATGCGGACCAGTTATATCAATTCCGAATCTCTCCATTGGTTCACCGACCACAGGAGTCTGCATGTAACCCTGTCTTGGAGGTTTCTCCCTTCGATAACGAGCACAGCGATCGCACCTTTGGCAGAACCGTCTAACATCGTCCTTCCAACTCGGCCAATACGCCCGGCGTTGCAACTGAGTTAAACTCTTCCGAATCCCGAAATGTCCTCCGGCAAAGCTTGCGTGTGTTAACTGAAGCATCTCTTGCCGTAGAGATAAGGGCACAACTAACTGAGATCGCTCAGCTTTTCCTGTGTTACCCTGAATCCAGCCTCTGTGTAACACTCCTTGCAGGACTTCCAGCTGATTCCAGTTGCTCACCAACACTTTCACCTCTCCGTTAGCAGGTGATAGTTCTGCCTGTGTTGGATGATGCTTCGACTCCTTCCAACCAAGGACCGTACCAATATTGCAATCACTCTGCTGTTCTCTTCGAAGAAACTCCTTTGTCCAACGGATTTCCTGGCCTGTATCTTCACTGGTAACCTCGGAGCGCGTTACTTCTCCGATCGGACGTGCCCACATCACGTCTTCATTCGTAACTCTCATGGTAACCACTTTAGGTTGTTCCTCACCCGGACCTCTAGACATCGCGTCTGCGTTACCGTGTTTTGCTCCCGGTCTGTGACATATCTCCATGTCAAACTCCTCTATCATCTCTAACCAACGAGCCTGTTGGCCAATCGGTTCCGGTGTTCTGCGTAACCACTGAAGTGCGGAGTGGTCTGTTCTGAGTAGGAATTTACTACCCAGTAAGTACTGACGAAACTCTTTCAAGAAATACACCACAGCTAACAACTCTCGCCTGGTAACGTTATAGTTCCGTTCCGCCGTCGACAAGAGCCGACTCGCGTAACAAATCACTGTCTCTTCTCCCTCTTGTACTTGCGATAACACCGCTCCAATGGCGTATGCCGAGGCATCCGTATCTAGGATGTACTGGCCCTCGTCGTTCGGTAACCCAAGTATAGGTGCGGAAACCAACTTTCGTTTAAGTTCTTCGAAAGCTCCCTGACATTCGTCAGTCCAATGGAACGGTACATTTTTCCTGGTCAGAAAATGAAGTGGTTGAGCTACCACCGCGAAATCATGTATGAAACGTCGGTAATAGGAGCAAAGACCAACGAAGGATCTGACTTGTCTCAAGTTCCGAGGAGCAGACCATTCTTCTACGGCCTTGATCTTGCTCGGATCCGTCGCGACCCCTTCTTCACTCAAAACGTGACCAAGAAACAATACTCTCTGTTGTAACAGGTAACATTTGGATGGTTTCAGCTTGAGATTATACTCTTGTAATCTCCTGAAAATCATCTCTAGACGTTGCATGTGCGTCTCTACGTCCCTCGAGAACACAATTATGTCATCCAAGTAAACCAGACAGATGTCATAGTTTAGCCCTGTCAAGACTAAGTTCATTAGTCGACAAAACGAGGCCGGACTATTGCACAATCCGAAAGGTAACACTTTGAATTGGAAGCTGCCCCTTCTCGTAACGAACCCGGTCTTGTGTTTGTCTCTTGGGTGCAAGGCCATCTGGTGATAACCTGCTCTCAAATCGAACGTACTGTACCATCTGGCGCCACCCAGGGTATCTAAACTCTCGCGGATAAGGGGTAACGGATGAGCATCTTTCCGTGTCTTCAAGTTCAGTTGCCTGTAATCGATACAGAAACGCATACTGCCATCCTTTTTCTTAACCATTACGACATTGGATGCCCATTCCGATATCGAAGGTTCAATGATTCCTTGTCTCAACATGTCTTCTACCTGACGATCAACTTCCGGTAACATGGAAAGCGGTTGACGTCTCAAAGGTTGCCGAACTGGTTTCTCCTGTCCCGTATCGATCTCGTGTTGGATCACCGAAGTGAATCCGTTATCACTTTCGTTAAGGGAAAACGTTGCGCTGTACGTTAGCACAAGTTTTCGTAACCTGATTCGCTCTTCTTCCGAAATGTCTGCTGGCACTTCTTCCCATAGTCGTTTTAGGGTCTGTTCGGCAAGTGGGTTGAGCGTCTGCTCCGCCACACTGGCCGTTGTACTAATCTTCGATCCAAACCGGTCAATCGTACTTTGCTGCTTTCCTCGGCGTTCCTCCGGATAACCTGGGCCCATAGGCTTCTCCGGGTTTTCGCTTCGGTAAGGCTCATCATACGATTCCGTTCTGGCTCGATTAACTGTCACATCGACTACGTTCACTCGCTCCAGCGGACATTCAGTCCGTTTCTTGACTAGTGAATCTCTGTCTCCAACATTCAACATCCTGATCCACACTTCCGTGTCTCTTCCTGTCACCAACGTACGTCCGATTATCAAATCTTTTGATAATTCCATTGGAATGGTCGTCCAATCTTCGTTATCTTTTTGGAAATGCGGGTATACTACCCAAGCTGGAACGTCAACTTCGCTCCTTGGAGGAACTATTATGTCCTCTTGCACAGTAACCCTCCGGCACATGGACTCGGTAACGACCTCTTTCAGAGGGATCTTCTCGCTCCCAAGGAAAACGCATCGACCTGCGAAGTCCCATCTTGCCTGATTGGCTTCCAGCCAAGATAACCCCAAGATCACTTCTGTCACTTGGTCTGTAACTAGACAGGGTACAGGGTACACCTGCTTTCCGATCCGAATCTTAAGGTTAGTTTCACCATCCACCTTAATCTGACTTCCATTAGCGGCTAGGAGTCGCTGTTCTGACGGTACTAGCACAGCGTCTAGCACGAAACGTCGTGGCACAAGTGACATTTCACTTCCAGAATCAAGTAGACAGTGTATACGTTTTCCTGCCAGTCTCGCAACCACGTAGGCCACCCTACTGCCTTTGACCAGTCGGTTTTGGGTTTCCTCTTGTATCGGTTCAGCCTTTGTAGGTTCACTGGTACCGGTTGCACCATTCGTCTCAGCGTTTCTCTGAGGACAAAATCGCTTTATGTGTCCTTTTCGTTTGCACAAGTAGCATTCGATATCCGGGTTACGCAACCGTGTGGGCGGATAAATCCGTCGCCATCCCACATTCGGTTCGGTTGTCCTCTGATCTCCCACAGCTAGATCAGAACTGTTCTCCCTTTCATGAGGTTTTCTCGGAACGATGCCCAAATTCTGATTTATTGTCACTCGATCAAGTTCTCTTGAAAGATTTTTAATCTTTCGCTCGAGATCTTCTAGACGACGAGACTGTTGCCCCTCAGTGCTCGAGTCTGTTCGGTCTTCCATGGTAACTTTAACTCTCGCGTGTCTCCGGTCTAAATCACCACCTTGTGTCGAAGATCGACCATAGGCATCCAACCTCACCGCATGTTTATACGCCGCTTCGAGGTTAACTGGTTCTCGCTCGCGCACCTTCTGCCCCAAATCTTGGTTTGCCAGTGCATCAATGAAAGCGTCACAAGCGACCGTCTCGACGATATCACTTGTTGGTCCTGGGTATGCCAAAGCCATTAGCCTTCGTACTTCCTGCACTACACTACTCAGCGTTTCTCCGTGAGCCTGCCGGTAAGTGCGAAGTTTCATCCGATATAGGCTAGTTTGGTCATCAGACCCGTACCGGGCCTTAAGCCGCTCAACAAGTTCTCGCCATGACACGTCCCTCTGTGCACCCATGTCCCACAACAGCTGCGAAGCGGGACCCGTTAGGGCACACATTAACTGGTCTGCTTTTTCCTGATCACTCCACCGGTTGCACCGTGCACAAACTTCGAACTTTGCTAGAAAGGCTGCGATCGCTGACTTGCCGTCGTACTTCTCTAGCTTGATTCGTATACCGCGATCCGATCGGTCGTCGCCTCTTGTCCGCATAACAAGTGATCTTCCGACACTCTTTTTGGGATTTCCTCTCCGGTTGTCCTCATCGTTACTCCTGGAACCGTTTTCCTCGTCTGTCCTCACCACTGACCGGTGCCGACTCTGTCCCCTCAGAGTACCCAACGTCTTCCCTGTACGCCACTTAGAATACATCGTAGTCATCTCTCGGTCGCCTGACGTTGCACTGTCTTCATCAGAGATGTACTCAGCCTGTCTCTGACCTTTTCTACGAGGCTCACCACCTGCGTAGTCTTTGGACTCCGATCGTTTATATTTATTGCGAGAGCTCTGAGAGTTTCCGTTGACGAACGTAACTCTTCTGTCTTCTTCGCGAATATCTCTTTTTCCTGACTCTGGCGGTCTGTCAGATTCGTCGTACCTAAGACAATTACGACTTCTCGAATCTGGTTTGTGCCCTTTAGAGTACCGCTCGTGGGTCTCATCCCAGGCCAAATGATCTCTGTCTCTTCCCATGTTCGATTCTCTCTCGGTTTCTCTATCAAGTGCCTGTTTTAAACCGCGTCTCTCGTACTCTGGTAGACGTTCCTTACCATACGTCTCCCTTTCAGTTTTCTCATAACTCTCGTGTCTTCCTCGTTGGCGGAGGTTTTTCCTGTCAAAGACTCCGGTTCTCATGGCCTCTTCTGGACCAACACTATCGGTGTCTGAATCCGAAGAACTCACTGACGAACGTAATTTCGCCTCAACTCTTCCTCTTGTCAACAGACGTTGTCGACTCGATTGCCTTGCCGTTTTTCCGCGTGACTCTCTCCCGCTGTCCTCGGGAAGATAGCGGCTACGTAACTTTTCCGAAGTTTCCGAAAGCGAAACTTCCTCGCGTGTCTCTGTGTTACCTCGGCTCCGTGCCGGCTCTTCGATCTGCAGCTTCCCTCGGCGATCCATCTGGTAACCTGGGCCCGTAGGCTTCCCCGATGTCTCGCGTCGGTAAGACTTCGCATGCTGAGCAGCAGGAACAGACAGTTCTTCAAGTTTCGAACTCATCATTGCCACACTCTGTCGCAGGTAAGACATCTCCGCTTGCCAATCTACCTCATCTGTCACAGGTCTTGGGCGACCTTCTTCCATGTTGGTAAACGGTACTCGATTGCCTTCGTTTCGCTGATGCGCCACGATGTCACCACTCGTTTTCTGCACTACGGCGTCACCCCGCGGTTTCAGGCCTGTCTCAATGTCTCTTGGCCTATCACAAGCCTGTCTCGACTGTACAGGTTGCCTGCCCCGTACAATACTAGGTACTTGAACCTGCACAAGGTTCCCCGATCTATTGTCGAACGTTCTCTCATGTATTATACGCGGAACTCTATTGTCGTCGAGTGGTTTGGACCTGTCAAACCTACTCTCACCAACGGTCTCTCGCCAGTGTGTGAATGTCTCGTTATTCACATCGTTCCGTACTACCTCAGTAGTCTTTGGAACGGTTATCAACCATCCGTTATCCTCATGGAAACCTCTTTCACGCCCACTGCGGGTTCCAGCTTCCGTTTCAAATGCACTGGTTTCGTCAGGTGCACCCGTTTCATCAAGCAACCTTCGTTTGCTTTTCCGTTTACGTAACTTTGGACGCGCGCCTCCGTGCTCACTATGGGGCACTTCATCCGACTCGTCCTCGGTATCTTCCTGACCTTGCCTGGTTCTGTGACAAGAAAACGTTAGTACCCCACTTCTGGTACCAGTTTGTGACGTTCGTCGCTCGAGATCAACTAACCCTTCATCAGACGTGGTACCAATTTGTGTCGGTCTTACCCGAGACGCTGCTTCGTCGTCGGGCTGGGTTCGGCTCCAGCCAACTGACCTTCTGGAGTCGCCCGGGTCACTATCCTGTCTACTTCTGCTGTAGACGAGCGGTTCCCTGTCTCCGCTCTCAGTGCCCATTTCTCCAAGAGGAGGTCCCGAGGGTATCGCTTGTTTGCGAACAGTGTCGCTGTCAAGCTCCATCTCACTTTCGGACTCTGCCACTGCCGCGGTCGCCGGGTGGGCAACGTCCTCGTCCTCAGGATGGCCGTCCTTTAGAACAGGGTTCGCTCTCTTGCCGGCAGGAGTCCTCAGCTTCCTGTGAGATCTCTTAGTCAAAGACTTTCTCTTTTTCTCCACCTTAACCGAACCCTCACGTACCATTCTGCATCTCATGACTCTCGAGTTATCGTCAATAGGGGAAAACTCTGAACGTTCTCTTGTCCGAGAGGACAAGGTGTACATCTGACGAGTCGTCACGTCGTGCCGTCTCAAACACGCGAACATCTTGCGATAATATATACACGTGTAATATTAACGCGGTATACTGGTCTCACGACACTCTCTTCTGATAGGACAGGTTCTAGGTCTAAAACCTCCCTAACCGCACGCAGAACTGTGTTCCGACCGGCGCACGAGGTGGGCCCTACTTCGCACTTCGGTCAGTTCTCGGAACTACGTGTTTCGATCACCAAGTTATTTGCTCTGAATAACGACTGGTTTGAATACAAGATTTTCCTGATTCGATCGTTTTCCTGGTCTTACCGCACTGTAATCAGTTGTCGGGCGGTCTTTTCCCGTACTGCGGTCTTTCGGTAACAGTGGTCTCTCCCAGTAACTATTTTTAGTTACCGGGCGATCTTTCGGTAACAGTGTCTTTCCCAGTAACTATTTTTAGTTACCGGGCGATGGAGCCCCTCCAACGCTCCACCGGCGTGTCAGCCATCCAAGTGTCACAATCCAAATGTAACGCCGACCCCGTAAGGTTACCAGAATGTCCTGAATTTTGTTCCCAAGAATTTCCGAATTTTGGTTCCCTAACGAAGGTCACGCTTACTCCCACAGGTAACCGGACAAGCTCCAATCGCGGGGTTCTTCAAAACCCAAGAGGGAATTTCCTGCCTGTCGCCAAATTTACCCTTATTATCGTTTTTGTACTAAATTGGTTTTTTCAGGTATCCCGACGGTCACTTCACCGAGTGCCGAAGTCGCGTAAAACTCTCCCAGCCGAAGACGCCGAAGTCGCGTAAAACTCTCCCGGCCGAGTACGCCGAAAGCGCGTAAAACTTCCCTTGTGTCGAGTACGCCGAATTCGCGTAAAACTCTTCTCAGTGGGTAAAACCAAACACTGTCGGATCTTGGAGTTCTTCGAACTCCAAGAGGGATTTCCTTGCCCGACGCCAAATTTACTCTTGGTTTCAAGGATTTCAGAATTCCAGAAAATGGCTACCTTAAGAAGGTCACCTCTACTCCCATGGGTTACCGGACAAGCTCCGATCGCGGAGTTCTTCAAAACCCAAGAGGGACTTTCCTGCCCGTCGCCAAATTCACCCTGGTTTTCGATCTCACACTGAATTGGTTTTCCTGTGTATCAACGGTATCCTTCCCCGAGTATTACTCAGCCGTAGATTTCCCACGATCGGGATCTAGACCGCTTCGCGATCAACTGAGGGATCCAACCCGCCGGATCGGCGCTGTCGGCCCGTCTCCCAACAGTGAACTTCTTTAGCTGTACTCGGGATCGCCTGATTATATTATTCGGACGCCCCTTTCGTCCGTAAATATATTTGTACTAAC
This sequence comes from Allolobophora icterica, assembly GCA_963556255.1. Taxonomy (NCBI): domain Eukaryota; kingdom Metazoa; phylum Annelida; class Clitellata; order Crassiclitellata; family Lumbricidae; genus Allolobophora; species Allolobophora icterica. Next base: position 11,198,654 of record OY744603.1, on the reverse strand, counting down.
CGGAAACTCGAACTCTGACTCGGTCGTAACCAAAATCACTCGCCTACCACACTGAGTGCAGTATATTTGAATCGGTAACTGAGTCGCTAACCAACAACGCTGTTTAACAGTATTGCTATGTATGAAGAGTCGAACCAACTCTTCACGTATAAAGCAGCGCACCGTGAGGCAGGCTCTATGCATCCCTAATGAGCGCGTCTGCTCGCTATGCGCTGGCTTCAGACCGTCGATCGGGCTTCCCTGCCACGGTCGTTGCCGGCCAGTTGCCTATTGGAATTAAATAAAAATTAAATGATCGATGCTGGGCCTTCGCATGTAAACTTAAAGAGAAACGATGCTGTTCCCTTCGCATGTAAACTTAAAGAAAACGATGCTATTCGCATAAAATAAATCCTCCCACTTACGCACTGTGGCCTTGACCGCCACATTACTACCCTCGGCTAAGAAGTGGAAGGAAGACAAAATGTGCTCGCTATTACACCGGCCCATTCTTGGTTATTCAAGTGCTCAGTCCGTGTCTGTACCGGATTCAGAAGAGTCCGAAATCCACGCTAATGGTTGTGCACGTGGATAAATTGAAGCCGTTTTACGGTAAACCTCCGAGTACCTGGTTACCGGAGAGGGACAGAAATCTTGAGTTACCTACAGTAGACTGGCCAGTCCTGGCTCAAGATCCTAATGCAGAACATGAACCAGAGGAACCTTCAGAGAATCCAGACGAGACCGCTGATCCAGAATTGCCACCTGGACGATGGACGAGACGAAGACCTCGCTTGGATGGATGACTACGACTGTAGAAGTCCTTGTTAGTGACCTTCTGAAGCAGACGTGTATCTAGGACCAACTAGATGAACGCTTAATTGCGTTGGTTTCATTGACTGTTCGAGACCCATGTTTCAGTTGCCCTTTTGATGAGAGTATTTCTTTTGAGCGGTATCTGGGAGCATACAGTACCTGTGCTACCACCAACGCTTAATTGCGTTGGGTTTACAGATTGTCAGTGAATGACTGTTTAAGTTTCCTTTTGATGATATGTTTTCGGTTAAACATTGGCTTTTTGCTTTCACGATTTTGAAGTGGTACCGGGTGTGACTGATCGACAATGGTTACCAGATCGGGAGACAGTGGGCGACTTTTCTCTCCTTAAGTTCTCCTGGCCCTTGGGGTCCGGTAGAGCCCAGGTTCATGATAGAGGGCCTGTTAAGGTTGGCGATTTGTCAGGTACGACAGGTTGCCAGTAGGGTGGTGGTTCGGATCGAAAGCATCATTAAATAGGCTGTCGCTATCACGGTTCTCATCGTGTTTGGCGTACGTGCAGGGTGCCGAGAGATCGAAAGCATCATTAAATAGGCTGTCGCTATCACGGTTCTCATCGTGTTTGGCGTACGTGCAGGGTGCCGAGATTGTCGATATACCGCCCTATAACCAAAGGTGCATTTGGTTCCTTGCTCTCTAAGTGGATCTGGGTTGGGGATGTTCCTGTCACGTTTGATTAAGGTCCCCGATTTTGGCAGAGATGCTCCGCATCTAAGTAAGGTGGGGAGAGTTTGGCGGTCAAGGCCACAGTGCGTAAGTGGGAGGATTTATTTTATGCGAATAGCATCGTTTTCTTTAAGTTTACATGCGAAGGGAACAGCATCGTTTCTCTTAATTTTACATGCGAAGACCCAGCATCGATCATTTAATTTTTATTTAATTTCAATAGGCAACTGGCCGGCAACGACCGTGGCAGGGAAGCCCGATCGACGGTCTGAAGCCAGCGCATAGCGAGCAGACGCGCTCATTCGGGATGCATAGAGCCTGCCTCACGGTGTGCTGCTTTATACGTGAAGAGTTGGTTCGACTCTTCATACATAGCAATACTGTTAAACAGCGTTGTTGGTTAGCGATTCAGTTACCGATTCAAATATACTGCACTCAGTGTGGTAGGCGAGTGATTTTGGTTACGACAGAGTCAGAGTTCGAGTTTCCGGTTAGTACAAATATATTTACGGACGAAAGGGGCGTTCGAATAATATAATCAGGCGATCCCGAGTACAGCTAAAGAAGTTCACTGTTGGGAGACGGGCCGACAGCGCCGATCCGGCGGGTTGGATCCCTCAGATCCCGATCGTGGGAAATCTACGGCTGAGTAATGCTCGGGGAAGGATACCGTTGATACACAGGAAAACCAATTCAGTGTGAGATCGAAAACCAGGGTGAATTTGGCGACGGGCAGGAAAGTCCCTCTTGGGTTTTGAAGGACTCCGCGATCGGAGCTTGTCCGGTAACCCATGAGAGTAAAGGTGACCGTCTTAAGGTAGCCATTTTCTGGAATTCTGAAATCCTTGAAACCAAGAGTAAATTTGGCGTCGGGCAAGGAAATCCCTCTTGGAGTTCGAAGAACTCCAAGATCCGACAGTGTTTGGTTTTACCCACTGAGACGAGTTTTACGCGATTTCGGCGTACTCGACACAGGGGAAGTTCTACGCGCTTTCGGCGTACTCGGCCGGGAGGATTTTACGCGACTTCGGCGTCTTCGGCTGGGAGAGTTTTACGCGACTTCGGCACTCGGTGAAGTGACCGTCGGGATACCTGAAAAAACCAATTTAGTACAAAAACGATAATAAGGGTAAATTTGGCGACAGGCAGGATCGGAGCTTGTCCGGTTACCTGTGGGAGTAAGCGTGACCCTCGTTAGGGAACCAAAATTCGGAAATTCTTGGGAACAAAATTCAGGACATTCTGGTAACCTTACGGGGTCGGCGTTACATTTGGATTGTGACACTTGGATGGCTGACACGCCGGTGGAGCGTTGGAGGGGCTCCATCGCCCGGTAACTAAAAATAGTTACTGGGAAAGACCACTGTTACCGAAAGACCGCAGTACGGGAAAAGACCGCCCGACAACTGATTACAGTGCGGTAAGACCAGGAAAACGATAGAGTCAGGAAAATCTTGTATTCAAACCAATCGTTATTCAGAGCAAATAACTTGGTGATCGAAACACGTAGTTCCGAGAACTGACCGAAGTGCGAAGTAGGGCCCACCTCGTGCGCCGGTCGGAACACAGTTCTGCGTGCGGTTAGGGAGGTTTTAGACCTAGAACCTGTCCTATCAGAAAAGAGTGTCGTGAGACCAGTACACCGCGTTAATATCACACGTGCATATATTATCGCAAGATGTTCGCGTGTTTGAGACAGCACGACGTGACGACTTGTCAGATGTACACCTTGTCCTCTCGGACAAGAGAACGTTCAGAGTTTTCCCCTATTGACGATAACTCGAGAGTCATGAGATGCAGAATGGTACGTGAGGGTTCGGTTAAGGTGGAGAAAAAGAGGAAGTCTTTGACTAAGAGATCTCACAGGAAGCTGAGGACTCCTGCCGGCAAGAGAGCGAACCCTGTTCTAAAGGACGGCCATCCTGAGGACGAGGACGTTGCCCACCCGGCGACCGCGGCAGTGGCAGAGTCCGAAAGTGAGATGGAGCTTGACAGCGACACTGTTCGCAAACAAGCGCTACCCTCGGGACCTCCTCTTGGAGAAATGGGCACTGAGAGCGGAGACAGGGAACCGCTCGTCTACAGCAGAAGTAGACAGGATAGTGACCCGGGCGACTCCAGAAGGTCAGTTGGCTGGAGCCGAACCCAGCCCGACGACGAAGCAGCGTCTCGGGTAAGACCGACACAAATTGGTACCACGTCTGATGAAGGGTTAGTTGATCTCGAGCGACGAACGTCACAGTAATCCTTATAATAAAAAAGGCCCACATCGCAACGCAAGGGAAACGCTCAATATCCGATTTGATTGTTGAACCGACAAGTTATTGGATCCATTCAAAGTCACGAATGATTACCAGTACGTGACACGATCTGAGTACATACGACCTCTTCTATAATAGTTTAAATGCCGTGAAATGGCATGAAATTCGAAGATTTGGGTTTCTACATTGTTCCTTGTTTTTGTTATTAGAGCCTCAGACAGTATTGTACAAATAACCAAATGTCGAGAAACACATAATTGTGCATGGAAATGCATCTAATCTTACCTGTTATGTTCCATAGTGTCGTTGCTAGTTTTTAATCACATCACAAACTTGACAGAACGAATTGAACTGGTCACGAATCACATAACCTTGGAGCGGCCCGTTAATACAGCTGTGCATACATACATAAATCTATACTGGTCACTCATTACCGTACCTCTGGAATATAAAAGTACATTGAAGACCTGATATACGCTGCTCGTATCTTAGGCTTTTTCAATTCTACCCTGTCTCTCACTGGCCATGTGAACGATATTTGTGAGTCATCATACATAATCATTCGTAACATACGCAGAATTGGGCGTTGTGCCTAGATAATCATATCTAGATCAAGACCTATTCTTGGTGAACGAGATTTTTCGGTTGATGGACCTAATGTTTTGAACACTGTGTCTTTTCGTTATCAACTTGAACTTAGTTCCTTCAAATTCCTTATCCGCCATAGACTGTCTTACGGACTGATCTTCAGGATATTGACCTGATTACGGCTTGGTGTTGGTGTGCCATCGGTTGATGCCTTGTGCATTAGACACCGGCGCAATAGAAATGACTAAATACAGGCAAAGACCAGACATGCCCTTTCATTTTGTATGAAGAAGCTAAGCTGAAGAAGCAATAGCACACCCCCAGTGTTTTCAGAGCTCTAATTTTAATTTCACTTCATATGGTGAAGTCAAGTTTGGATGACATTTGCATGAGAATTATTTGATTTTCAGGGTTTGAATGTCGAGAAGAAGATATAATGAGACGCCCAAATGCCAAGGAGTTTATCGATTCGACGAATAAGGAAGAGGATTCGAATCTGCTGCCAGATAACGCTGAGCTGTGGCATTCTGGACCGGGAGAGGAAGCCGTGTTTACGATAACGCCTGATTCACCGATGGTATTTATGCGGACAGAAATGCCAACAGTGGTCGGAGCATCTGCAGTCTTGATATATGTCTTATACAAGGGTGACTCGGTGGAACAAGTTATAGCAGACGCCAGCGAGAGTGTGAGTATTTTAGAGGCGTTGCATCGTTTTTTTTGCGCTGTAATTATATGTGAAGTCATATGTGAATATGTTTTATAACGTTAATAACAATAGCTTTGTTTGCGAGATTTGTGAAGTATCTTTTACTATCAGGTTTATTACGAGCGCGTTATCGAAAGAAATGCTTTGGTGAAGATCTTGCATACGTTGCGCATGTCATAGATGTGCACCAACTTGCTGGCGGTTTACTATGCACGTCCATAGTATGAAATGTTTCGTCTAATCAACTTTGTGAGATCCTACAATGAAATACTTGACGTTTGATTAATTGGGATTGTTGAAGAAGCGAGAGTGCCAAGCGTCTTCTTAGTAATTCTTTTCAGTTGTCATTGTATTAAACAGCCGGTAGTCGGTCGATTTGAGTCAAAAACTCCTGGTGACCAAATGGTCTTCAAATTTATCAAGTCGAACGATAGCTCTGGGGAAGTCGTGGTCGACACTGTAAGCATTGTTGGCTGTGGAATTACCGGTGAGTTATATAAATCTCAATGTGACGGTGCATTAATTTGCGGTGGCACTGTATGTAACGTAGTGGAAGATAAACAAATTAGAAATCATCCATCGGAGAGCGTTGCAAGAATTTGCTTAAGAAATATCGTTATAGCTCGAATATTTTAATCTCGTAATAATAGAATACTTGCTTATCTAAAGACTCAACTGTTCGCACACAATGTCGAACACAGCCTCGGTACCATATCCCGCAACAACGGGAAAAACGCAAATCGTCGTATTCGCCTTTATCGTCCCACAGATGACAGAGACCTACGACTGTGCTATCTTTATTCGAATACGGAGCGAATCTGTATTCTTTCTGTAAGCTAAATACATGTGTATCGCCCATCGTAATAGCCGGATGGAAATCCTTGATTTCCTTAGATATATTTAAACTAAACTAAAGTACTCATGTTGTGACTGAAAATGATGGGATTGTATTTGTTTGTTCTTACACTTGCCAGTATCAACATCAACGCCTCCGGTTGAAACGTCAACATCACCGCAAGCAGTCTCCACTTCATTGCAGCCAGTGGTTTCTACGACGACACCTAAAGAAAACACACCTACTTCAGAGGTTTCCAGTTCGATAGCTCAACCAAAACCGACACCTACTCGAGGAACAAGTCAATTAACAACCGGTCAAGTACTTCAAGGAATGACAACTGCTGCTCCAATAAGCACTCAGCCAATAACAACAACACCAGCTGTGGCATCAACATCTGAACAAGCACCGCCGACACCGGCTCCAGAAACAACTTCACCAGCAGGTACTTGATTTCGAACAAGAAGTCGCATAATTGGCCGTGTGCTTCTTAGACTTTCACGTTTGAATTATCCATGACTTGCATTGACAAATCCAGGGCTATTTGCTCCGCAACCGATGTTATGCCCAGCCAACGTGCATGTATTGAAATGCGTATCTGAGAGAGAGAGAGAGAGATAGAGAGAGAGAGAGAGAGAGAGAGAGAGAGAGAGAGAGAGAGAGAGAGAGAGAGAGAGAGAGAGAGAGACAGAGAGACAGAGAGACAGAGAGACAGAGAGAGACAGAGACAGAGAGACAGAGACAGACAGAGACAGACAGACAGACAGAGACAGACAGAGAGACAGAGAGACAGAGACAGACAGAGAGACAGAGAGACAGAGACAGACAGAGAGACAGAGACAGAGACAGAGACAGAGAGAGAGAGAGAGAGACAGACAGAGAGAGAGAGTCGTGATACGACTCGAAGACCACACAATTTAAGGTTGCAACAGAAACGCCGAGGTAATTTCTAGGTCAGCTGACGACTTGATTTCAAAGAAGTTAATGTTCACTCAAAATTAGCCCACAAACTTTGCATCTCATAAGCATGTGCTACTAGTTTAAATTGCTGGATACGCAGTAAGCAAATGCTGAATGAATTAAAGGTATTAATAATTAGTAAGTTGAAGCGCTTGGGTGCAAGTGGGTATAAGTGTGTACATGTGCGTGTTTGCTAATTTGGCACGAAAGTATGTGACTGCTCATAAATAAGATGAGGTCTTCCCTAAAAGTTTAATCCAGGGAATTATAATAAAAATGTCCACAGGATTGATCACAGGTTGTGTTATCTTGACGGTAGTTAAGTACTAGCTAAGAACAGTGAAAACATTGTACAATAATAGTTTTACTTACAGGCTTTAGTTAAGTACTGTTTTAAGAATGATGGATGATCGACTGCTTTCCACTTACTGTAGTCCCTACTACTACCTAGGTGGCCCTGGTAACGGGTTCGTTAGACCCCTTTTGGGCCTCCTGTGTAGCCAGACTTTGGAATATAATAATGCATGTTTTTGCATTATCTGTAAAAGTTTGGTTACCAAATAAACATCATATCATATCATAACCAGATTTGGAACTAACTAAATGTCAAGATAATTTATGTGTGCATTCGACGTATATCGAGACATTTCTAAAGCACGTTAAGTCACAGAAATGCGAATATAAAGTAGTTTACGCAAGAAGCAAATGCTTAACGAATTAAAATCCCCAGCAGAAATACAATAAATTCTGACGGACTGATCATTTTGTTAGTGGTAACAACAAGCGTGGCTCCAACAACTTCTGCACGGGTTTCGACACCATCGACACCTGGGATTGTATCGCCAGCAATTATGTCGACAACAACGTCACCTGCAACCACATCAGGTATACCACAACTATGGTTTGTCGCATATTTGATCCCGAAGAGAGGCGTGATTGGAGTAGTTAAAACTTTAACGACGAGCGTGTATTTAAAAGTGACTGGGGAGCCAATGCAGCTCGTCGCTAAAATGCTAAAGAACTAAGAAAATGTTGGAATACATAAGCCTGTTTGGCTGACTGGTTTTCTAGTGGTACCAACTGTGGCAAAACCAAGCGTAAATTCTACATATCGTACACCGGTTACAACGGCTTCAACACCATGTCGTGAGATATTCTGCTGTAGGCATTGTCACATGCAGTGATTGCTGGTATATTACGTAGCAGAAGTCTGCTGAACCAAAACTTGATTAATGCAAATTCAGACGATGTATTGACACTAATTCACAACTCTTTTTCGCTGATGCGCTTTTTTCAAAGTCATAAACTTGCCTGGCATATCTTACGTCCGAAATATTATACGGAACATTATATGAAATGAATTTTGACAGTAAACCTCAGTATAATAAAGGCCCACATCGCAACGCAAGGGAAACGCTCAATATCCGATTTGATTGTTGATTGTTGAACCGACAAGTTATTGGATCCATTCAAAGTCACGAATGATTACCAGTACGTGACACGATCTGAGTACATACGACCTCTTCTATAATAGTTTAAATGCCGTGAAATGGCATGAAATTCGAAGATTTGGGTTTCTACATTGTTCCTTGTTTTTGTTATTAGAGCCTCAGACAGTATTGTACAAATAACCAAATGTCGAGAAACACATAATTGTGCATGGAAATGCATCTAATCTTACCTGTTATGTTCCATAGTGCCGTTGCTACAATGCCCAAGACATCAATCGATGGTCGCTTCAAGTGAGATCGCAATGAAGAAACAATAATTCATTTTAAAAAAACAAGTTGAAAACCGACAATTCAGAGAATTTATAAGCCATGCTACTGTAAGTGACCATGCATGTAGACTGAGAAGAGTCGTGCGTTTAGTTTTTAATCACATCACAAACTTGACAGAACGAACTGAACTGGTCACGAATCACATAACCTTAGAGCGGCCCGTTAATACAGCTGTGCATACATACATACATCTATACTGGTCACTCATTACCTCTGGAATATAAAAGTACATTGAAGACCTGATAGACGCTGTTCGTATCTTAGGCTTTTTTCAATTCTACCCTGTCTCTCACTGGCCATGTGAACGATATTTGTGAGTCATCATACATAATCATTCGTAACATAAGCAGAATTAGGCGTTATGCGCCCATATCTGCAATGACATCTCTGGCAACTGCATTGGTTTACAGTCGCCTAGATAACTAACTCGCTTCTTAGAGGTATCAATAAGTCAAACATGCTGAAGCTGCGGAGAGTGCAGAACTCTTTGGTCAGAGCTATAACTAATACATCCAAAGTTGAACACGTGGCCCCTGTGCTTAAATCTTTGCATTGGCTTCCTGTTCAGCAAAGAGTTGGTTTAAAATTTGTGCTCACAGTTTATAAAACTGAATTCTGGCCAGCCACAGTACTTAAAATTAGTTCTTATTCCCAGGCTTATCATTATTCAACGAGATCGTCTTATTATCTTTTTCTGATCATACCTAAATCAAGACCTAAATGTCTTGGTGAACGAGATCTTTAGGTTGCTGGACCTAATTTTTGGAACACTGTCCTGTGTCTTTTCGTTCTCAACTTTAAACTTAGCTCCTTCAAATTCCTTATCCGCCATAGACTGTCTTACGGACTGATCTTCAGGATATTGACCTGATTACGGCTTGGTTAACGCCTTGTGCATTAGACACCGGCGCAATAGAAATGACTAATTACAGGCAAAGACCAGACATGCACCTTTCATTTTGTATGAAGAAGCTAAGGACGAATGCCGCGTTCTTGGCTCAATAGCACACCCCAGTCTTTTCAGAACTCTAATTTTAATTTCACTTCATATGGTGAAGTCAAGTTTGGATGACATTTGCATGAGAATTATTTGATTTTCAGGGTTTGAATGTCGAGAAGAAGATATAATGAGACGCCCAAATGCCAAGGAGTTTATCGATTCGACGAATTCGGAAGAGAATTCGAATCTGCTTCCAGATAACGCTGAGCTGTGGCATTCTGGACCGGGAGAGGAAGCCATGTTTACGATAACGCCTGGTACACCGGTGCGAGTTATGTCGACAGAAATACCAACAGTGGTCGGAGCATATATAGTCTGGATATTTCTCTCAAACAATGGTGTCCCGATGGAACAAGTTAAAGTGGACGCCAGCGAGAGGGTGAGTATTTTAAAGGCGTTGCATCGGCTTTTCTGCGCTGTAATTATATGTGAAGTTATATGTGAAGATGTTTTATAACATTAATTAGAAATAGTTTTGTTTGCGAGCTTTGTGAAATATCTTTTACTATCGGGTTTATTACGAGCACGTTATCGAAAGAAATGCTTTGGTGAAGATCTTGCATACGTTGCGCATGTCATAGATGTGCACCAACTTGCTGACGGTTTACTATGCACGTCCATAGTATGAAATGTTTCGTCTAATCAACTTTGTGAGACCCTACAATGAATTACTTGACGTTTGATTAATTGGGATTGTTGAACAAGCGAGAGTGCCAAGAGTCTTCTTAGTAATTCTTTTCAGTTGTCATTGTATTAAACAGCCGATACTCGCTCGATTTGAGTCACAAACTGTTGCTGACCAAATCGTCTTCAAATTTAGCAAGACGAACGGCTCTGACGAAGTCGCGGTCGACACTGTAAGAATTTTGGCCTGTGGAATTACCGGTGAGTTATATAAATCTCAATGTGACGGTGCATTAATTTGCGGTGGCACTGTATGTAACGTAGTGGAAGATAAACAAATTAGAAATCATCCACCGGAGAGCGTTGCAAGAATTCGCTTGAGAAATGTCGTTATAGCTCGAATATTTTAATCTCGTAATAATAGAATACTTGATTATCTAAAGACTGAACTGTTCGCACACAATGTCGAACACAGCCTCGGTAACATATCCCGTAACAGCGGGAAAACACAAATCGTCGAATTCGCCTTTGTCGTCCCAAAGATGACAGAGACCTACGATTGTGCTATTTTTATTCGAATACGGAGCGAATCTGCTTTTCTTTCTGTAAGCTAAATACATGTGTATCGCCTATCGTAACAGACGGATGGAAATCCTTGATTTCCTTAGATATATTCAAATTAAACTAAAGTAGGCCTACACATGTTGTGACTGAATATGATGGGATTGTATTTGTTTGTTCTTACACTTGCCAGTGTCAACAGCAACGCCTCCGGTTGAAACGTCAACATCACCGCAAGTAGTCTCCACTTCATTGCAGCCAGGGGTTTCTCCGACGACACCTAAAGAAAAAACACCTACTTCAGAGGTTTCCAGTTCGATAGCTCAACCAAAAACGATACCTGCTCAAGGGACAAGTCAATTAACAACCGGTCGGGTACTTCAAGGAACGACACCTGCTGCTCCAGGAACCACTCAGCCAACAACAACAACACCAGTTGTGGCATCAACATCTGAACAAGCACCGCCGACACCGGCTCCAGAAACAACTTCACCAGCAGGTACTTGATTTCGAGCAAGAAGTCGTATAATTGGCCGTGTGCTTCTTAGACTTTCAAGTTTGAATTATCCATGACTTGCATTGACAAATGCAGGGCTATTTGCTCCACAACCGATGTTATGCCCAGCCAACGTGCATGTATTGAAATGCGTAGCCCAGAGAGAGAGAGAGAGAGAGAGAGAGAGAGAGAGAGAGAGAGAGAGAGAGAGACAGAGAGAGAGAGAGAGAGAGAGAGAGAGAGAGAGAGAGAGAGAGAGAGAGAGAGAGAGAGAGAGAGAGAGAGAGAGAGAGAGAGAGAGAGAGAGTCGTGATAGGACTCGAAGACCAGACAATTTAAGGTTACAACAGAAACGCCGAGGTAGTTTCTAAATCAGCTGCCGACTTGTCTTCATACAAGTTAAATCCCCTTAAAAATTAGCCAACAAACTTTTCATCTCATGTGTACGTGCTACGAATATAAAGTTGGATACGCAAGAACCAAAATTAATGCTGAACGAATTAAAAAAAACAAGATTTGTAACTAACTAAATGTCGAGATACATGTGCACTCGACGTATATCGAGACATTTATAACGCACGCAAAGTCACAGAAATGCGAATATAGAGTTTTATACGGAAGAAGCAAATGCTTAACGAATTAAAATCCCCAGCAGAACTACAATAAATTCTGACGGACTGGTTATTTTTTAGTGGTAACAACAAGCGTGGCTCCAACAACTTCTGCACGGGTTTCGACACCATCGACGCCTGGGATTGTGTCGCCAGCCATTCTGTCGACAACAACGTCATCTGCAACCACATCAGGTATATCACATTGCACAACTATATTTGATCCCGAAGAGAGGTGTGATTGGACTAGATAACACTTTAACGACAAACGTTTATTTAAAAGTGACTGGGGAGCCAATGCAGCTCGTCGCTAAAATGCTAAAGAACCGAGGAAATGTTGGAATACATCGGGCATAATTATGGGCATGCCACCTATATAGATTCTGTACTCTCCAGTTCTCGGGTAATGATAAGGCGAGAAATAAGAGTATGATATATCCGATTTGATTGTTGAACCGACAAGTATTGGATCCATTCAAAGTCACGACTGATTACCAGTACGTGACACGATCTGAGTACATACGACCTCTTCTATAATAGTTTAAATGTCGTGAAATGGCATGAAATTCTAAGATTTGGGTTTCTACATTGTTCCTTGTTTTTGTTATTAGAGCCTCAGACAGTATTGTACAGATAACCAAATGTCGAGAAACACATAATTGTGCATGGAAATGCATCTAATCTTACCTGTCATGTTCCATAGTGCCGTTGCTACAATGCCCGAGACATCAATCGCTGGTCGCTTCAAGTGAGATCGCAATGAAGAAACAATAATTCATTAAAAAAACAAGTTGAAAAGTTGAAAACCGACAATTCAGAGAATTTATAAGCCATGCTACTGTAAGTGACCATGCATGTAGACTAAGATGAGTCGTGCGTTTAGTTTTTAATCACATCACAAAGTTGACAGAACGAACTGAACCGGTCTCGAATCACATAGCCTGAGAGCCACCGTTAATCCAGCTGTGCATGCATACATACCTGTATACTGGTCAGTCATTACCTCTGGAGTATAAAAGTACCTTGAAGACCAGACAGAAGCTGCTCGTATCTTAGGCTTTTTCAATTCTACCATGTCTGTCACTGGCCATGTGAACGGTATTAGTGAATCATCATACATAATCATTCGTAACATACGCAGAATTAGGCGTTAGTTCTTATTCCCAGACTTATCATTATTCAACGAGATCATCTTATTATCTTTTTCTGATCATACCTAAATCAAGACCTAAATGTCTTGGTGAACGAGATTTTTCGGTTGCTGGACCTAATTTTTTGAAAACTGTGTCTTTTCGTTCTCAACTTTAAACTTAGCTCCTTCAAATTCCTTATCCGCCATAGACTGTCTTACGGACTGATCTTCAGGATGTTGACCTGATTACGGCTTGGTGTTGGTGTACCATCGGTTGACGCCTTGTGCATTAGACACCGGAGCAACAGAAATGACTAATTACAGGCAAAGACCAGACATGCCCCCTTCATTTTGTATGAAGAAGCTAAGGACGAATGCCGCGTTCTTGGCTCAATAGCACACCCCCAGTCTTTTCAGAACTCTAATTTTAATTTCACTTCATATGGTGAAGTCAAGTTTGGATGACATTTGGATGAGAATTATTTGATTTTCAGGGTTTGAATGTCGAGAAGAAGATATAATGAGACGCCCAAATGCCAAGGAGTTTATCGATTCGAACAATCCGGAAGAGAATTCGAATCTGCTTCCAGATAACGCTGAGCTGTGGCATTCTGGACCGGGAGATGAAGCCATGTTTACGATAACGCCTGGTTCACCGATGGTATATATGTCGACAGAAATGCCAACAGTGGTCGGAGCATCTGCAGTCTTGATATATGTCTTATACAAGGGTGACTCGGTGGAACAAGTTATAGCAGACGCCAGCAAGAGTGTGAGTATTTTAAAGGCGTTGCATCGTTTTTTTGCGCTGTAATTATATGTGAAGTCATATGTGAATATGTTTTATAACGTTAATAACAATAGCTTTGTTCGCGAGCTTTGTGAAGTATCTTTTACTCTCAGGTTTATTACGAGCGCGTTATCGAAAGAAATGCTTTGGTGAAGATCTTGCATACGTTGCGCAAGTCATAGATGTGCACCAACTTGCTGACGGTTTACTATGCACGTCCATAGTATGAAATGTTTCGTCTAATCAACTTTGTGAGATCCTACAATGAAATACTTGACGTTTGATTAATTGGGATTGTTGAAGAAGCGAGAGTGCCAAGCGTCTTCTTAGTAATTCTTTTCAGTTGTCATTGTATTAAACAGCCGGTAGTCGGTCGATTTGAGTCAAAAACTCCTGGTGACCAAATGGTCTTCAAATTTATCAAGTCGAACGATAGCTCTGGAGAAGTCGCGGTCAACACTGTAAGCATTGTTGGCTGTGGAATTACCGGTGAGTTATATAAATCTCAATGTGACGGTGCATTAATTTGCGGTGGCACTGTATGTAACGTAGTGGAAGATAAACAAATTAGAAATCATCCACCGGAGAGCGTTGCAAGAATTTGCTTAAGAAATATCGTTATAGCTCGAATATTTTAATCTCGTAATAATAGAATACTTGCTTATCTAAAGACTCAACTGTTCGCACACAATGTCGAACACAGCCTCGGTACCATATCCCGCAACAACGGGAAAAACGCAAATCGTCGTATTCGCCTTTATCGTCCCACAGATGACAGAGACCTACGACTGTGCTATCTTTATTCGAATACGGAGCGAATCTGTATTCTTTCTGTAAGCTAAATACATGTGTATCGCCCATCGTAATAGCCGGATGGAAATCCTTGATTTCCTTAGATATATTTAAACTAAACTAAAGTACTCAACTCATGTTGTGACTGAAAATGATGGGATTGTATTTGTTTGTTCTTACACTTGCCAGTATCAACATCAACGCCTCCGGTTGAAACGTCAACATCACCGCAAGTAGTCACCACTTCATTGCAGCCAGTGGTTTCTACGACGACACCTAAAGAAAACACACCTACTTCAGAGGTTTCCAGTTCGATAGCTCAACCAAAACCGACACCTACTCGAGGAACAAGTCAATTAACAACCGGTCAAGTACTTCAAGGAATGACAACTGCTGCTCCAGGAACCACTCAGCCAATAACAACAACACCAGTTGTGGCATCAACATCTGAACAAGCACCGCCGACACCGGCTCCAGAAACAACTTCACCAGCAGGTACTTGATTTCGAACAAGAAGTCGCATAATTGGCCGTGTGCTTCTTAGACTTTCAAGTTTGAATTATCCATGACTTGCATTGACAAATCCAGGGCTATTTGCTCCGCAACCGATGTTATGCCCAGCCAACGTGCATGTATTGAAATGCGTATCTGAGAGAGAGAGAGAGATAGATAGATAGATAGATAGATAGATAGATAGATAGATAGATAGAGAGAGAGAGAGAGAGAGAGAGAGAGAGAGAGAGAGAGAGAGAGAGAGAGAGAGAGAGAGAGAGAGAGAGAGAGAGAGAGAGAGAGAGAGAGTCGTGATACGACTCGAAGACCACACAATTTAAGGTTGCAACAGAAACGCCGAGGTAATTTCTAGGTCAGCTGACGACTTGATTTCAAAGAAGTTAATTTTCCCTCAAAATTAGCCCACAAACTTTGCATCTCATAAGCATGTGCTACTAATTTAAATAGCTGGATACGCAGTAAGCAAATGCTGAATGAATTAAAGGAATTAATAATTAGTAAGTTGAAGCGCTTGGGTGCAAGTGGGTATAAGTGTGTACATGTGCGTGTGGGCTAATTTGGCACGAAAGTATGTATGTAGGTGACTGCTCATAAATAAGATGAGGTCTTCCCTAAAAGTTTAATCCAGGGAATTATAATAAAAATGTCCACAGGATTGATCACAGGTTGTGTTATCTTGACGGTAGTTAAGTACTAGCTAAGAACAGTGAAAACATTGTACAACAATTGTTATACTTACAGGCTTTAGTTAAGTACTGTTTTAAGAATGATGGATGATCGACTGCTTTCCACTTACTGTACTACTACCCAGGTGGCCCTGGTAGCGGGGTATTTGACCCCTTTTGGGCCTCCTGTGTAGCCAGACTTTGGAATATAATAATGCATGTTTTTGCATTATCTGTTAAAGTTTGGTTACCAAATAAACATATAATATCATATCATAACCAGATTTGGAACTAACTAAATGTCAAGATATGTGTGCATTCGACGTATATCGAGACATTTCTAAAGCACGTTAAGTCACAGAAATGCGAATATAAAGTAGTTTACGCAAGAAGCAAATGCTTAACGAATTAAAATCCCCAGCAGAAATACAATAAATTCTGACGGACTGATTATTTTGTTAGTGGTCACAACAAGCGTGGCTCCAACAACTTCTGCACGGGTTTCGACACCATCGACACCTGGGATTGTATCGCCAGCAATTATGTCGACAACAACGTCACCTGCAACCACATCAGGTATACCACAACTATGGTTTGTCGCATATTTGATCCCGAAGAGAGGCGTGATTGGAGTAGTTAAAACTTTAACGACGAGCGTGTATTTAAAAGTGACTGGGGAGCCAATGCAGCTCGTCGCTAAAATGCTAAAGAACTAAGAAAATGTTGGAATACATAAGCCATAATTATGGGCATTCCACCTATATACATGTAGATTCTGTACTCTCCAGTTCATGGGTATTGAAAAGGCGAGAAATAAGAGAATGATATGTTATTTTATTTGAGATCAAAGTTTGAGTCGACTTTGAATTAGATCATCATATGGGACACGAGATGCTGTAAACGTATAGAGCTAACATTTGCCAGAAGGTGTGGTATCTCCTGTTTGGCTGACTGGTTTTCTAGTGGTACCAACTGTGGCAAAACCAAGCGTAAATTCTACATATCCTACACCGGTTACAACGGCTTCAACACCATGTCGTGAGATATTCTGCTGTAGGCATTGTCACATGCAGTGATTGCTGGTATATTACGTAGCAGAAGTCTGCTGAACCAAAACTTGATTAATGCAAATTCAGACGATGTATTGACACTAATTCACAACTCTTTTTCGCTGATGCGCTTTTTTCAAAGTCATAAACTTGCCTGGCATATCTTACGTCCGAAATATTATACGGAACATTATATGAAATGAATTTTGACAGTAAACCTCAGTATAATAAAGGCCCACATCGCAACGCAAGGGAAACGCTCAATATCCGATTTGATTGTTGATTGTTGAACCGACAAGTTATTGGATCCATTCAAAGTCACGAATGATTACCAGTACGTGACACGATCTGAGTACATACGACCTCTTCTATAATAGTTTAAATGCCGTGAAATGGCATGAAATTCGAAGATTTGGGTTTCTACATTGTTCCTTGTTTTTGTTATTAGAGCCTCAGACAGTATTGTGCAAATAACCAAATGTCGAGAAACACATAATTGTGCATGGAAATGCATCTAATCTTACCTGTTATGTTCCATAGTGCCGTTGCTACAATGCCCAAGACATCAATCGATGGTCGCTTCAAGTGAGATCGCAATGAAGAAACAATAATTAATTTTTAAAAAAACAAGTTGAACACCGACAATTCAGAGAATTTAGAAGCCATGCTACTGTAAGTGACCATGCATGTAGACTGAGATGAGTCGTGCGTTTAGTTTTTAATCACATCACAAACTTGACAGAACGAACTGAACTGGTCACGAATCACATAACCTTAGAGCGGCCCGTTAATACAGCTGCTGTGCATGCATACATACCTGTATACTGGTCACTCATTACCTCTGGAATATAAAAGTACCTTGAAGACCAGACAGAAGCTGCTCGTATCTTAGGCTTTTTCAATTCTACCATGTCTGTCACTGGCCATGTGAACGGTATTTGTGAGTCATCATACATAATTAATCATTCGTAACATACGCAGAATTAGGCGTTATGCGCCCATATCTGCAATGACATCTCTGGCAAATGCATTGGTTTACAGTCGCCTAGAAAACTAACTCGCTTCTTAGAGGTATCTATAAGTCAAACATGCTGAAGCTGCGGAGAGTGCAGAACTCTTTGGTGAGAGCTATAACTAATACATCCAAAGTTGAACACATAGCCCCTGTGATTAAATCTTTGCATTGGCTTCCTGTTCAGCAAAGAGTTGGTTTAAAATTTGTGCTCACAGTTTGTAAAACTGTGAATTCTGGACAGCCACAGTACTTAAAATTAGTTCTTATTCCCAGACTTATCATTATTCAACGAGGTCATCTTATTATCTTTTTCTGATCATACCTAAATCAAGACCTAAATGTCTTGGTGAACGAGATTTTTCGGTTGCTTGACCAAATTTTTTGAAAACTGTGTCTTTTCGTTCTCAACTTTAAACTTAGCTCCTTCAAATTCCTTATCCGCCATAGACTGTCTTACGGACTGATCTTCAGGATGTTGACCTGATTACGGCTTGTTGTTGGTGTACCATCGGTTGACGCCTTGTGCATTAGACACCGGCGCAATAGAAATGACTAATTACAGGCAAAGACCAGACATGCACCTTTCATTTTGTATGAAGAAGCTAAGGACGAATGCCGCGTTCTTGGCTCAATAGCACACCCCCAGTCTTTTCAGAACTCTAATTTTAATTTCACTTCATATGGTGAAGTCAAGTTTGGATGACATTTGCATGAGAATTATTTGATTTTCAGGGTTTGAATGTCGAGAAGAAGATATAATGAGACGCCCAAATGCCAAGGAGTTTATCGATTCGAACAATCCGGAAGAGAATTCGAATCTGCTTCCAGATAACGCTGAGCTGTGGCATTCTGGACCGGGAGATGAAGCCATGTTTACGATAACGCCTAATTCACCGATGGTAATTATGTCGACAGAATTACCAACAGTGGTCGGAGCACTTGCAGTTTTGATATCTGTCTTATACAAGGGTGAACCGGTGGAACAAGTTCAAGAAGACGCCATCAAGAATGTGAGTATTTTAAAGGCGTTGTATCGGCTTTTTTGCGCTGTAATTATATGTGAAGTCATATGTGAATAGGTTTTATAACATTAATTAGAAATGGCTTTGTTTGCGAGCTTTGTGAAGTATCTTTTACTATCTGGTTTATTACGAGCACGTTATCGAAAGAAATGCTTTGGTGAAGATCTTGCATACGTTGCGCAAGTCATAGATGTGCACCAACTTGCTGACGGTTTACTATGCACGTCCATAGTATGAAATGTTTCGTCTAATCAACTTTGTGAGATCCTACAATGAAATACTTGACGTTTGATTAATTGGGATTGTTGAAGAAGCGAGAGTGCCAAGCGTCTTCTTAGTAATTCTTTTCAGTTGTCATTGCATTAAACAGCCGGTAGTCGGTCGATTTGAGTCAAAAACTCCTGGTGACCAAATCGTCTTCACATTTATCAAGTCGAACAATGGCACACCCCCTGAGGAAGTCGCGGTCGACACTGTAAGAATGTTTGCCTGTGGAACTACCGGTGAGTTATATAAATCTCAATGTGACGGTGCATTAATTTGCGGTGGCACTGTATGTAACGTAGTGGAAGATAAACAAATTAGAATTCATCCACCGGAGAGCGTTGCAAGAATTTGCTTACGAAATATCGTTATAGCTTGAATATTTTAATATCGTAATAATAGAATACTTGCTTATCTAAAGACTCAACTGTTCGCACACAATGTCGAACACAGCCTCGGTACAATATCCCGCAACAATGGGAAAACACAAATCGTCGAATTCGCCTTTATCGACCCACAGGGATGACAGAGACCTACGACTGTGCTATCTTTATTCGAATACGGAGCGAATCTGCATTCTTTCTGTAAGGTAAATACATTTGTATCGCCCATCGTAGCAGCCGGATGGAAATCCTTGATTTCCTTAGATATATTTAAACTAAACTAAAGTAGGCCTACTCATGTTGTGACTGAATATGATGGGATTGTATTTGTTTGTTCTTACACTTGCCAGTGTCAACAGCAACGCCTCCGGTTGAAGCGTCAACATCACCGCAAGTAGTCTCCACTTCATTGCAGCCAGTGATTTCTAGGACGACACCTAAAGAAAAAACACCTACTTCAGAGGTTTCCAGTTCGATAGCTCAACCAAAAACGATACCTGCTCAAGGGACAAGTCAATTAACAACCGGTCGGGTACTTCAAGGAACGACACCTGCTGCTCCAGGAACCACTCAGCCAACAACAACAACACCAGTTGTGGCATCAACATCTGAACAAGCACCGCCGACACCGGCTCCAGAAACAACTTCACCAGCAGGTACTTGATTTCGAACAAGAAGTCGTATAATTGGCCGTGTGCTTCTTAGACTTTCAAGTTTGAATTATCCATGACTTGCGGTGACAAATCCAGGTCTATTTGCTCCGCAACCGATGTTATGCCCAGCCAACGTGCATGTATTGAAATGCGCAGCACAGAGAGAGAGAGAGAGAGAGAGAGAGAGAGAGAGAGATATATATATATATATATATATATATATATATATATATATATATATAGAGAGAGAGAGAGAGAGAGCGAGAGAGAGAGAGTCGTGATACGACTCGAAGACCAGACAATTTAAGGTTACAACAGAAACGCCGAGGTAGTTTCTAAATCAGCTGCCGACTTGTCTTCAAACAAGTTAAATCCCCTTAAAAATTAGCCCACAAACTTTTCATCTCATGTGTACGTGCTACGAATATAAAGTTGGATACGCAAGAATGAAAATTAATGCTGAACGAATTAAAAAAACAAGATTTGTAACTAACTAAATGTCGAGATACATGTGCTCTCGACGTATATCGAGACATTTATAACGCACGCAAAGTCACAGAAATGCGAATATAGAGTTTTATGCGCAAGAAGCAAATGCTTAACGAATTAAAATCACCAGCATAACTACAATTAATTCTGACGGACTGGTTATTTTTTAGTGGTAACAACAAGCGTGGCTCCAACAACTTCTGCACGGGTTTCGACACCATCGACGCCTGGGATTGTATCGCCAGCCATTCTGTCGACAACAACGTCATCTGCAACCACATCAGGTATACCACATAGCACAACTATATTTGATCCCGAAGAGAGGTGTGATTGGACTAGATAACACTTTAACGACAAGCGTGTATTTAAAAGTGACTGGGGAGCCAATGCAGCTCGTCGCTAAAATTCTGAAAACTAAGAAAATTTTGGAATACACATGGCATAATTATGGGCATGCCACCTATATAGATTCAGTATTTTCCCGTTCATGGTTATTGAAAAGGCGAGAAATAGGAGTATGATAATAATTAGATAATGATAATCTGACATTTATAGCGCGCCTAAACATGATAAAAAATTACACGAAGGTGCTTAACAGTACAAAAAGTCTAATTATAATTCATTTTAAAAAGATAATTTTTAAAGGTATTTTTGAAAATTAATGGTGTTGTGAATTTGCGAATTTTGCCTGGCAGTTTATTCCATTCATCCGAGCCGGCTAGTGCAAATGCTCGGTTCCAAAATTTCCTGAAGGAACGAGTGGCATCACAATCACCCAGTGGCGGCTCTACAGGAGGGCCCGGGGGGCCAGTACCCCCACCAAATGAGTTTGTGGCCCCCCGGTTCCCCCTTTTCCAAATTTAAGTCCGATCTATTATGATATCTAGTATTATTCAATTTTGAATTTTTCAAAGTTATGACAAACTTACTTGCTTAAACATGATGCATGATGAAATCGGATATTAATTTGTTCATGTTATTTTCACAGACACGATCTACTTACTTGCTTAGAGTCATGATTATTTGCATGATGCAGAAACTACTTCCGGCTATCCTTCTTGTCTTGAGATTTAGCTGCATGTAACTATTATTAGAGATCACTGCAGCTTGTGATCGAATTTCCGCTTATGTACGTTGTAGTTTCTCACGCTTTGGTTAAGTTGCTGCTAGACGAGCGATATTCTGGATGAGTTTAGTAGTCCTTAATCGAGAGGCTTACACAGACACCCTAAATGAAATCTTGGTAAAACGGGCAGATAAAGTTAGGATCAGATAACAGAAGGGGTTAAAGATTCTATTTATTTTTGTTATCGCCGTTGATGAAACAAAAGATATTAGCCACAAGGAACACCTATCTTTTGCAATACGATGTTTCCCAACAAGAAAGTTAACGAATGCTTTCTAGATTTCA
The DNA here is from genome assembly GCA_963556255.1 of Allolobophora icterica. NCBI lineage: Eukaryota > Metazoa > Annelida > Clitellata > Crassiclitellata > Lumbricidae > Allolobophora > Allolobophora icterica. The sequence continues at coordinate 11,176,568 of OY744603.1, read as the reverse complement.
AACCTGCAAACGGATTCATTGCGCAGTCAATGTCAGGGCTTATTTTAGGCTTTACATGGACGTTGTAGTTTCTCATTGGGGGGGCTGTAGAGTAATGGATAAGACACTGGCGTGAAGAGCAGTCGGTACCAAGATCGATTCCCGTAGACCCCGTAAGGTTTATTCAGCCTTCCACTCGCTAGGTGGCGGTGGTGGTTAAATGAATAGTAGGCCGTGAGTGGCGCCCTGTAGCTGCCGTATAAACAGTTATATTCGACTCCTGTAAAACTGTTATCATGTGCTTCTACTGTGTACATGTTTGTAAGGGCATGCCGTTTCTACTATATGTATGTTCACTGTACTGCACAGTGCGATTAGCAGGCGCTTAAATAAAGAAACATTATTATTGTTGTTATTATTATTACATACATAGGGTTTAGACATCGGGTCCTTTTTAGCGGGTCAAGGTATATGATGCTGCAAATGTAATGAACAGGATCATTACGAGCAGTGTAAATAAGGATGTACAGCAGCTGGCAAGGCAGTCAGCTCCATTGGCCATTAAGTTCTAATCTTATGCACATAAATTGGATTTAATTTTAATTGATGCACAACTGCATATAAATCTATTTCAGAGGGTTGGGATTTTTTATTTTACTTGACAGGTTATGTTTATACTTCAAGTTCTCTTATAGATAAGTAATGGAGTGAAGCACAGAGTGATTTATATCCAGGGGAACCGTTGAGGCAACTCAAGGGGCTCAGTAACACTTGATGCGTGTGTCGTATAGTTATAGGCATTCTGCACTACCCAAACAGTGTTTCTGTAAAATTCCCAGGCATCGTTCTGAAGGGGACACATGTGCACAGACTGCATTTAGGCAACTTATCTACTATCCAGATATTGATCTATCATTTCCGAACTAAATGGACAATTCTCTTACTTTCGCTTACTGGTATGATGGTATACACTATACAATCATTAACGCCAAAACACTACTTTCTTAAATCATGATAATAATGAGTGTTTTGCACTATTTAATAGCAGTAATATTATGTTGAAGACCTTAGCCATGAAATTCGCCATGATTAACATGAATGCCTTTGTGGACGAGTTTGATTTTAGGCATAACATTCGTTAACTTGCACTCCATTAAGCGCATGTTTAGTTTATAGTTTATGTGGTTTCTTTAATTAAAGTAAGTTTGTATCCATTTTGTTTTAACTTGAGGTTGTTGAGGTAAATAATTCATGTAGGCCTAGGTCCAATACAGTTCTCTTATCACCACTTTCAATTTTGATGATGCCGGACATCCAACTGCATGGCCACTGTGTCAGGTTCCTCTGTCCCTCCGTGGCCCCCACCCTGTTGGAAAAGCCTAGAGCCGCCACTGCAATCAGCTTGGGAGGATGATCATAGTCCCTGTCTGTATTGAAGAGTAGAACATGGTGTGACAAGTGAAGAAATGTATGAGGGAGATGAGTTTGTATATACTCGATACATTAGTAGGCAGACTGATATGTTTTCTTACATGAGATCAAAGCTTGAAACCACCGTGAATTAGATGATCATACTAGGCATGAAATGCTCTAAACGTATATTTACATTTAACAGAAGGTGCGTTATCTCCTGTTTGGCTGACTGGTTGTTTAGTGGCAGGCCTACCAACTGTGGCAAAACCAAGCTTTGCTTCAACATATCCTACACCGGTCACAACGGCTTCAATACCAGCGATTATATCTGGAGATATTCTGCTGTAGGCATTGTCACATGCAGTGATTTCTGGTATATCACATAGCAGAAGTCTGCTGAACCAAAACTTGATTAATGCAAATTCAGACGATGTATTTATTGACACTAATCCACAACTCTTTGTCGCTGATGCGCATTTTTTCAAAGTCATAAACTTGCCTGGCATATCTTAAGTCCGAAATTTTATACGGAACATATATGAACTGAATTTTAATAGTTAACCTCAGTATAATAAAGGCCCATATCGCAACGCCAGGGAAACGTGCAATATCCGTTTTGGTTAAATATGACCGTTTCTGTAATATTTGAATGCCGTGAAATGTCATGAATTTCAGAGATTTTGGCTTTTACGTTGTTCCTTGTTTTTCTTATTATCGCCTAATATTCTACAAGTTCCTTTCAGTTCATTTCAGTTCTTTTATTTGTATGAATGCTTGTTATAACTGAGAAAATGAGACAAGTATTCGTATGGTGCAATTACCAAGATTGCACTTATTTTTGAATGTAATTGAATATTTCGGAATTTTGGTTACGACTTAGTTGACACTGTTTAGGACGGGTTGAAGTTGGCTCAAACGAAGCCGTCTCAGGCTCGCAAGGATTGAACAAACGAGAGAGTGAGAGCTCTGGATGATACATTGTGCCGTACGATGCGTTTCTGGTCACCTTGTCACCTTGTGCTGTCGATTCGTTGAATCCTAGCGACTGTCATGGTCAACCTTCTCCATGTGCTCCGATTTCTCGTTGCCTCTCTCAGCTCCGAGATGTTCATCTTCAATGCCTCCTGTATCTCGTCCATCCATCTCCTCCTTGGTCGTCCTCTCCTCCTTCTGCCCTCCCCATACGCCAACATCATCTCCTTTTCCAGCCCATCTGCACGCATCACGTGTCCAAAGTATGACATCTTCTGTCTGGACGCTCTCTGCCCCAACGTTAAACTCCCTCTCCAGTGTCCTATTTCTTCCAGGATATCCTCGTTAGTTCTCTTCTCAGTCCAAGAAACCCTCAACATTTTCCTCCAGATCCACATTTCACATGCCTCAATTTTCTTCTCCAATGCCTTGGTTTTTGTCCATGTTTCGCATCCGTAAAGCACCACTGGTAAGATCATTGCTTTAACAATTCTTGTCTTCGTTCCCAAACTCACTGATTTGTCCTTCCATATTTTTTCCAGTCCCTGCGTTGCCGTCTTCCCCAATGTAATTCTCCGTCGTATTTCTCGTTCGCATCCACCTTCACTCTCCATCATGGCCCCCAAGAAACAGAAGCGTTTCTGGTACAGTTGGAAATATATAGGCCTTGTTTAGGAAGCCTTTGAAAAATTCCCGTCCAGAAGCTACTCAAGGCTGAGAGACCAAGAGCTGTTGATTTACATTACGGCATTACAACGTTTTCATAGTCTGGCGTCTACCCGGCCGAATATTCTCTGCCTTTGTCGGATTTACCCGCATGTGATTGAACCATATCCATTCCTTCCACCGTAGTAGGCCGTGATATGCATGCGAGTGCATCAGATTGGCGTGGCATGTGGATTAACATAACATAACATAACATAACAAGGGTTTTAAGTGGTTCAGAAGACGTGTAGTCTGTGTTAGAACCACTGCAAATTTACCTCGAACTCTTAATAGCCCAATTTTCCTAGCTTCTTCTTAAAAGCTGTTATAGTGTCCACTGAGACAGTACTATCGTCCAAACCATTCCACAGGTCTACAACTCTTGCACTAAAGAATTTCTGCCCTAATGTTCCCTTCGGCCTCTTAAATAATTTATACCTGTGTCCCCGAGTTGCCTTGTTCGGTGCTAATTCAAAGAACCTCTCCCACTGCAGTGCTTCCTTTCCAGTGATAATCTTATAAGCTTCAATCAGATCTCCTCTGCTCCTCCTTTTCTCCAATGTTGTTAGTCCACACCTTTTCAACCTTTCTTCAAAAGGCTGAGAGACCAAGAGCTGTCCGTCGTCTGAATATTGGTGAATCTGCACTCCAAGAGAAGTGAGGAGTTGATTCATATGAGCCGTATGTGAAAGATAGAAGTTTGTACATAAGATTAATGATTGTAACACATCTTCGAAGGGTTCGAACATTATTAGACGGTCGTCTTTTAGTTTCATTATTACTTGTTTTATATTTCTTGCACAGTTCGATTAAAAAGTTGCTAAGTCTCTCCAAAACAAACACTTTGCTGCAAAAAGTCTTTTAAAATGCCTTGTAGCGAATCACTATCATCATAAGTAGTTCAACTTTAAGTTTTATTCTATTATCACAAAAACAGCGTGAAAAGGCGGATTCCGTTTTGTCATTTTTGTCGTATTTTTGTCGTCAACTCTCCCACGCGTTGATCAACACCTAAATAAACACTTCTAGCTGCCCCAGTAACAACTTAAACAAAAGCTACTTTTTCTCGAACAAGGCGTCGTGTAGGCCTAATTATTGGCAGTCTGTTTTTTATATTTGTATAGACACTGGCGTCACTTTTAATTGCACGTTTCTGACACTAATGACACTTTATTTCTGATTTAAAAAAATGGAATGTACGTGATATCAAAATTGGAGAATCATCACAAACAACTGTGGTGACTAAAAGATTCGAGGCGTACGTGAAGAATTACGCTTTTTGTTTGTTGTTTTACACTTACCAGTGCAATCCCAAACACCGCGTGAAAAGACAATAGCACCGCAAGTAGAGGCTACTACTATGCCAGTAGTTGTGCAATTAACATCTGAACGAACACTGCCGACAACTACTCCAGCAACAACTCAACCACCAGGTACTTCATCTTGAACAACGTTTCGTTGTATAATTGGCCGTGTGCTTCTTGTAAGCGACTTTCAAAGTCGTCCATTTTGTTACTTCGAATCGTCGACGTACCATTGTTGTTGCGCAAATGTAGTTTCATAAAAGCCCTCTAGTTTTTAATTTCCTATTGGTGTAATTATTTAAATCAGCAATTGAACCACAGCAGCCCTGTCCCACAAAACGTAATATTCGTCTGGAATATATAAATAGCCTTTATGATGAATTATGACAGATTTGTTGTTACTGAAACAGTAGCCTAATCTTGGCCTCAACATTGTCAGCACTGTGTAGTGCATTTGGATATCATTTTATATAATGTTCAAAACTTTAGCGTTAATAGATAGGTTAGGGCATGCCAATTATTCATCGCAGTGTAATTCTCACGTTCTGCTTTCCACTCCAAATAGAAGTTTCCCCTCTTCAGAAATTTCCATTCTAGTTCCAGTGCCGGTCTTAGGGGCGTGCAAACCGTGCGGTCGCACGGGGCCCGCAACTTAAGGGGACCCGAAAATGTCACAGAAAATTAACATGCAAAAGACACCCTATTATTATGGTTTCTATGAAATCTTCTCTTTAGTCTATAAAATCAAAGTCAATTTCTTCTATGTCCCAGAATTCTCGTGTATAATTAACTTTCACTTGTTGTACTTGTTGACAATCTACTAAAATAAAATTATTAGCAATGAAAAGCAATTTGACTTGTGTCATGGGGGGTCCGAAAAATACACTCTGCACGGGGCCCGAAATATCCTAAGGCCGGCACTGCTAGTTCATCCGATGCTCCGTTTTCGATCATTATTCGAATATGGTAAGAATGTTCATTTTCTGAAAGCTGTATACACTCGGATGGAAATATTTATTTTCCTAAAAATATTTAAGCTAAAATACTCTTATTATGACTGAATGCGAACGTATGAGTTAAGCTTTCTATTTGTGTTTACATAAATTACCAGTGTCAACATCAGCGCCTCCGTCTGAAACGACAACAACACCACAAGTAATCTCCACTTCATTGCAGCCAGTGGTTTCTTCGACGACACCTAAAGAAGCAACACCTACTTCAGAAGTTTCCAGTTCGACAGCTCAACCAACAACGACACCTACTCCAGGAACAGGTCAATTAACAACTGGTAAAGTACTTAAAGGAACGACACCTGCCGCTTCAGGAACCACTAAGCCAACAACAACCCCACCAATTGGGGCATCAACATCTGAACAAGCACCGCCGACACCTGCTCGAGAAACAACTCCACCAACAGGTACTTGATTTCGAACAAGGAGTCTTGGTATCATTGCAAGGTTCCGACGTTAAGATATTGTCAATTTATTTCTTAAAGTTGTGTGGATTTGTTTGCGCCGTGCGTTTTGGAGACTTCTGAAGATACGTTTCCTTTAAAGGAATCTAACGATAACAATGTTCTAATCGCTTAACGCGTATGTTTACAGTTAAAATTACGGCAGTCGTTGAGTAATGGTAAATTATTTGTGTTTATAGGCCTAAGTGTGATTCTCCTTACTGAATTATTTTGGTTACAGTCACAGTTATAGTTGATGGTTTTTCAATTTAGTTATAGTTACAGTAATATTTAGTGTTATTTTTTAGTTAGGCCTATAGTTATAGTTATTGAGTTTTTATTTTAGTTTGTATTTTAGTTAGCTAATCGAAATTGCCTACAGATTGTGCACGCCTAGACAATTTGCTTAGAGCTACTACTCGTAAGTCGTGCATTTGCGCTAGTCAACTTGCGTCGCAATCGCTTTTGAAACGTTTACAAAATACACAAATGTAATAAAATACGCCACTGCTACTGGGTTAATTCACAAATCCGAAATCCTGGGCGAACATAGGATATTAGTTGTAGCACATTTCAAATATTGTCACGAAAAAAACGACGAATTTTCGTTAATTTCATTTTCGTTATAGTTATTTTTAGTTACAGTTATAGTTATCGTTAACGAAATATCATTTTGTTTTCGTTAGCGAACAGTTTCGTTACAGTTATCGCTAATGATAATAACACCGATGTTTGTGAAGTCCGAGGATGTTTTCATAGGCAGTGCTCGGCCACAAAGTTAAGAAAAGCTGCTATTCAGGTTGTCGTGCACTCCTTAATATGCGACGTTTTATTGCGCGACAATAATCGTGTTCAAAGCGTCTGAGGAGGAAAGCAGAGGTGACGTTCCGACCAAATTCCCTTACAAGTCATGCTAACAATCTAGGAGAGAGCCGAAGAAGACGCAGAAATAGCCTACGTAGCCTAGGAAAATATGGGTTTTTCTAGCTCTAGACTCCAACACTTGCTGTCCCGAGCAAATCTTTGGTGGAAAGTGGTTCCAGTCTGGTGGCAGCAGCAAAAAGCACCTCTGTATTCAACATTTTGCTTGCATATGTACTCTAATGGCTAGTTTGTGTACTGTTTGGTCAAATTTTATGAATAGTCTCTATTAACTGTAATATTCTAATAGGGCCTACTGATTGCTATTGCAAATTTGAAGTAGGCTAAGGTAGCGAAACTTTTTGTTGCTTGGGGTCAATTCTAAAGCGTCTTAAGAACCTTCTCACTGCGACTTGCTGTGGTTGATTCTGTTATGAATATGCAGGAACTGGTTACTACGCAGTTAAACGATGTTGACATGAATAGAAAATTCGCAGTCACATAGGATACGCGCTGTCTCCCTAGGCTTAACTCTAAACATCCCGATCGAAGCTGAACAAAAACAAACTGGCCTCTGCGAACTTGATTTTGCGGTGAAATGGCTGGTTTCTCTGAAGCGGCTGTCTGTGGACCCTGTAGATTACGAAGTCTACATTTGCGTTTTACATTACCCACTGTAATGTTAGAGATTGAGGATAACGATGTGGCTTCCTCATATGGCACCGAAAGTGACGAATTCATCATGTCATTATTGAATCGAACCTCAGGTTTCAGTTTCGCTCATCAAACTATCATCTCGAGCTTAACTTCACGTAAGCTAACCTCTTTTGAAAGTCCGCTGAGAGTTTGTAATAACTGAAAAATCCAAGAAATAGCGGCAGTCTCCAAGATGCTGAACCGTCCTGTTGAAGACAACCTTGTCTGAAGGCTAGCAACTCTAAGCATTGCGAAAAGTCTAGCCTTTGCAGTTGTCGACTCTCATATGCGGAATGGTTGTACAACCTGTCGACCGGCTGATGACGAACTTCTGTCCTGCGCATGTCCATCGTCTCGATGGAATCCATGCGCAGCGCATTCTATCATCTACGAGTCACAGATGGTTGGTGGAGCAGCTATGTGCTGAGGACTTACGCTGCCTTCGTCCTTCCACATCCTCGACGTCTCGTCATGTCGATTACAGAGCTAACTGGAATAACCCTACTTTGGACCTGCTTGTGCTTCTGCCACATTTAGGCTTTCCTTTCATCAATCGAAATGACTAGCGGGTCGCCACCATGTTGGCCATTTTCATGACCAACAAGACTGCCTTTAAGGACAGTTTCTTTTATGTTTAAGTGTTTTTTTTAGCTTTATGCATTAGAATATTCCAAGAAACTGTATGAAACGAGTAATAAGTTTAGTAATTTTGCAATGCGTGATGCCAAGACGTTAGGATCCATGTCAAAGTAGGCCCCGAAGAAGGCTGCACGTGCCAAGAGTGAACTGCGATGTTACTTATTGCGATTATGCCGCACGTACGGCTGCAAAATTATAGGAAACAAAGAGAAGACAAGGTTGGGTGAAAACTGAATAAAAAAAATATACGATCTTATCCAAACAGGGGTGTTGTGAACCGTCCCCTATCGGGGCCCTTCAGCGTAGAATTTTTTCAGACATTTAGATTTAGGGTTAGCGTCGCCAATGTTTTAATCCAAGTCTGTCATACTGATACGTGTAAAGATACTGTCATCCAAATTATATAGAACTCTACTATTTGCAAGATGGACAACGATTCATCCGAGAGGGGTTAGGGTTAGATTTTAGCTTAGATTTTGGACTTATGCACATCCTCGGTACTTGGCCAACCTCCTAGCAGCTCGCGAGTATTCCGATTCGAAAGGCTGTTAGTATTGTGTATTAGAAAACCTCCTGGTGGTCCTTTAGTATTCTAAATTTCAGGACCGCCTAGTGGCCCGCTAGCATTAGCCTTTCTATAATTGTTGCAAAGACTAACTAGTATTAGTTTTCTCCCGAAGCGCGTAGTTTTAGCCATAAGCGTAAAAGAAAATATCTAAAGCATTAGTTTTAACCATTGTTTTGTGGGTGCTTCCTGTTGAAACAGGAACTACAGTACCAATAACCACGCATCCTTACACTACTACAAGTATGTTGTATACATTAATTTCTATAATTGTAACAAAAATAACTGGTGTTCGTTTTCTCTCGAACAACAAAGATTTTAGCCTTAAGCCTAAGAGCAAATTTCTGAACTATATCTAAAGCATTTGTATCAACCATTGTGTTTTATGGGTATTTTTTCATTTGAAACTACATACATTACAGTCACAGGAACCACGACTATTGTTTTATGACGTCACTACTCCACATATATTTTATTCACATGATCCTATAATTGCGTTAACAATATTAGTGTTAGTTTTCTTTCAAACTGTGCAGATTTTCGTCAGAAACAAAAAAGTTGTACAGTTAAAATATCTACAACATTTTTAAAGCATTAGTCTAAACCAAAGGTTGTTGTAACAATTGAAACAGAACCGACAACACCAGCATCCACTACTATTCGCCGCGTCACTATGGGACGTAAGTTGAACATACCAGTTCCTATATAGGCCTACATGTAATTGTTGTAACAAGACTTAATTTCTCCAGAATTTTATTTCAAGGTAGTTTTTTTAATGTTAAAATCCATTCTATATTTTTTTCTGCCTTTATGCTTTTCTTTTTTACTGTTTTAGTTGCATTTCTGTTTGTGAAATATAGGCGTTTGTCTCATACTAATAAAGATTACTTATAATATCTACTTATTTCCGTCATGTTTATCTCACGATGAATTTTCTAAACTCTTTAAACTCTGGGGGGCCCGATAGCGCATTGGATAACATCTGGCGTAGAGTGGGAGAGATACATAGGCGGACATGCTTTGTAGGCTGCAATTTGCGCCGTGTATTGCAGGCTGTCTGTTCTGTTAGTAGTTAAGGCTTATCGCATAACATGTACATGTACAGCGCAGTGCGTTTGCAGGCGCTTAATTAAAGAATAAATATTATTATTATTATTATTATTATTTAAACTTCGTTTCCGGATTGCCGAAACTACAAATTTAACTCTGGAGTCTAAAGAGAAATCGGATGACATCAAACTGATTTGAAATAAGATCATGATAACATTATGAGACGCTGACAGTGATAATGACACACAGCGGCTTAGGTCTGTGAATACTAAAGCACGGTGACGTTTAGCAAAGATGAACACGGTTTGAAATGTGACTGCGTGATTCTGAACTCGATTGACCGTCGCTGCATTTCTGTTGAGTCTGTATCACCTATCACCAGCACATCATTGAAGCGTGTCTACAAACTGTATAAACGAGAGTTTGACTTTATTTACTTGTGTAACTTTCATATAGCACCAATTTACCGGCCGCAACACAGGAGTAAGATTTTGTCTATACCGTTTGGAATAATATTAAACTGTATATTGTTGAAATTGTGAAGTATATAAAACATGGCAAATCAAGTCACATAGCACAGTTTCTTCACGCTTTTGAGATCTCACGAAATAATGCATTTATAAGGAAGATGAATAGATTATAGTTATTAAATGTAGGCCTACAAATGTATTATCCTTAAAACCAGATTATTGTTGTACGTTTACAATTCGACATGAGTATTAATTACATCCGTTCCTTGGTGAACACCCCTTAAAGTCTTAAACAATGACACATATCCTGAGCCAGTATCACAAATGTATATAAAAGCTAGACACTAAATACGGTGGTAGGGTAATTGTCAGTTTGTTCCAGTTAAGAAGTCGCGTGCTACAGTCCAAAGGACTGATCAGGATAAAATACTGGCATTTGAAATATACTGTTATAGAAGAATATTACGCCTGAATTGGACAAAATGTGTGGCAAATCCGTCCGAAGAAGACTGAAATAACGGAAATCTAATGCAAAAAATATATAAGAAAGAAATCGAGTCTATTTGTGCATATAATGCAGTATGGACGATAACCAGAAAAAAACCGTGATGATGGGAATTATGGATGGAAATGGGCGATGAGGAAGATCTGACAGGGAGTGGATGGATGAGATCAAGGACTGGTGCAAGCAAGATCTGCACAGCTTGAGAATAGCAGTGCAGAATTGGGGATTGTGAAACCAGTGATGACTCTTCAATTGGACGCCTACGGGTCTTCACTCCATTGGTGGTGGTGATGATGATGATGATGATGATGATGATGATGATGATGATGATGATGATGATGATGATGAGGATGATGATGATGATGATGATGATGATGATGATGATGATGATGATGATGATGATGATGTGTCACTTTTCTTTCAGCGTACTGTGACACTACTAATTACATACCACAAGGCGCAAAGGCTTGGTTAGAAAATGACGGCATACCTGGTCTGACCAATGACGATGTGGTTCTTATTCCGGGAGACCAGTTGAATCCGTCGGAGAAACTTCAGATAGGCTACTGTCGAGAATGGTAAACTGATCAAGAATTTCTACTATTTCTGCCTATGCTGTTCAATCATTAAATACAAAAAGATCCAAAATTTACATAAAAATGCTAATACGGGACGCTTCCATTTGAACCCGACTGGTTTAACCCAAGAAAACTAAGTAGTGAACAGTCCGCGTGTACTCCTAGCCAGGGACTATGAGCCTCATAAGAAAATGATGGCATGAAATCGATTTCCAAGCAGGTGTGCAGAAGATGTCATATAGAACTGTTCTGAAATGAATAAACGAAGTTGACTTTTGATCGCCGGCGTCAACAATCAAATCAGTAACACGTGAAGTCGATTTCGCACCATTTTCTGAAGCTGCGTTAATTTTAAAATGGTTACTAACACAGGATACCAAAACCAGAACGCGTAATATTATTCCTACTGTAGTACTTCAACAGGTTCCACACCTACTACTTTAAATAGTAATCTCACTAACATGTTAAAAAATGATACCATATACAGTACACAAATAGCGCAACCTTCAAGATACAGTGTATATCATCATTCTATGTCCCCGGATTCTTGCCTGGTACCTAAACTGACCCAAAAGCCTAGCTCTTTTGGACTCGATTTTACCTGACGCCGGTTAATAAGTTGGTATCTCTGATGCAACTTTCATATAGCGCATAGAAATTTAAAAGATTTGCCTCTGCAATTAGTAGTAGTTATAACAATTATATATATTATTACATATTTTTCTGCAGCGTGTGTAAAGAAAACGGAGTATTCATTTGTAACGTAAGTGATACTCAGAACTCACTTTCTTGATAAACAATCCTGCTTGTCTCTTTTCTGAAGAATCGCGATAGGTTTAAATATTACTACCCTTAAAGATTGGTTTAGAGAATAATTCTAAAATTGTAGGCGTAAGGTCAGCACCTCAGTTTGAGATCCTGGTCATCGGCAATGTGCAACAGTTTTGTAGATCACTCGGCTGTGTTTACACTACTGCACATCAGCAGTTTGTTGCAAAACATCCACCACGTTAGTGTAAGATAACAGTTCAAAAAAAGGTACATACAAAGTAATGTACGCTTGTTTTAACAGAGTAGCTAATAAAAAGTTGGTTATTATTGACAACCCCTTCGATTCGAATGAAGCTAACTGATGAAGCTGAAGTATGCGAGTTCACTTACTGACCTACGTACTTTCTTCTGGAACAGGCCGAACTGCAGTTTTTCAACATGAGCTTCTTATCTTATCACAACCGTTGTTTCACCAGCAGTTGAAGACCATTCTTTTATTTAAATCGTGTCTTTTGTTATCAGATCGAAATTAGGCCAACTTCTAAACAGTTGCTTGATAAGATACAATATAGCCCATACGTACACCAATTACTGCGATCAAATATTTGCTATGTTATATAATTGTGTACATGCAAGCCTGTGGAAGGCACAAACGATGTTCAGCTCCAGTAATCTGAAATGATGCCTTCCATGTTGTTATAGGATACTGAGACCTCTTGGCTAGACGAAAATGACCAGTGTTTGATGTACACCTGCAATGAAGGAGTTGAGATTCAAAGCAATATGTCGCAGGCATGCAAATGCAACGAGGTATGTGAGCATGATGTAGTCAAGTAAACCTTCTATACTTGTAGGCTAATATTGTTGAGTCTACGACCGTCTATAGCACCACTGTTTTAACGCGTAAAGCCCGAAGTTAAAGCCTATTCGTTGTGCACGGAAAGCAAATATAATGGCTTTTCTGTACATCAGAACGATGAAATCAAGCGATGTTTGGCACACTCTTTTATTAGAACAGTCTTCCTGTGAGTATGCGACTGTTCCGTCTAACTCAACCAAAATTGCATACTATTCTTATGTTGATATTAATCTGCTGGGTACCTTACACAGTCTGTTAGATACCTTACACAACCCTCGCTGACACGACAAGGCATTCGTAAATAAGATGGTGCCCTGCGCTCGGCTTTTAAATGGTCATTTAAAATTTTCAGATTTCGATTGCGATTAGACAATGCTCGTCACAATAGTGTTAACTATTCTTTTGAGAGGTTGCTAAAATGCACTTTATAATACATAACATAAATAAGAATTTCTAAAGCGGAACTTCAAGGAAAAACTCATAAGTAGCGCTCCCAATCCAAAAAGAGAACCTTCGTTCAAACAGAATAGATTTTAAGCGGTTTAAAAACAGAATGCTGGTTTAGGAACAGAGCTGAAATAACTGAGCTCTAGTTTTATAAGGAAGGTTACAGTACCGACGAAAGAAAGCTTCTCAGCTGAGTTGTAGAGGAACGAGCCCGGGGACAAGAAAAACACCCTGATCGGCTGAACGAAAGAATCTGCGGCCAGAAACAGACGAACTACAGATACACAGTGAGCCACGATAAGATATAGACCAATTTCAAAAAGCAGTTCCGCATGAAAGTTAAACTCTTAAATTCAATGCGTTGAGGGACAGGCAACCAGTACGGCATATCAAGCATGTACGTAGGTGCATGGCCAAATTTCGTGATGCAAAACTCAGGCAAACAGAAGCTTTAAGAACAGCTAACTTCAAGGTAAGAGAGGAGACTAGACCCGAATACATAGCATTTGCAAAATCGATTCTAAAGGAAGTGAAAGCTTGGATCAGTACAGAAGCAACCTGTCTAGTAAGTGATCGTCCAAAATAACGGATCTGACGGAGGTGGTAGTAACATGTACGACATACATTGTTTACATGGTTAAGAATCGTTAGCTCTTGACAAATAACAATCCCCAAGTCTAGCACAGAGGTAGAGAGTCAGGAAAAGATCGGCGAAGGGCAGAAAGAGATTTGAATCCGACCACCGAGTCAAATAAATTGGATCTTATCAGAATGCAACCGAAGACGGTTTGAGGACATTCAAGCAGCACAATCTGGTCAACGAGGGCAGCCGCTGCAGCAGCAGCCTGGCCATGAACGTAGGCCTGGCGTCATCAGAATATTGATGAGATGGAACCCCTTTCTTGGATAGAATACGACTCAAATCACCCGTATAAAAATATAAAGAAGCGCGGCTAAAACAGATAAGTGCGGGAGACCAAAACGTAATAAAAATTTACAAGGAATGCTTCATTTTTCCATTCATTCATTCATCTTCATTTATTCACGCCAAGATGGCCAAAGAAACAACTGGAAACTTGAACAAGCCACTTTGGTACAGAAAGCATGAAGAGACTGTGAACGCACACTTCATTGCCTCTATAACCAAGCAACATAAAGCTATTTGAAGCAGACGTGTATGTGTGTTTCTGAGTGATCGACAGCTATAGGCTTCTACGAACGCCCAGTCCTGTATGCCTGCTTCAGTCATACTATATGCTATATATATATATATATATATATATATATATATATATATAGATATATATATATATATATATATATATATATATATATAATATATATATAACAGAAGATCATTCAAAGTCAAACTCTCTTTAAATCAATTAATTTTAATATCACCAACGAAATTATTGCGGTTCCAAAAAGTACGCTAACCTAGCCTCCGAAATACCGTCACAAACTATTTATCCATTGAGTTTGAGGTTAAGTTGTTCTTGTATTTACAGTCCACCGTTTTAGTTGTTCATCCTGCACCCAAGTGCTGTGACTGTGAAACAGGTAAGTTCAGTTTTATATATTCTTTAACTATGTAGGCCAGTCATTCATATGCAAAACCTCACAAACTTATTATCTCATTTGCTTCTAGACAACAAACCTAGTAGCTATGTGCATTGTGTATTATATGTGTGTAAATGTATGTGTAGGTATGTACGTATTTATGTATGTATGTGTATGTGTGTATATATATATATATATATATATATATATATATATATATATAAGCCTACGCAGGTACAAGTTATTCTTAGTTATCATTCATTCATTCATTCATAACGGACATTTATATAGCGCATCTTCCAGGTGTACTACTCAGAGGTGCTCACGACTCCAACACGATTGAATAGAGCGGTCTCAAAGCGAGAACAGAAAGTGGAAGAAAAGGTTATAAGAAGCAGGCGGAGCGATAAGGGAAAGCCATTCCAGGTTAGAGGGCCCACCACCGATAATGCGTGATGCTGCCTGTTAGCGGTACGCGCAAAAAGAACAGAGAGCAGGCCGTGCTCAGAGGAGCGAAGGAATCGAACGCACGCGGGCGGCAGAGCTCGCGGACATACAGAGGAGCAACGTCAAGCAAGCAGCGCAAGACTAGGGCATCCAAACTCTACGTTATACGCTGCTCAAGAGGGAGCCAGTGAAGCCAGAGGTTAAAGATCCCTTTGGAATTTGTCTTCTTAACATTGATTCGAATTGAATATAGATAAGTTGCATATAACCTAGAATGCAACCAGAATGGAGAAAGAAGGGCGAGGCCAAACCATTGACACGGCGTCTTTAAACAGTACCTTTATCTACCAGATAATCTAAATGAACACAAAAACTTACTGAGGCAAGATAAGTTCGACGTTAAACACTGAATATAATATATCGATAATAATCTTATAGTTTGATTCGATACAAAATGTAATGTAATGTAAGATCTTCATCAATAATTTATTCGTTGTACGTCTTCTTCACTATTCTGTGCTTATAGGCTGACCCAAGGAGTTTACTGCACTTATGCTGTGTAAATTCGAAAATTAGTTTATGTAGGGCTCGCGTTTTGAAAGTTTTTCATTGTAACCTTACTGTCTTACTTGCGTGCCTGCCTGCTTGTATGCCTGCTCACTTTCAGCCTTGTTTTACACAGCTCTTTCCTTCATAGTTACTGAAAATTATTTCTTCTCTCTTCTGATCAACGTGAGAAATAACACCGTTACATACACTACCTACAAATCCTAACACTTATTTATAATTTTTGGGTTACAGCTCCTCCATCTGGATCCACGGCTCAGCCGAGTGTTCAGCCACATAAAACATCATCTGTGTCTGAAGTCACGACAGTTCCTGGAACAGCTTCAGTCTCACCCGTTACACTAGGTAGCATCTATCGCTTCAAATTTCTTTTTGAAGTGATCCTAACTAAAACTTCCGCATGATAGCGAGTCTGAATCTGCACAGGTCATTGCCGAATATAATATACAGATAATATCCTGTCGCATCGCTTGATGCTAAACATTGTAATTTAGTGTAAGATCGACATCAACCTTCATCTATTTTTAGGCTATTGGCTATAAGTCTTTTTCAATGTTCTGTTCTAACAGGCAGGTGCAAGGAGTCTGTTTTACTTATAGTCTGTATATTAAAATAGTTCATATAGGGTTCGCGTTTTGAAAGTTTTTCATTGTAACCTTACTTAACGTCTTACTTGCTTCCCTATCTCGTTGTATGCCTGCAAACTTTCACCCTGGTTTTATACAGCCCTTTGTTTCACAGTTTTTGCCAATTATTTTTTCCGCTTCTGATCGACGAGAAAAATATTATAGTTAGATACACTATCTACAAATATTAGCACTTATTTCTAATTTAGGGGTTACAGTTCCTCCATCTGGATCCACGGCTCAGCCGAGTGTTCCCCCACCTACAACAACAACATCTGTGTCTGAAGTCACGCCAGCTCCTGGAACAGCTTCAGTCTCACCCGTTACACAAGGTAGCATCTATCGCTTCATATTTGCTTTTATAGTTATCCTAACTAAAGCTTGCGCCAGATAGCGAGTCTGAATCTGCGCAGATCATTGCCGAATATAATATACCGATAATATCCTATCGTATGGCTCGATGCTAAACATTGTAATGTAATGTAAGATCGACATCAGCCGTCATCAACAATTTATTCTTTTACGTGTACTTCAGTTTTCTGTGCTTATTGGCACGTCCAATGAGCTCATTTTACTTATGATCCGTAAGTTCGATATTAGTGTATGTAGGGTTCGCCTTTTGACAGTTATTCATTGTAGCCTAACTTACTGTCTTCCTTGCGTCCCTACCTTCTTGTGTGGCTGCATATTTTCAGCTTTGTTTTACGCAGCTCTTTGCATTACTTTTTTTTATTTTGTCTAATTAGTCATGTTCATGTACCATGTTGCGGTTTGCCAAAGTGTCAATAAACGAATAATAATAATAATAATAATAATAATAATTTACAGCTACTGACATTTTCTTTCGCTTCTTATCGACGAGAAAAATAACATAGTTACACACACTAACTACAACACTTATTTCTAATTTAGGGGTTACAGTTCCTCCATCTGGATCCACGGCTCAGCCGAGTGGTCAGCCACCTAAAACAACATCTGTGTCTGAAGTCACGCCAGCTCCTGGAACAGCTTCAGTCTCACCCGTTACACAAGGTAGCATCTATCGCTTCATATTTGTTTTTATAGTTATCCTAACTAAAGCTTGCGCCAGATAGCGAGTCTGAATCTGCGCAGATCATTGCCGAATATAATATACCGATAATATCCTATCGTATGGCTCGATGCTAAACATTGTAATGTAATGTAAGATCGACATCAGCCGTCATCAACAATTTATTCTTTTACGTGTACTTCAGTTTTCTGTGCTTATTGGCACGTCCAATGAGCTCATTTTACTTATGATCCGTAAGTTCGATATTAGTGTATGTAGGGTTCGCCTTTTGACAGTTATTCATTGTAGCCTAACTTACTGTCTTCCTTGCGTCCCTACCTTCTTGTGTGGCTGCATATTTTCAGCTTTGTTTTACGCAGCTCTTTGCATTACTTTTTTATTTTGTCTAATTAGTCATGTTCATGTACCATGTTGCGGTTTGCCAACGTGTCAATAAACGAATAAGAATAATAATAATAATTTACAGCTACTGACATTTTCTTTCGCTTCTTATCGACGAGAAAAATAACATAGTTACACACACTAACTACAAATGTTAACACTTATTTCTAATTTAGGGGTTACAGCTCCTCCATCTCGATCCACGGCTCAGCCGAGTGGTCAGCCACCTAAAACAACATCTGTGTCTGAAGCCACGCCAGTTCCTGGAACAGCTTCAGTCTCACCCGTTACACTAGGTAGCATCTATCGCTTCATATTTGTTTTTATAGTTATCCTAACTAAAGCTTGCGCCAGATAGCGAGTCTGAATCTGCGCAGATCATTGCCGAGTATAATATACCGATAATATCCTATCGTATGGCTCGATGCTAAACATTGTAATTTAATGTAAGATCGACATCAACCTTCATCTATTTTTAGGCTATTGGCTATAAGTCTTTTTCAATGTTCTGTTCTAACAGGCAGGTGCAAGGAGTCTGTTTTACTTATAGTCTGTAAATTAAAATATTAGTTCATATAGGGTTCGCGTTTTGAAAGTTTTTCATTGTAACCTTACTTAACGTCTTACTTGCTTCCCTATCTCGTTGTATGCCTGCAAACTTTCACCCTGGTTTTATACAGCCCTTTGTTTCACAGTTTTTGCCAATTATTTTTTCCGCTTCTGATCGACGAGAAAAATATTATAGTTAGATACACTATCTACAAATATTAGCACTTATTTCTAATTTAGGGGTTACAGTTCCTCCATCTGGATCCACGGCTCAGCCGAGTGTTCCCCCACCTACAACAACAACATCTGTGTCTGAAGTCACGCCAGCTCCTGGAACAGCTTCAGTCTCACCCGTTACACAAGGTAGCATCTATCGCTTCATATTTGTTTTTATAGTTATCCTAACTAAAGCTTACGCCAGATAGCGAGTCTGAATCTGCGCAGATCATTGCCGAATATAATATACCGATAATATCCTATCGTATGGCTCGATGCTAAACATTGTAATGTAATGTAAGATCGACATCAGCCTTCATCAACAATTTATTCTTTTACGTGTACTTCAGTTTTCTGTGCTTATTGGCACGTCCAATGAGCTCATTTTACTTATGATCCGTAAGTTTGATATTAGTGTATGTATACAGCCTTTTGACAGTTATTCATTGTAGCCTAACTTACTGTCTTCCTTGCGTCCCTACCTTCTTGTGTGGCTGCATATTTTCAGCTTTGTTTTACGCAGCTCTTTGCATTACTTTTTTATTTTGTCTAATTAGTCATGTTCATGTACCATGTTGCGGTTTGGCAACGTGTCAATAAACGAATAATATTAATAATAATAATAATAATAATAATAATAATAATAATTTACAGCTACTGACATTTTCTTTCGCTTCTTATCGACGAGAAAAATAACATAGTTACACACACTAACTACAAATGTTAACACTTATTTCTAATTTAGGGGTTACAGCTCCTCCATCTGGATCCACGGCTCAGCCGAGTGGTCAGCCACCTAAAACAACATCTGTGTCTGAAGTCACGCCAGTTCCTGGAACAGCTTCAGTCTCACCCGTTACACTAGGTAGCATCTATCGCTTCAAATTTGTTTTTGAAGTTATCCTAACTAAAACTTCCGCATGATAGCGAGTCTGAATCTGCACAGGTCATTGCCGAATATAATATACAGATAATATCCTGCGCATCGCTCGATGCTAAACATTGTAATTTAATGTAAGATCGACATCAACCTTCATCTATTTTTAGGCTATTGGCTATAAGTCTTTTTCAATGTTCTGTTCTAACAGGCAGGTGCAAGGAGTCTGTTTTATTTATAGTCTGTAAATTGAAATATCAGTTCATATATGGTTCGCGGTTTGAAAGTTTTTCATTGTAACCTTACTTAACGTCTTACTTGCTTCCCTATCTCGTTGTATGCCTGCAAACTTTCACCCTGGTTTTATACAGCCCTTTGTTTCACAGTTTTTGACAATTATGTTTTCCGCTTCTGATCGACGAGAAAAATATTATAGTTAGATACACTATCTACAAATATTAGCACTTATTTCATATTTAGGGGTTACAGTTCCTCCATCTGGATCCACGGCTCATCCGAGTGTTCCCAAACATACAACAACAACATCTGTGTCTGAAGTCACGCCAGCTCCTGGAACAGCTTCAGTCTCACCCGTTACACAAGGTAGCATCTATCGCTTCATATTTGTTTTTATAGTTATCCTAACTAAAGCTTGCGCCAGATAGCGAGTCTGAATCTGCGCAGATCATTGCCGAATATAATATACCGATAATATCCTATCGTATGGCTCGATGCTAAACATTGTAATGTAATGTAAGATCGACATCAGCCTTCATCAACAATTTATTCTTTTACGTGTACTTCAGTTTTCTGTGCCTATTGGCACGTCCAATGAGCTCATTTTACTTATGATCCGTAAGTTTGATATTAGTGTATGTAGGGTTCGCCTTTTGACAGTTATTCATTGTAGCCTAACTTTCTCTCTTCCTTGCGTCCCTACCTTCTTGTGTGGCTGCATATTTTTAACTTTGTTTTACGCAGCTCTTTGCATTACTTTTTTATTTTGTCTAATTAGTCATGTTCATGTATCATGTTGCGGTTTGCCAACGTGTCAATAAACGAATAATAATAATAATAATAATTTACAGCTACTGACATTTTCTTTCGCTTCTTATCGACGAGAAAAATAACATAGTTACACACACTAACAACAACACTTATTTCTAATTTAGGGGTTACAGTTCCTCCATCTGGATCCACGGCTCAGCCGAGTGGTCAGCCACCTACAACAACATCTGTGTCTGAAGTCACGCCAGCTCCTGGAACAGCTTCAGTCTCACCCGTTACACAAGGTAGCATCTGTCGCATCAAATTTGTTTTTTATAGTTATCCTAGCTAAAGCTTGCGCCAGATAGCGAGTCTGAATCTGCGCAGATCATTGCCGAATATAATATCCCGATAATATCCTATCGTATGGCTCGATGCTAAACAGTGTAATTTAATGTAAGATCGACATCAGCCTTCATCAACAATTTTTCTTTTACGTGTACTTCAGTTTTCTGTGCTTATTGGCACGTCCAATGAGCTCATTTTACTTATGATCCGTAAGTTCGATATTAGTGTATGTAGGGTTCGCCTTTTGACAGTTATTCATTGTAGCCTAACTTACTGTCTTCCTTGCGTCCCTACCTTCTTGTGTGGCTGCATATTTTCAGCTTTGTTTAACGCAGCTCTTTGCATTACTTTTTTTATTTTGTCTAATTAGTCATGTTCATGTACCATGTTGCGGTTTGCCAACGTGTAAATAAACGAATAATAATAATAATAATAATTTACAGCTACTGACGTTTTCTTTCGCTTCTTATCGACGAGAAAAATAACATAGTTACACACACTAACTACAAATGATAACACTTATTTCTAATTTAGGGGTTACAGCTCCTCCATCTGGATCCACGGCTCAGCCGAGTGGTCAGCCACCTACAACAACATCTGTGTCTGAAGTCACGCCAGCTCCTGGAACAGCTTCAGTCTCACCCGTTACACAAGGTAGCATCTATCGCTTCATATTTGTTTTTATAGTTATCCTAACTAAAGCTTGCGCCAGATAGCGAGTCTGAATCTGCGCAGATCATTGCCGAATATAATATACCGATAATATCCTATCGTATGGCTCGATGCTAAACATTGTAATGTAATGTAAGATCGACATCAGCCTTCATCAGCAATTTATTCTTTTACGTGTACTTCAGTTTTCTGTGCTTATTGGCACGTCCAATGAGCTCATTTTACTTATGATCCGTAAGTTCGATATTAGTGTATGTAGGGTTCGCCTTTTGACAGTTGTTCATTGTAGCCTAACTTACTGTCTTCCTTGCGTCCCTACCTTCTTGTGTGGCTGCATATTTTCAGCTTTGTTTTACGCAGCTCTTTGCATTACTTTTTTATTTTGTCTAATTAGTCATGTTTATGTACCATGTTGCGGTTTGGCAACGTGTCAATAAACGAATAATATTATTAATAATAATAATAATAATAATAATAATAATTTACAGCTACTGACATTTTCTTTCGCTTCTTATCGACGAGAAAAATAACATAGTTACACACACTAACTACAAATGTTAACACTTATTTCTAATTTAGGGGTTACAGCTCCTCCATCTGGATCCACGGCTCAGCCGAGTGGTCAGCCACCTAAAACAACATCTGTGTCTGAAGTCACGCCAGTTCCTGGAACAGCTTCAGTCTCACCCGTTACACTAGGTAGCATCTATCGCTTCAAATTTGTTTTTGAAGTGATCCTAACTAAAACTTCCGCAAGATAGCGAGTCTGAATCTGCACAGGTCATTGCCGAATGTAATATACAGATAATATCCTGTCGCATCGCTCGATGCTAAACATTGTAATTTAATGTAAGATCGACATCAACCTTCATCTATTTTTAGGCTATTGGCTATAAGTCTTTTTCAATGTTCTGTTCTAACAGGCAGGTGCAAGGAGTCTGTTTTATTTATGGTCTGTAAATTAAAAATTAGTTCATATAGGGTTCGCGTTTTGAAAGTTTTTCATTGTAACCTTACTTAACGTCTTACTTGCTTCCCTATCTCGTTGTATGCCTGCAAACTTTCACCCTGGTTTTATACAGCCCTTTGTTTCACAGTTTTTGACAATTATGTTTTCCGCTTCTGATCGACGAGAAAAATATTATAGTTCGATGCACTATCTACAAATATTAGCACTTATTTCATATTTAGGGGTTACAGTTCCTCCATCTGGATCCACGGCTCAGCCGAGTGTTCCCCCACCTACAACAACAACATCTGTGTCTGAAGTCACGCCAGCTCCTGGAACAGCTTCAGTCTCACCCGTTACACAAGGTAGCATCTATCGCTTCATATTTGTTTTTATAGTTATCCTAACTAAAGCTTGCGCCAGATAGCGAGTCTGAATCTGCGCAGATCATTGCCGAATATAATATACCGATAATATCCTATCGTATGGCTCGATGCTAAACATTGTAATGTAATGTAAGATCGACATCAGCCTTCATCAACAATTTATTCTTTTACGTGTACTTCAGTTTTCTGTGCCTATTGGCACGTCCAATGAGCTCATTTTACTTATGATCCGTAAGTTCGATATTAGTGTATGTAGGGTTCGCCTTTTGACAGTTATTCATTGTAGCCTAACTTTCTGTCTTCCTTGCGTCCCTACCTTCTTGTGTGGCTGCATATTTTTAACTTTGTTTTACGCAGCTCTTTGCATTACTTTTTTTATTTTGTCTAATTAGTCATGTTCATGTACCATGTTGCGGTTTGCCAACGTGTCAATAAACGAATAATAATAATAATAATAATAATTTACAGCTACTGACATTTTCTTTCGCTTCTTATCGACGAGAAAAATAACATAGTTACACACACTAACTACAACACTTATTTCTAATTTAGGGGTTACAGTTCCTCCATCTGGATCCACGGCTCAGCCGAGTGTTCCCCCACCTACAACAACAACATCTGTGTCTGAAGTCACGCCAGCTCCTGGAACAGCTTCAGTCTCACCCGTTACACAAGGTAGCATCTATCGCTTCATATTTGTTTTTATAGTTATCCTAACTAAAGCTTGCGCCAGATAGCGAGTCTGAATCTGCGCAGATCATTGCCGAATATAATATACCGATAATATCCTATCGTATGGCTCGATGCTAAACATTGTAATGTAATGTGAGATCGACATCAGCCTTCATCAACAATTTATTCTTTTACGTGTACTTCAGTTTTCTGTGCTTATTGGCACGTCCAATGAGCTCATTTTACTTATGATCCGTAAGTTCGATATTAGTGTATGTAGGGTTCGCCTTTTGACAGTTATTCATTGTAGCCTAACTTACTGTCTTCCTTGCGTCCCTACCTTCTTGTGTGGCTGCATATTTTCAGCTTTGTTTTACGCAGCTCTTTGCATTACTTTTTTATTTTGTCTAATTAGTCATGTTCATGTACCATGTTGCGGTTTGCCAACGTGTCAATAAACGAATAATAATAATAATAATAGTAATTTACAGCTACTGACATTTTCTTTCGCTTCTTATCGACGAGAAAAATAACATAGTTACACACACTAACTACAAATGTTAACACTTATTTCTAATTTAGGGGTTACAGCTCCTCCATCTGGATCCACGGCTCAGCCGAGTGGTCAGCCACCTAAAACAACATCTGTGTCTGAAGTCACGCCAGTTCCTGGAACAGCTTCAGTCTCACCCGTTACACTAGGTAGCATCTATCGCTTCAAATTTGTTTTTGAAGTTATCCTAACTAAAACTTCCGCAAGATAGCGAGTCTGAATCTGCACAGGTCATTGCCGAATGTAATATACAGATAATATCCTGTCGCATCGCTCGATGCTAAACATTGTAATTTAATGTAAGATCGACATCAACCTTCATCTATTTTTAGGCTATTGGCTATAAGTCTTTTTCAATGTTCTGTTCTAACAGGCAGGTGCAAGGAGTCTGTTTTATTTATGGTCTGTAAATTAAAATATTAGTTCATATAGGGTTCGCGTTTTGAAAGTTTTTCATTGTAACCTTACTTAACGTCTTACTTGCTTCCCTATCTCGTTGTATGCCTGCAAACTTTCACCCTGGTTTTATACAGCCCTTTGTTTCACAGTTTTTGACAATTATGTTTTCCGCTTCTGATCGACGAGAAAAATATTATAGTTCGATGCACTATCTACAAATATTAGCACTTATTTCATATTTAGGGGTTACAGTTCCTCCATCTGGATCCACGGCTCAGCCGAGTGTTCCCCCACCTACAACAACAACATCTGTGTCTGAAGTCACGCCAGCTCCTGGAACAGCTTCAGTCTCACCCGTTACACAAGGTAGCATCTATCGCTTCATATTTGTTTTTATAGTTATCCTAACTAAAGCTTGCGCCAGATAGCGAGTCTGAATCTGCGCAGATCATTGCCGAATATAATATACCGATAATATCCTATCGTATGGCTCGATGCTAAACATTGTAATGTAATGTAAGATCGACATCAGCCTTCATCAACAATTTATTCTTTTACGTGTACTTCAGTTTTCTGTGCCTATTGGCACGTCCAATGAGCTCATTTTACTTATGATCCGTAAGTTCGATATTAGTGTATGTAGGGTTCGCCTTTTGACAGTTATTCATTGTAGCCTAACTTTCTGTCTTCCTTGCGTCCCTACCTTCTTGTGTGGCTGCATATTTTTAACTTTGTTTTACGCAGCTCTTTGCATTACTTTTTTTATTTTGTCTAATTAGTCATGTTCATGTACCATGTTGCGGTTTGCCAACGTGTCAATAAACGAATAATAATAATAATAATAATTTACAGCTACTGACATTTTCTTTCGCTTCTTATCGACGAGAAAAATAACATAGTTACACACACTAACTACAACACTTATTTCTAATTTAGGGGTTACAGTTCCTCCATCTGGATCCACGGCTCAGCCGAGTGTTCCCCCACCTACAACAACAACATCTGTGTCTGAAGTCACGCCAGCTCCTGGAACAGCTTCAGTCTCACCCGTTACACAAGGTAGCATCTATCGCTTCATATTTGTTTTTATAGTTATCCTAACTAAAGCTTGCGCCAGATAGCGAGTCTGAATCTGCGCAGATCATTGCCGAATATAATATACCGATAATATCCTATCGTATGGCTCGATGCTAAACATTGTAATGTAATGTGAGATCGACATCAGCCTTCATCAACAATTTATTCTTTTACGTGTACTTCAGTTTTCTGTGCTTATTGGCACGTCCAATGAGCTCATTTTACTTATGATCCGTAAGTTCGATATTAGTGTATGTAGGGTTCGCCTTTTGACAGTTATTCATTGTAGCCTAACTTACTGTCTTCCTTGCGTCCCTACCTTCTTGTGTGGCTGCATATTTTCAGCTTTGTTTTACGCAGCTCTTTGCATTACTTTTTTATTTTGTCTAATTAGTCATGTTCATGTACCATGTTGCGGTTTGCCAACGTGTCAATAAACGAATAATAATAATAATAATAGTAATTTACAGCTACTGACATTTTCTTTCGCTTCTTATCGACGAGAAAAATAACATAGTTACACACACTAACTACAAATGTTAACACTTATTTCTAATTTAGGGGTTACAGCTCCTCCATCTGGATCCACGGCTCAGCCGAGTGGTCAGCCACCTAAAACAACATCTGTGTCTGAAGTCACGCCAGTTCCTGGAACAGCTTCAGTCTCACCCGTTACACTAGGTAGCATCTATCGCTTCAAATTTGTTTTTGAAGTTATCCTAACTAAAACTTCCGCAAGATAGCGAGTCTGAATCTGCACAGGTCATTGCCGAATATAATATACAGATAATATCCTGTCGCATCGCTCGATGCTAAACATTGTAATTTAATGTAAGATCGACATCAACCTTCATCTATTTTTTAGGCTATTGGCTATAAGTCTTTTTCAATGTTCTGTTCTAACAGGCAGATGCAAGGAGTCTGTTTTACTTATAGTCCGTAAATTAAAATATTAGTTCATATAGGGTTCGCGTTTTGAAAGTTTTTCATTGTAACCTTACTTAACGTCTTACTTGCTTCCCTATCTCGTTGTATGCCTGCAAACTTTCACCCTGCTTTTATACAGCCCTTTGTTTCACAGTTTTTGACAATTATTTTTTTCCGCTTCTGATCGACGAGAAAAATATTATAGTTAGATACACTATCTAAAAATATTAGCACTTATTTCTAATTTAGGGGTTACAGTTCCTCCATCTGGATCCACGGCTCAGCCGAGTGTTCCCCCACCTACAACAACAACATCTGTGTCTGAAGTCACGCCAGCTCCTGGAACAGCTTCAGCCTCACCCGTTACACAAGGTAGCATCTATCGCTTCATATTTGTTTTTATAGTTATCCTAACTAAGGCTTGCGCCAGATAGCGAGTCTGAATCTGCGCAGATCATTGCCGAATATAATATACCGATAATATCCTATCGTATGGCTCGATGCTAAACATTGTAATGTAATGTAAGATCGACATCAGCCTTCATCAACAATTTATTCTTTTACGTGTACTTCAGTTTTCTGTGCTTATTGGCACGTCCAATGAGCTCATTTTACTTATGATCCGTAAGTTCGATATTAGTGTATGTAGACAGCCTTTTGACAGTTATTCATTGTAGCCTAACTTACTGTCTTCCTTGCGTCCCTACCTTCTTGTGTGGCTGCATATTTTCAGCTTTGTTTTACGCAGCTCTTTGCATTACTTTTTTTATTTTGTCTAATTAGTCATGTTCATGTACCATGTTGCGGTTTGCCAACGTGTCAATAAACGAATAATAATAATAATAATTTACAGCCACTGACATTTTCTTTAGGTTCGTATCGACGAGAAAAATAACATAGTTACACACACTAACTACAACACTTATTTCTAATTTAGGGGTTACAGCTCCTCCATCTGGATCCACGGCTCAGCCGAGTGGTCAGCCACCTACAACAACATCTGTGTCTGAAGTCACGCCAGCTCCTGGAACAGCTTCTGCAGTGTCACCCGTTACACAAGGTAGCATCTGTCGCTTCAAATTTGATGTTTTAGTTATCCTAGCTAAAGCTTGCGCCAGATAGCGAGTCTGAATCTGCGCAGATCATTGCGAATATAATATCCCGATAATATCCTATCGTATGGCTCGATGCTAAACATTGTAATGTAATGTAATATCGACATCAGCCTTCATCAACAATTTTTCTTTTACGTGTACTTCAGTTTTCTGTGCTTATTGGCACGTCCAATGAGCTCATTTTACTTATGATCCGTAAGTTCGATATTAGTGTATGTAGGGTTCGCCTTTTGACAGTTATTCATTGTAGCCTAACTTACTGTCTTCCTTGCGTCCCTACCTTCTTGTGTGGCTGCATATTTTCAGCTTTGTTTTACGCAGCTCTTTGCATTACTTTTTTTATTTTGTCTAATTAGTCATGTTCATGTACCATGTTGCGGTTTGCCAACGTGTCAATAAACGAATAATAATAATAATAATAATTTACAGCCACTGACATTTTCTTTAGGTTCGTATCGACGAGAAAAATAACATGGTTACACACACTAACTACAACACTTATTTCTAATTTAGGGGTTACAGTTCCTCCATCTGGATCCACGGCTCAGCCGAGTGGTCAGCCACCTACAACAACATCTGTGTCTGAAGTCACGCCAGCTCCTGGAACAGCTTCAGTGTCACCCGTTACACAAGGTAGCATCTGTCGCTTCAAATTTGATGTTTTAGTTATCCTAGCTAAAGCTTGCGCCAGATAGCGAATCTGAATCTGCGCAGATCATTGCCCAATATAATATCCCGATAATATCTTATCGTATGGCTCGATGCTAAACATTGTAATGTAATGTGAGATCGACATCAGCCTTCATCAACAATTTATTCTTTTACGTGTACTTCAGTTTTCTGTGCTTATTGGCACGTCCAATGAGCTCATTTTACTTATGATCCGTAAGTTCGATATTAGTGTATGTAGGGTTCGCCTTTTGACAGTTATTCATTGTAGCCTAACTTACTGTCTTCCTTGCGTCCCTACCTTCTTGTGTGTCTGCATATTTTTAGCTTTGTTTTACGCAGCTCTTTGCATTACTTTTTTTATTTTGTCTAATTAGTCATGTTCATGTACCATGTTGCGGTTTGCCAACGTGTCAATAAACGAATAATAATAATAATAATAATAATTTACAGCTACTGACATTTTCTTTCGCTTCTTATCGACGAGAAAAATAACATAGTTACACACACTAACTACAACACTTATTTCTAATTTAGGGGTTACAGTTCCTCCATCTGGATCCACGGCTCAGCCGAGTGTTCCCCCACCTACAACAACAACATCTGTGTCTGAAGTCACGCCAGCTCCTGGAACAGCTTCAGTCTCACCCGTTACACAAGGTAGCATCTATCGCTTCATATTTGTTTTTATAGTTATCCTAACTAAAGCTTGCGCCAGATAGCGAGTCTGAATCTGCGCAGATCATTGCCGAATATAATATACCGATAATATCCTATCGTACGGCTCGATGTTAAACATTGTAATGTAATGTGAGATCGACATCAGCCTTCATCAACAATTTATTCTTTTACGTGTACTTCAGTTTTCTGTGCTTATTGGCACGTCCAATGAGCTCATTTTACTTATGATCCGTAAGTTCGATATTAGTGTATGTAGGGTTCGCCTTTTGACAGTTATTCATTGTAGCCTAACTTACTGTCTTCCTTGCGTCCCTACCTTCTTGTGTGGCTGCATATTTTCAGCTTTGTTTTACGCAGCTCTTTGCATTACTTTTTTATTTTGTCTAATTAGTCATGTTCATGTACCATGTTGCGGTTTGCCAACGTGTCAATAAACGAATAATAATAATAATAATAGTAATTTACAGCTACTGACATTTTCTTTCGCTTCTTATCGACGAGAAAAATAACATAGTTACACACACTAACTACAAATGTTAACACTTATTTCTAATTTAGGGGTTACAGCTCCTCCATCTGGATCCACGGCTCAGCCGAGTGGTCAGCCACCTAAAACAACATCTGTGTCTGAAGTCACGCCAGTTCCTGGAACAGCTTCAGTCTCACCCGTTACACTAGGTAGCATCTATCGCTTCAAATTTGTTTTTGAAGTTATCCTAACTAAAACTTCCGCAAGATAGCGAGTCTGAATCTGCACAGGTCATTGCCGAATATAATATACAGATAAAATCCTGTCGCATCGCTCGATGCTAAACATTGTAATTTAATGTAAGATCGACATCAACCTTCATCTATTTTTTAGGCTATTGGCTATAAGTCTTTTCAATGTTCTGTTCTAACAGGCAGATGCAAGGAGTCTGTTTTACTTATAGTCCGTAAATTAAAATATTAGTTCATATAGGGTTCGCGTTTTGAAAGTTTTTCATTGTAACCTTACTTAACGTCTTACTTGCTTCCCTATCTCGTTGTATGCCTGCAAACTTTCACCCTGCTTTTATACAGCCCTTTGTTTCACAGTTTTTGACAATTATTTTTTTCCGCTTCTGATCGACGAGAAAAATATTATAGTTAGATACACTATCTACAAATATTAGCACTTATTTCTAATTTAGGGGTTACAGTTCCTCCATCTGGATCCACGGCTCAGCCGAGTGTTCCCCCACCTACAACAACAACATCTGTGTCTGAAGTCACGCCAGCTCCTGGAACAGCTTCAGTCTCACCCGTTACACAAGGTAGCATCTATCGCTTCATATTTGTTTTTATAGTTATCCTAACTAAAGCTTGCGCCAGATAGCGAGTCTGAATCTGCGCAGATCATTGCCGAATATAATATACCGATAATATCCTATCGTATGGCTCGATGCTAAACATTGTAATGTAATGTAAGATCGACATCAGCCTTCATCAACAATTTATTCTTTTACGTGTACTTCAGTTTTCTGTGCTTATTGGCACGTCCAATGAGCTCATTTTACTTATGATCCGTAAGTTCGATATTAGTGTATGTAGACAGCCTTTTGACAGTTATTCATTGTAGCCTAACTTACTGTCTTCCTTGCGTCCCTACCTTCTTGTGTGGCTGCATATTTTCAGCTTTGTTTAACGCAGCTCTTTGCATTACTTTTTTTATTTTGTCTAATTAGTCATGTTCATGTACCATGTTGCGGTTTGCCAACGTGTAAATAAACGAATAATAATAATAATAATTTACAGCTACTGACGTTTTCTTTCGCTTCTTATCGACGAGAAAAATAACATAGTTACACACACTAACTACAAATGATAACACTTATTTCTAATTTAGGGGTTACAGCTCCTCCATCTGGATCCACGGCTCAGCCGAGTGGTCAGCCACCTACAACAACATCTGTGTCTGAAGTCACGCCAGCTCCTGGAACAGCTTCAGTGTCACCCGTTACACAAGGTAGCATCTATCGCTTCATATTTGTTTTTATAGTTATCCTAACTAAAGCTTGCGCCAGATAGCGAGTCTGAATCTGCGCAGATCATTGCCGAATATAATATACCGATAATATCCTATCGTATGGTTCGATGCTAAACATTGTAATGTAATGTAAGATCGACATCAGCCTTCACCAGCAATTTATTCTTTTACGTGTACTTCAGTTTTCTGTGCTTATTGGCACGTCCAATGAGCTCATTTTACTTATGATCCGTAAGTTCGATATTAGTGTATGTAGGGTTCGCCTTTTGACAGTTATTCATTGTAGCCTAACTTACTGTCTTCCTTGCGTCCCTACCTTCTTGTGTGGCTGCATATTTTCAGCTTTGTTTTACGCAGCTCTTTGCATTACATTTTTATTTTGTCTAATTAGTCATGTTCATGTACCATGTTGCGGTTTGGCAACGTGTCAATAAACGAATAATATTATTAATAATAATATTAATAATAATAATAATTTACAGCTACTGACATTTTCTTTCGATTCTTTATCGATGAGAAAAATAACATAGTTACACACACTAACTACAACACTTATTTCTAATTTAGGGGTTACAGTTCCTCCATCTGGATCCACGGCTCAGCCGAGTGTTCCCCCACCTACAACAACAACATCTGTGTCTGAAGTCACGCCAGCTCCTGGAACAGCTTCAGTCTCACCCGTTACACAAGGTAGCATCTATCGCTTCATATTTGTTTTTATAGTTATCCTAACTAAAGCTTGCGCCAGATAGCGAGTCTGAATCTGCGCAGATCATTGCCGAATATAATATACCGATAATATCCTATCGTATGGCTCGATGCTAAACATTGTAATGTAATGTGAGATCGACATCAGCCTTCATCAACAATTTATTCTTTTACGTGTACTTCAGTTTTCTGTGCTTATTGGCACGTCCAATGAGCTCATTTTACTTATGATCCGTAAGTTCGATATTAGTGTATGTAGGGTTCGCCTTTTGACAGTTATTCATTGTAGCCTAACTTACTGTCTTCCTTGCGTCCCTACCTTCTTGTGTGGCTGCATATTTTCAGCTTTGTTTTACGCAGCTCTTTGCATTACTTTTTTATTTTGTCTAATTAGTCATGTTCATGTACCATGTTGCGGTTTGCCAACGTGTCAATAAACGAATAATAATAATAATAATAGTAATTTACAGCTACTGACATTTTCTTTCGCTTCTTATCGACGAGAAAAATAACATAGTTACACACACTAACTACAAATGTTAACACTTATTTCTAATTTAGGGGTTACAGCTCCTCCATCTGGATCCACGGCTCAGCCGAGTGGTCAGCCACCTAAAACAACATCTGTGTCTGAAGTCACGCCAGTTCCTGGAACAGCTTCAGTCTCACCCGTTACACTAGGTAGCATCTATCGCTTCAAATTTGTTTTTGAAGTTATCCTAACTAAAACTTCCGCAAGATAGCGAGTCTGAATCTGCACAGGTCATTGCCGAATATAATATACAGATAAAATCCTGTCGCATCGCTCGATGCTAAACATTGTAATTTAATGTAAGATCGACATCAACCTTCATTTATTTTTTAGGCTATTGGCTATAAGTCTTTTCAATGTTCTGTTCTAACAGGCAGATGCAAGGAGTCTGTTTTACTTATAGTCCGTAAATTAAAATATTAGTTCATATAGGGTTCGCGTTTTGAAAGTTTTTCATTGTAACCTTACTTAACGTCTTACTTGCTTCCCTATCTCGTTGTATGCCTGCAAACTTTCACCCTGCTTTTATACAGCCCTTTGTTTCACAGTTTTTGACAATTATTTGTTTCCGCTTCTGATCGACGAGAAAAATATTATAGTTAGATACACTATCTACAAATATTAGCACTTATTTCTAATTTAGGGGTTACAGTTCCTCCATCTGGATCCACGGCTCAGCCGAGTGTTCCCCCACCTACAACAACAACATCTGTGTCTGAAGTCACGCCAGCTCCTGGAACAGCTTCAGTCTCACCCGTTACACAAGGTAGCATCTATCGCTTCATATTTGTTTTTATAGTTATCCTAACTAAAGCTTGCGCCAGATAGCGAGTCTGAATCTGCGCAGATCATTGCCGAATATAATATACCGATAATATCCTATCGTACGGCTCGATGTTAAACATTGTAATGTAATGTGAGATCGACATCAGCCTTCATCAACAATTTATTCTTTTACGTGTACTTCAGTTTTCTGTGCTTATTGGCACGTCCAATGAGCTCATTTTACTTATGATCCGTAAGTTCGATATTAGTGTATGTAGGGTTCGCCTTTTGACAGTTATTCATTGTAGCCTAACTTACTGTCTTCCTTGCGTCCCTACCTTCTTGTGTGGCTGCATATTTTCAGCTTTGTTTTACGCAGCTCTTTGCATTACTTTTTTATTTTGTCTAATTAGTCATGTTCATGTACCATGTTGCGGTTTGCCAACGTGTCAATAAACGAATAATAATAATAATAATAGTAATTTACAGCTACTGACATTTTCTTTCGCTTCTTATCGACGAGAAAAATAACATAGTTACACACACTAACTACAAATGTTAACACTTATTTCTAATTTAGGGGTTACAGCTCCTCCATCTGGATCCACGGCTCAGCCGAGTGGTCAGCCACCTAAAACAACATCTGTGTCTGAAGTCACGCCAGTTCCTGGAACAGCTTCAGTCTCACCCGTTACACTAGGTAGCATCTATCGCTTCAAATTTGTTTTTGAAGTTATCCTAACTAAAACTTCCGCAAGATAGCGAGTCTGAATCTGCACAGGTCATTGCCGAATATAATATACAGATAAAATCCTGTCGCATCGCTCGATGCTAAACATTGTAATTTAATGTAAGATCGACATCAACCTTCATCTATTTTTTAGGCTATTGGCTATAAGTCTTTTCAATGTTCTGTTCTAACAGGCAGATGCAAGGAGTCTGTTTTACTTATAGTCCGTAAATTAAAATATTAGTTCATATAGGGTTCGCGTTTTGAAAGTTTTTCATTGTAACCTTACTTAACGTCTTACTTGCTTCCCTATCTCGTTGTATGCCTGCAAACTTTCACCCTGCTTTTATACAGCCCTTTGTTTCACAGTTTTTGACAATTATTTTTTTCCGCTTCTGATCGACGAGAAAAATATTATAGTTAGATACACTATCTACAAATATTAGCACTTATTTCTAATTTAGGGGTTACAGTTCCTCCATCTGGATCCACGGCTCAGCCGAGTGTTCCCCCACCTACAACAACAACATCTGTGTCTGAAGTCACGCCAGCTCCTGGAACAGCTTCAGTCTCACCCGTTACACAAGGTAGCATCTATCGCTTCATATTTGTTTTTATAGTTATCCTAACTAAAGCTTGCGCCAGATAGCGAGTCTGAATCTGCGCAGATCATTGCCGAATATAATATACCGATAATATCCTATCGTATGGCTCGATGCTAAACATTGTAATGTAATGTAAGATCGACATCAGCCTTCATCAACAATTTATTCTTTTACGTGTACTTCAGTTTTCTGTGCTTATTGGCACGTCCAATGAGCTCATTTTACTTATGATCCGTAAGTTCGATATTAGTGTATGTAGACAGCCTTTTGACAGTTATTCATTGTAGCCTAACTTACTGTCTTCCTTGCGTCCCTACCTTCTTGTGTGGCTGCATATTTTCAGCTTTGTTTAACGCAGCTCTTTGCATTACTTTTTTTATTTTGTCTAATTAGTCATGTTCATGTACCATGTTGCGGTTTGCCAACGTGTAAATAAACGAATAATAATAATAATAATTTACAGCTACTGACGTTTTCTTTCGCTTCTTATCGACGAGAAAAATAACATAGTTACACACACTAACTACAAATGATAACACTTATTTCTAATTTAGGGGTTACAGCTCCTCCATCTGGATCCACGGCTCAGCCGAGTGGTCAGCCACCTACAACAACATCTGTGTCTGAAGTCACGCCAGCTCCTGGAACAGCTTCAGTGTCACCCGTTACACAAGGTAGCATCTATCGCTTCATATTTGTTTTTATAGTTATCCTAACTAAAGCTTGCGCCAGATAGCGAGTCTGGATCTGCGCAGATCATTGCCGAATATAATATACCGATAATATCCTATCGTATGGTTCGATGCTAAACATTGTAATGTAATGTAAGATCGACATCAGCCTTCACCAGCAATTTATTCTTTTACGTGTACTTCAGTTTTCTGTGCTTATTGGCACGTCCAATGAGCTCATTTTACTTATGATCCGTAAGTTCGATATTAGTGTATGTAGGGTTCGCCTTTTGACAGTTATTCATTGTAGCCTAACTTACTGTCTTCCTTGCGTCCCTACCTTCTTGTGTGGCTGCATATTTTCAGCTTTGTTTTACGCAGCTCTTTGCATTACATTTTTATTTTGTCTAATTAGTCATGTTCATGTACCATGTTGCGGTTTGGCAACGTGTCAATAAACGAATAATATTATTAATAATAATATTAATAATAATAATAATTTACAGCTACTGACATTTTCTTTCGATTCTTTATCGATGAGAAAAATAACATAGTTACACACACTAACTACAACACTTATTTCTAATTTAGGGGTTACAGTTCCTCCATCTGGATCCACGGCTCAGCCGAGTGTTCCCCCACCTACAACAACAACATCTGTGTCTGAAGTCACGCCAGCTCCTGGAACAGCTTCAGTCTCACCCGTTACACAAGGTAGCATCTATCGCTTCATATTTGTTTTTATAGTTATCCTAACTAAAGCTTGCGCCAGATAGCGAGTCTGAATCTGCGCAGATCATTGCCGAATATAATATACCGATAATATCCTATCGTATGGCTCGATGCTAAACATTGTAATGTAATGTGAGATCGACATCAGCCTTCATCAACAATTTATTCTTTTACGTGTACTTCAGTTTTCTGTGCTTATTGGCACGTCCAATGAGCTCATTTTACTTATGATCCGTAAGTTCGATATTAGTGTATGTAGGGTTCGCCTTTTGACAGTTATTCATTGTAGCCTAACTTACTGTCTTCCTTGCGTCCCTACCTTCTTGTGTGGCTGCATATTTTCAGCTTTGTTTTACGCAGCTCTTTGCATTACTTTTTTATTTTGTCTAATTAGTCATGTTCATGTACCATGTTGCGGTTTGCCAACGTGTCAATAAACGAATAATAATAATAATAATAGTAATTTACAGCTACTGACATTTTCTTTCGCTTCTTATCGACGAGAAAAATAACATAGTTACACACACTAACTACAAATGTTAACACTTATTTCTAATTTAGGGGTTACAGCTCCTCCATCTGGATCCACGGCTCAGCCGAGTGGTCAGCCACCTAAAACAACATCTGTGTCTGAAGTCACGCCAGTTCCTGGAACAGCTTCAGTCTCACCCGTTACACTAGGTAGCATCTATCGCTTCAAATTTGTTTTTGAAGTTATCCTAACTAAAACTTCCGCAAGATAGCGAGTCTGAATCTGCACAGGTCATTGCCGAATATAATATACAGATAAAATCCTGTCGCATCGCTCGATGCTAAACATTGTAATTTAATGTAAGATCGACATCAACCTTCATTTATTTTTTAGGCTATTGGCTATAAGTCTTTTCAATGTTCTGTTCTAACAGGCAGATGCAAGGAGTCTGTTTTACTTATAGTCCGTAAATTAAAATATTAGTTCATATAGGGTTCGCGTTTTGAAAGTTTTTCATTGTAACCTTACTTAACGTCTTACTTGCTTCCCTATCTCGTTGTATGCCTGCAAACTTTCACCCTGCTTTTATACAGCCCTTTGTTTCACAGTTTTTGACAATTATTTGTTTCCGCTTCTGATCGACGAGAAAAATATTATAGTTAGATACACTATCTACAAATATTAGCACTTATTTCTAATTTAGGGGTTACAGTTCCTCCATCTGGATCCACGGCTCAGCCGAGTGTTCCCCCACCTACAACAACAACATCTGTGTCTGAAGTCACGCCAGCTCCTGGAACAGCTTCAGTCTCACCCGTTACACAAGGTAGCATCTATCGCTTCATATTTGTTTTTATAGTTATCCTAACTAAAGCTTGCGCCAGATAGCGAGTCTGAATCTGCGCAGATCATTGCCGAATATAATATACCGATAATATCCTATCGTATGGCTCGATGCTAAACATTGTAATGTAATGTAAGATCGACATCAGCCTTCATCAACAATATATTCTTTTACGTGTACTTCAGTTTTCTGTGCTTATTGGCACGTCCAATGAGCTCATTTTACTTATGATCCGTAAGTTCGATATTAGTGTATGTAGACAGCCTTTTGACAGTTATTCATTGTAGCCTAACTTACTGTCTTCCTTGCGTCCCTACCTTCTTGTGTGGCTGCATATTTTCAGCTTTGTTTAACGCAGCTCTTTGCATTACTTTTTTTATTTTGTCTAATTAGTCATGTTCATGTACCATGTTGCGGTTTGCCAACGTGTAAATAAACGAATAATAATAATAATAATTTACAGCTACTGACGTTTTCTTTCGCTTCTTATCGACGAGAAAAATAACATAGTTACACACACTAACTACAAATGATAACACTTATTTCTAATTTAGGGGTTACAGCTCCTCCATCTGGATCCACGGCTCAGCCGAGTGGTCAGCCACCTACAACAACATCTGTGTCTGAAGTCACGCCAGCTCCTGGAACAGCTTCAGTGTCACCCGTTACACAAGGTAGCATCTATCGCTTCATATTTGTTTTTATAGTTATCCTAACTAAAGCTTGCGCCAGATAGCGAGTCTGGATCTGCGCAGATCATTGCCGAATATAATATACCGATAATATCCTATCGTATGGTTCGATGCTAAACATTGTAATGTAATGTAAGATCGACATCAGCCTTCATCAGCAATTTATTCTTTTACGTGTACTTCAGTTTTCTGTGCTTATTGGCACGTCCAATGAGCTCATTTTACTTATGATCCGTAAGTTCGATATTAGTGTATGTAGGGTTCGCCTTTTGACAGTTATTCATTGTAGCCTAACTTACTGTCTTCCTTGCGTCCCTACCTTCTTGTGTGGCTGCATATTTTCAGCTTTGTTTTACGCAGCTCTTTGCATTACATTTTTATTTTGTCTAATTAGTCATGTTCATGTACCATGTTGCGGTTTGGCAACGTGTCAATAAACGAATAATATTATTAATAATAATATTAATAATAATAATAATTTACAGCTACTGACATTTTCTTTCGATTCTTTATCGATGAGAAAAATAACATAGTTACACACACTAACTACAAATGTTAACACTTATTTCTAATTTAGGGGTTACAGCTCCTCCATCTCAATCCACGGCTCAGCCGAGTGGTCAGCCACCTGTGTCTGAAGTCACGCCAGTTCCTGGAACATCTTCAGTCTCACCCGTTACACTAGGTAGCATCTATCGCTTCAAATTTGTTTTTGAAGTTGTCCTAACTAAAACTTCCGCAAGATAGCGAGTCTGAATCTGCACAGGTCATTGCCGAATATAATATACAGATAATATCCTGTCGCATCGCTCGATGCTAAACATTGTAATTTAATGTATGATCGACATCAACCTTCATCTATTTTTAGGCTATTGGCTATAAGTCTTTTTCAATGTTCTGTTCTAACAGGCAGGTGCAAGGAGTCTGTTTTACTTATAGTCTGTAAATTAAAATATTAGTTAATATAGGGTTCGCGTTTTGAAAGTTTTTCATCGTAACCTTACTTAACGTCTTACTTGCTTCCCTATCTCGTTGTATGCCTGCAAACTTTCACCCTGCTTTTATACAGCCCTTTGTTTCACAGTTTTTGACAATTATTTTTTCCGCTTCTGATCGACGAGAAAAATATTATAGTTAGATACACTATCTACAAATATTAGCACTTATTTCTAATTTAGGGGTTACAGTTCCTCCATCTGGATCCACGGCTCAGCCGAGTGTTCCCCCACCTACAACAACAACATCTGTGTCTGAAGTCACGCCAGCTCCTGGAACAGCTTCAGCCTCACCCGTTACACAAGGTAGCATCTATCGCTTCATATTTGTTTTTATAGTTATCCTAACTAAAGCTTGCGCCAGATAGCGAGTCTGAATCTGCGCAGATCATTGCCCAATATAATATACCGATAATATCCTATCGTATGGCTCGATGCTAAACATTGTAATGTAATGTAAGATCGACATCAGCCTTCATCAACAATTTATTCTTTTACGTGTACTTCAGTTTTCTGTGCTTATTGGCACGTCCAATGAGCTCATTTTACTTATGATCCGTAAGTTCGATATTAGTGTATGTAGACAGCCTTTTGACAGTTATTCATTGTAGCCTAACTTACTGTCTTCCTTGCTTCCCTACCTTCTTGTGTGGCTGCATATTTTCAGCTTTGTTTTACGCAGCTCTTTGCATTACTTTTTTTATTTTGTCTAATTAGTCATGTTCATGTACCATGTTGCGGTTTGCCAACGTGTCAATAAACGAATAATAATAATAATAATAATTTACAGCCACTGACATTTTCTTTAGGTTCGTATCGACGAGAAAAATAACATGGTTACACACACTAACTACAACACTTATTTCTAATTTATGGGTTACAGTTCCTCCATCTGGATCCACGGCTCAGCCGAGTGGTCAGCCACCTACAACAACATCTGTGTCTGAAGTCACGCCAGCTCCTGGAACAGCTTCAGTCTCACCCGTTACACA
The DNA here is from genome assembly GCA_963556255.1 of Allolobophora icterica. Classification (NCBI taxonomy): domain Eukaryota; kingdom Metazoa; phylum Annelida; class Clitellata; order Crassiclitellata; family Lumbricidae; genus Allolobophora; species Allolobophora icterica. The sequence continues at coordinate 11,136,846 of OY744603.1, read as the reverse complement.
AGGTAGCATCTATCGCTTCATATTTGTTTTTATAGTTATCCTAACTAAAGCTTGCGCCAGATAGCGAATCTGAATCTGCGCAGATCATTGCCCAATATAATATCCCGATAATATCTTATCGTATGGCTCGATGCTAAACATTGTAATGTAATGTAATATCGACATCAGCCTTCATCAACAATTTTTCTTTTACGTGTACTTCAGTTTTCTGTGCTTATTGGCACGTCCAATGAGCTCATTTTACTTATGATCCGTAAGTTCGATATTAGTGTATGTAGACAGCCTTTTGACAGTTATTCATTGTAGCCTAACTTACTGTCTTCCTTGCGTCCCTACCTTCTTGTGTGTCTGCATATTTTTAGCTTTGTTTTACGCAGCTCTTTGCATTACTTTTTTATTTTGTCTAATTAGTCATGTTCATGATATCTAACCTAGCTCTGTTTGTAGAAGCGACTAATGCTTACGTTCCTTAGATCATCAAAACCTTAGTAATAAATATGCATGTAAATGAGACATTATCAATTAGTTTATAATACTGCTAGTGTTTTTTGACTTTATAATATTGTTTTTTGTATGTATTGTGGTTGTAAAGTATGAGCGTTTGTCTTGTACTAATAAAAGATTACTTACTTACTTACTTACTTATTATTTGTTTTTAAAGTTATCCTACGAGTTGCGTCAAGCAACGAGTTTGAAATGCACATATCGCTGCTGAATATAACATGTCGATAATATCTAATACAAAACATTGTGAAGTATTGTAAGATCGACATCAGCGTTCATCAATAATTTATTCGTTGTAAGTCTTCTTCGGTATTCTGCCTTTATAGGCAGGTCCAGGTTGTTTATTGTACTTGTGCTTTGTAAATTCAAATATCATTTTACATTGGGTTCGCATTTTGAAAGTTTTTCATTTTAATCTTACTTACTGTCTTACTTGCTTGCCTGTCTGCTTGTGTTACACTAATTTGTGCGTTTCAGCTCCTTCATCTGAATCCACGGTTCAAACAACATCTGCGCTGTCTGAAGTCACGACAGTTCCTACAATAGCTTCAGTCTCACCCGTTACACAAGGTAGCATCTGTGGCTTCATATTTGTTTCTAAAGTTATCCTAACTATGAATTGCGTACAACGAGTCTGATTCTGCACAGATCATTGATGTCCAGAACAGACCTAGGTGTGCAAAGGCCAAGAAATGTAATATAGAAGAATTTATTTAGCGCTTTTTCGACGTATGTGCTCTAAGACGTTGCCAGCCAAGCATAAGCAGACAGATCAGTCACAAAAACTTAAGAAACTGATGGATAGTTGGTTACTATTTACCCCTTTATGACACACCGAAACAGCGACTGCATGCATAAAGCAAACTTCTTTCTTGTATACGCTGGTATCAACATCACTAGAGCGTCTCATGTGATATGATTACATACTTAATTTCTCTTCGACATTATGCCTATTGTTTTGTGTTTGCAGCTCGGTGCGAAGAAGAAGATGTGCTCATGCAACCCAACGCGTCGGAGTATATAAATTCATCGAATCCGAGCCTTAACAAAGCTCTTCTTCCCGATGGAGGTGACGAGTACTGGACATCTAATCCGCCAGCCTGGTTTTCTGTTCGATTCGCAAATCCACAACGGGTGATGGCCTTGAGCATAGCGCAACTTAGTCCCGTCGAGACGTTGACCTGCTCGGTCCTGTACAAAGGAGTCATAATGGAGCAACGCAGCATAAGTCGGCCAGATGAGGTAAGCAATTTAACCGCATCGCCTTAGTGTATTGTATTGTATTGTGTTTACGAATTTATAAAGCGAATCGCGCAGTACAACATAATCAGAGGCGCGCTGATTAGCTAATGAGACGTACTCTCATTAGCTTTCCTTATTGACGACATACTTCCTCACTATACAGCCGAAATGGCATATAAATATGCAATATTATAGCTAAATTCTCTTTGAATATGCTGCTTCTATGAGTGTCGACAATCAGGAAACGATGATAGATCTAATGCAGGGGTGGCCAACCTTTTCTTGCATAAGGGCCACTATAATTTCTGGAAAGCATGCGGAGGGCCAGCCGCAAGTGATTTTCTTCAGCGCCTCGAAAGAAAATACAAATGTTTAATATTATTTATATTCTTAAAAAAGTTGCAAAACAGGTAATAATTATTAGGTCACTAGAACTTACAGCTCTAAATTTCCTTCCTGTTTAACTTAAACAGAGTCATTTAGTCAGTGTGAAACATGGGCTTGTTTGCCAATTTTTAGAACTGGTCGTACAAGACAAAAAACATTAATTTAAAAAGTGGGCTTGAGGGCCGCCAATCAGCAGCTCGCGGGCCGCATTTTGCCCGCGGGCCGCGGGTTGGCCACCCCTGATCTAATGTATGTACAAAATATTAATCGAAACAGTCATGAGTTTTAGAAAGGTATTGGTCCTCCTGATGTTATGCAGCCCCCCCCCCCTAAGCTACCACCTCAAGCTTATCGCGTTCTTCTAACAACTTGATACAGAACCGAAAGTGCTTTATGTAACCGTGCCGTGCGCCCTTGTGAGTTACTTAGAGGGCGCTATACAAGTGCTACGATGCATACGTACATGTACATATGCATCGTAGCACTTGTGTAGTAACATTCATAATAATAACATTCATTGGGAATAATAGCATTCATTTGGGAGTAGGACAGCACCTGATCGTTTAATCGTTTCACACGGTAAATGAAGCCTGTAATGTCTGATAGGCCTACAGCCTGTCATAAGATATCACAATAAACCAACCCAACAGTACATTTCAGCGCTTGTGAATAAGCTGGTTATCTGTGATTAGCTTCTAAGTAGCGCTTTTTAGAAATGTCAGAACTTTAGATTTAAACGACGTATTACAGCAAATCACATTACTGGACGTATCTGTAGGCCTACATTACTTCGCATTACATCTATGAAACCTCGTACGAAGTTCACAGAAGTAGGTGGCTAGAGGACCTTGTATTTAGCAACCTCTCAAACGGTTGAAACATGCGACTGTTTAAAACCAGATTTTCTGTGAACTATTATTGTGGATTTCAAAAGTAGATCACAGACGAAACGTACCTCGTTCACTGTCGCCTATTTTTACGTTCATCGAAAACCACAAAGAACTGAATGCAGGAAAGTAGTGAATTTGTTTATTCATGTTCATAATATTGTATTTTATTGTTCGATCAGGCAGTCTATGTTGAGTTCCCGGATGGTCCTATGGGCGATCAATTCACCGTAGACTTGATTTTACCGGAACCAACTATGCCGCCAACTCCCCAAACAGTTATGGCCAAAGGCGTCTCGATTTTCGCCTGTGGCGGCTATCGTAAGTCACAATCTTACTCTAAATATCTCATTGGTTTGGTTTTGCTATTACAGAAAAACGCATCAATTATGAAGTCGTGTTTAATACATTTTTTCCTATATGTGGACTATCTTGTGTCAAAGTTTTATGAGAACGAGAAGCGCTCTACAATTCCCTCCTGAATACCGCATATTTGGTTGCCTCAGGCTCCTCTATCTATCACCCCATCGGCTTTCGACATAGTATTAAAGTCTCACCTCTTCAACAATTCCCACTCCGACTGATCTGATCTTCCGACTTCCAATCTTTTTCGACCTAAACGAAAATCGCCTTAGCAAATCCTGTGCCTCATCTTTCCCTGGTCTCTCTGACACCCGGAATTGGGTCTCAATTTGATATATCTTTACAACCCTCTGAACTGAAACAGTGCTCGTGAATAAGCTGGTGCCCTGCACCTAGCCTATAAGTGGCGTTTAAGAAATCCGGAGATTACCATAACGAGCTGGATATCGCATGCCGCGGTTTATCTGTACACACCACTTGTACTACGGTCTCCAAGGAGGTTTGGCGACTGCTCCTTCTCCGTCGCTGGATCCATTCATAGGAAAGTCTTCCCTTCCATGTGAAGAATGCGCTATCAGCTTCAGTTCTATGTTTTTAGTCTTATTTGACTCTCATTAATTTTTTAACTCATGTACGGCGCCCTCTCTTTCGGCTTCGGCTGAGTTACGGTGCTCTGTAAATCGTCGTTTTATTATTATTATTTATTATTATTATTATTATTATTATTATTATTATTATTAGTAGTAGTAGTAGTAGTAGTAATAGTAGTAGTAGTAGTAGTAGTAGTAGTAGTAGTAGTAGTAGTAGTAGTAGTAGTAGTAGTAGTAGTAGTAGTAGTAGTAGTAGTAGTAGTAGTAGTAGTAGTAGTAGTAGTAGTAGTAGTAGTAGTAGTAGTAGTAGTAGTAGTAGTAGTAGTAGTAGTAGTAGTAGTAGTAGTAGTAGTAGTAGTAGTAGTATGCCCCGAGTTACACCGAATCCCTCAGGGACTTAACAATTAATTTAAAAGAGTGAAATAACGACTGCAACGATACCTATTCGTCTAATTCCAGTGCGGAAAACGTAACGCGGAATACGGAATTATTATATGTCATATTATTACAAGCGAAAGCTGACACAATCAGCTCTAGAGGCAATCTTTTCAAACTGTCCTTAGTGATTGCATTATCCTCAGGGCGTTAAAGCAGCTAAACTGAACAAAATTGTAGAAGGTCGTAGCTAAGCAGCACAATCTCTTTCAAAAATTAAAATTCAACCTCTTATGATCCTTCTCTTTCATCCCCTCTCTCGAAACTCCTATGGGGTGTCCATAGAGTAGTGGTAACATCACTGGCGTGAAGAGCAGTTGGTAGCGGGATCGCTACCCGCAACCCTCCCAAAAATGTCCACTCAGCCTATCATTCGCGTTGTTAAAATGAGATGTAGGATGTGATGGGCGCCTTGCATGGCTGCCGTATACAGTTAAAATTCGACTCCTGTAATAACTTGTGATCATCCGTTCATACTGATTTGTAATCATACTGCGTAATTGTCAGTTTGAAAATATTAAACGATTATTATTTTTTTTGCCCCGAGGTAAAAATTATCCCTCAGGGACTTTAATATTTGTAAAACTGCTAAGGGTCTGGAACGGCTAGAACTCCTCGGGCTCGGGCAAAAGGTTAGCAAACGTCCCGCAAATTGCAACAGCGTTGAAGCGTTGGATAAGCAGAGAAATACGTTGGAACAAATATGCAGTTTCGCAGAGGTCTCCTGTTGAAAGGGCCAGGTGTCTTCCAATGTCCGTGATCAAAGACAGGCCGGTGACGTTCGTGGGGCCCAGTGTTTCAAAGGCCAGAGGCACGAATTCGTATTCGTTCAGCAGAGCGGTGTATTTCGTAATTTTTCTTTGGGCAGCTATTTTCGGCTCTGATGGCGGTCGCAGAGACATATGACGCCGCCAAGGAATCGATCACCGTGGCGTCCCACACAAGGCTCCTGCCCGCACGCCACGGTATCAGCGTTAGACCGTCAGGTCTTTTGCCGTCTGAGCGGACCAGGCCTGGCGGTTCCTTGACAGCCGGAAAACCAGCCCTTGTGAGGCCCCGGCAAATGGCGGGGCCTTATTATTATTATTATTGTTATTATTATTATTATTATTATTATTATTATTATTATTATTATTATTATTATTATTATTATTATTATTATTATTATTATTATTATTATAACCACCATCCACCGTCGTCTAATTACCTGCCTGACCTTTCACCTTGAACCGAACTTGACCCTTCCGTGCCACACGGTTGATTTGAAGTCTTTCCAACACCTCATTTCACAATCATATTAACACAACTTTTACGAGCCTGCTGATCCAACATAGGCTGCCTCTCTATCACTGTGGACCGATATTCTGGGCTTAACGTGACTAGTGACTACGGCTTGGTTCTGGTGCGCCAACCGTTGATGCCTTGTGCACTAGACACCGACGCTCTACAAGTTGCTAATTGTAAGAATTGAAGTACACGCAACGATGTTCAAACGCAGTCTTGTAATTCTATACAACGTGGCCTACGTTTTGTAATAGTATTGCACAGAACTGACTAACAGTATAATTCCTGATTTATCCTGACAATTAGTATCACAATGGCAAATTTTTTCCAATCTAAAATTCCTTAATGAACTAAACATTTTTATTATCTGTTGTAAAGTGATCGGATTGGAGCTGTTGTAGACAGTATAGTATAATTCATTACCACAACACAAGACGTCAGCCGACTGCGAACAAACCCAGGCATAAGCGGACTAGTTTGCTGTGCTCTTCTTAGCAAATTTCGCCCAATCAGAGCTTTCAATATAGCCTCGAGGCTCGAGCGCAGTAGATCATCGTCGTGGTTTGCGTTGTTAGCCATTGGTCATCTAGTATTTCTGTTCGCTATGCGTTTCCTGCAACATTGATGCGTTTCCGGCACCAGTTTCACACGACTCTAAGAAAGTAATCGTCAAGCTCTTCGTTTTCTCACAGACCTGGGATTATTCCGAACATCAGGATTTTATCTTCTTCGTTTTATCATCCTGCATATTTCATTTTAAAACGCATACAAGCCGCGTTGTGTTGCAAGACTGCATGCTGGTAATGATTGCAATAAAAGTAGGGCCTAACATATTTTTCAATACGTATAGCCACCTGTACATCAAAGATCCTTCTACACCATTTAGCAGCAAGACCTCTATTTCCAAGATTTTGCTATCCAAAAAGAATTGTGAAAACAACCTAACTTTGCCTTCCGTGTACCATTAAGCCATTATACGTTGATGACTGTCTCCTCATTCTCGGCCATTCGGTCAAACTAGCTTTTCGCCTAAACGTAAAACTTATCGATATATAATTCTTGTATTTTCGGAGTTAAACTCTTACAGGGTCTGCGTGTCGATGCTACATGTTTATTTTCCCTTCAAATTTCGTGTACTTTTGGACGGTAGGCTATTTGTTGCATGTGATCGACGCCTCACCACCCTACGAATAGTTCACCTGCACAGGATATGGAGGCTTTCCAGTTTGATTGTCGTGGCGACTACCATAAGTGAACTCTGCTCAAGGCCATGATTGCTCAGGAGTTATTCGCTTAACAGGAACAATCTGACTGTTACGCTCAAGAATCCTTGCATTAATAACTACTGTCATTCCATGATTGAACTCTGCTGAATGCTAGGATTCAAATCTGTTAAAGGTTTTTGAATAAACCAGGCCTAACACTGAATGACACATGAACGACTATCTCTGCTTGGATCAGATATTTACCTGCCTCTGACCACCTTGCTCCTCAGATCCACAGTCGCATAGCACTCCACACCTACGAACTGTCTTCAAATCCTGAAAGTATACACTGAGATGGTAATAACTTAACCAAGTCTTCTTGATTTTGGTTCTTGGACTAATACACTTCTATGTTTTGTGATTGAAACCTGGTTTTCTGAGCTAAGATAATCTGATTGGTATGACACTGGGGACTTTGGGCCATAGGACCCTGGAGAGCGGCAGAGTAATAAGAGACAGGTATGAGATGGCTGGGAGCCAGTATGTCGATAATCTTAAACTGCAAGGGTCACCGCCAGTATGTTGTTTTCATGTTTGTGACTAATATTACTGATTGGTTGAAATTGCGGATTTGAAACTGGTTTGAAGGATACCTGTCATTTGATGAATGGAGGGTATTGGGCTTAAAGATCACCTTAGCAAACTGTGGTTGCTCATAACTCGTTAAAACTGTGTGAATGATAACAGTCTGCATAATTATGATTATACTGGTCTGATTAAAATATCAGGTCTAGAGTTGCATTGATGTGGATTATGGCTCTTCCGATTTAATCAGACTGCACGTATAGTATGCCTATGATAAGTAAATTTTGAGTATCATTGGCTGATGTTGGATTGTGGCTCTTCTGATTCTAATATTGATTATAAAAACATAACTAAATTAATTTTAAGTACCACTGACAATTGTTGGATTGTGACTCTTTCTGTTTCTTGCTCTGACTACAAGAACATTAAGCCAATAAGTGATGAATGCTTGAGTTATGATGAAAACTGCTGGATTGCGGCTCTTTCTGATTCTAATTTTGATTGCAAATGCACTAAATCTATGTGAAGTGAATTTTGAGTATTACTGAGAGCTGGGTTATGGCTCTTTCTGGTTCTACTGATGACTGCAATTGCGTTAAGCCTGTGAGAAATGAGTGCTTGAGCTCTGGTGGCAACTGTTGGATAGTGGTTCTTTCTGATTTTAATTTTGATTACAAGTGTATTAGGCTTCTAAGGAGAAGTGATTTTTGAGCACTATTGACAACTGTTGGTTATGATATTGATAAGTTTTAAGCACTATTGACAACTGTTGGTTATGATATTGGTAAGGTATAGGTGTTGGTAGGAAGCATGCCCTCTCCAGCAGAGCCTTATACTAGTATGGAATAGGCAACAATATTTAGCCTTGAACTTAAGTCTAATGTTTACATTTTAATTTTTCTACCATTGATGAAGTGAACCAAGTGAAGATCTTTGGCTTAATATTTGGGTCTGGACAAGTTATGATAAGAGGAAATGTACTCTTGTTAAAGTAACTACTATTCTACTCCCCTCTCAACTTCGCTATGATTATGATACTATGATACCTTCTTGGATATGTATTAGTAGTTGATATTGATAAGTAGTCAGGGTTCTTGTTCGGTGTTGTATATGCTGGGAGGATAGACAGCGATGATCTTTCCAGTGCGTGTGCTGTATATATACAGACCTCTCTTTCTTATTTCTGTTGACCGTTAGCTACACGGTTTATTTTGTTAACTAGTTTAAGATTTGATTTATTCTTGTTTTGTTCCATTTGCATATAAAATGTCTATGAGAATTAATCTGAAGGACACAGACAAAATCAGTAATAGATGCAACGTATGTAAAACAAATGCTGGATCAGGCGATAATTGCTACAGATGCAATTTTAAATATAATTTAATATGGGCCTATGGCACGATAAATGTTATAGTAAACAAATTTTTGGGGTAGTTGACAGCAGCGAATGGTTTTGTTGCTACTGTGCAGATGAAGTATTTCCATTTAATCATATTATTGAACAAAATAGCTATTTGATGGCTTTAGATGAGGGAACTTTTGATATGTCAAAAATCGACCCGTTGAATAATCTACCAAGACTAGAACTCTTTACTGATAATGTAAATCACAAACACCTTCTTAATCGGGATGAAATTGACCCGGACTGCAATTACTATAACGAAAAACAGGATAGGGCTCTTTATGTTACTTCCTCCCAAATGGAAAATAAATTTTGTAAACATAAAAACATGTTATCAATAATGCACATAAACTGTAGAAGTATAGTGTCTAAAATGCAGGAAATACAGCTACTTTTGTCCCAGGCTCCTGTTGATATACTAGCGGTAACAGAGACCTGGCTGGATAATCTGGATGATAATACTTTAATTCTCCCTGGATATAAATTTATTAGTAAGCCGAGAACTACCCATGGAGGAGGAGGAGTGGGATTATTCTTAAAAAACGGTATTATATTTCAGGAAATAGTGTAATGTCTCCTCTGGCATATTATCTCATGAGGCGCTATTTATAGCAGTACCCCAAACTAAAGGGCCTGATCTTGTTGTTGGAGTGATATATCGGGCCCCTGACCAGCCCCTGGTTGTATTCAATACTGAAATAGGCCTATTACTTCCATTCATAACTAAGAAAGCGAAAAAAGTGATTCTCCTTGGTGATTTTAACATAAACCTGCTAAGATACTATGATCATGCACTGACTCAAGACTTTCTCAACATTATGATGTCTTCTCACTTCCTCCCTTCTATTGATTGTCCTACAAGGGTAACAGAATTTACTGCCAGTCTTATAGATAATGTCTTTACAAACTTTTGGCAGAATATAGTTGACCCACTAGTTTTGGTCACAGATATATCGGACCATTTTCCAATAATTGTATGGGTTGGAAATGGAGAGTTGTTGACCTCTGGGAAAACCAACGTTACTTCTCGGGTCATTAGTGACCACCTCATTGACCAGTTTAATGATGCCCTCAATACACTTGATTGGTCCCCTGTAAAAATAGCCCTTGAGAATAATAATGCTGAAATTGCATATGACTTGTTCCAATCTAAATATAAAGAATACTATGATGCTGTATTTCCCCTGGTCACTAAGATACATAAAAAGTCTGTACCATGCAAGCCGTGGATGACCAAGGGACTACTAAAATCCTGTAGGACGAAGGATAAATTATATTTAAAATGCATCAAGACTCCAACTGAAGACAATAAGCGCAAATATAAAACATACCGCAATAAATTCAAGCAACTAAGAATTAAAACAGAAAGGCTATTGTCAACCCAATTCTTCCGTTGACAATCCTTCTGATTAAATCCTTGTTCTCTTCGTACTTAACGCCTATTTAACGTTCACCTTTTGAACACTAATTCTACGTATAAGTATAACCTGAATTAATCAGCAACACAGTTTAATATCTTTTCAGTTTAATAAGAAACAAACAGACAGAACTCAATTCGATTACAACTCGACTAGTCAGCCACACTACTACAGCGAACACACTCGAATTTAAACTTCTCTAGTCAGCATAATTCTTCGCGCCTCTTGACACACCTGTCTTCTGTGCGCATAAGCGAACTCTAATAATATACATATAGCGCGCCGCTGCCGATATCGGCCGGCCGCGCGTGTCACGAAGACTAAACGTTATACATCTATCATATATACATATACACGTGAAACTAAAGTAAGCGCACTATATATATATACGCTAAATATCTCGCACTGCAAAACTGTACACAAAACACAGTTCACATTACCTCCTTCCTTTTTCTGGAATTGAGCAAATTAAATTTCAAAATTTGCGAAATTACCAAAATACATGAAACATATATATATATCTAACTAATTAATGAACAGTCTTACGATTACCTATAACCTTGACAAACAATCAGCAATAATATTCAATCTGCCCTTCTTGTACTTCACCTCAACATCAAAAGTTTGTAAGGCTAACGCCCAACGCACAAGTTTAGCAGACTTAGACATTGACTCAGTCAAATATGTAAGAGGATTGTGATCAGTAAAAATGAAAATTTTTGATCCAATTATAATTTCTTTTAACTTGTTTAGAGCCCAAACAATAGCATAGGCTTCCTTTTCAATAGTAGCCCATCTCTTCTGGGTATCAGTTAACTTCTGACTGATAAATGACACAGGGCGTTCTATTCCCTTGTCGTCCATCTGTGTTAAAACAGCACCGACTGCAAAGTCACTACTATCGCAGTACAAATTGAATGGTTTTCCCACTTCAAAAACATATAACACTACTTTGGATCGCACAGCCTCTTTAAGTAAATCAAATGCTTGCTGATGTTCAACAGTCCAATCAATCTTATCAGAAACACGTTTACTAGTTAAATCAGATAAAGGTTTCGCAATCTGTGCAAAGTCCTTAATAAACTGTCTGTAATAATTAAAAAATCCAAGCAGTTGCTTAACTTGCTTCTTAGTTTCTGGGATCTTCAAATTAGTCAAACTTTCAATTCTGTCTGGATTCATCTTTATCTTACCAGACCCAACCACATGACCGATAAACCTTACTTCAGACTTACCAAATATGCATTTTTTCAAATTCAAAGTAACGTTATGCAATCTCATTTGCATCAAAAATGCATCTAGATGCTGCAAGTGAACTTTCCAACTGTCAGAATGCACAGCAATGTCATCAACATACGGTTCTGCAAAGTCACTTATAGGCTGTAAAACTAAATTTATCGCCTTAACAAAAGTTCGGCCTGAATTTATCATTCCAAAAGGAACACGAGTAAATTCATACAGTCCATTATGTGTTACAAAAGCTGTCTTCCATTGATCAGATTGTTTTACAGGACAAGTCCAATAAGCACTTCGACAGTCCAAAATAGAAATCACATTAGACTTTCCAACTTTGTTCAAAACGTCTCTGACAATCGGCATCGGATATTTACAATCCACTGTGAATGAGTTAATGTATCTGTAGTCACAGGCAAGTCTCAAAGATCCGTCTTTCTTTTTAACAATAACCAAAGGGCTTGCCATTCTGCTCGATGATGGTTTAATAATGTTTGTTTTTAACATTTCTTTGATCTGGCGTTCCACTTCTGCTCGATAAATCAAAGGAATTCGATAGGCTGCAAATTCCTTTGTGCCTTGCTCTCTTGTTATACTGATTTGTGTATTGCAACTGCTTTTCTTGAGAGTAAGATTCTGCAAACAATAATGCTTTCTCCGTATTTTCTTTGAGTTCTTTCAAATGCTTTTCGTGAAAAGGAATTATCTTGTGCCATTTCCTCGGGTTGTCTATTAGGTCCATTGTCATTCTCCTGAAGGCGACCTCTTCTCTTGAGACCGGAGTGATAGGCACTCTATCCATCACCAAACTCCTTGCCTTTAGTTGACACTTCTCGCAAGACTTACAAAATTTCACAATGTCTCTTCTCATCTTTGGCCATACAAAAGATAATTTTATTCGTTCTCTTGTTTTCTCTTCTCCTAGATGTCCTCCAAATACCGATTCATGCGCCAACTCCATCACTTTAATTCGTCTCTCTTTTGGTAGCACTAGTTGATATATCGTCTGGTCTAATATCTGATATTTCTTATGCAATAAACCGTTGATCACACAGAATTCAGATTCTTTCTCTTGTGCTAACTTCCACCACGGCTTCAACGATTCATCCTTTCTCTGTTGCTCTTCGAACTTCTTCGAATCGGCAATCTGCACCTTTTGTTCTTCATCCATCTCTTCATCTCTATACAAGTCTCCTATCCCCACATCACATTCATTGTCTTCTTCAGTTTCATTTAATGTGCCATTCTCGCATGCAACCATCTCTTGCTCGTTTATCTCTGATGTTACACCATCTCGCGATAAGCTTCGTTGCTCATTACTTTCGTTTTCCTCATCACTTGAACTTTCAGTTTCACTCTTCTCATCAACATCTACCATTTCCTGTTTCCGACTATGCGCTCTCGTCATTACATTTGCTCGTACACTCACATCTCCTTGTATCGTTTTAACTTTCATCTGTGGTACGGCTTTTAATTCGGCAATTATCTCTGGATGCAACAAGAATCTTTCTGTACTGCCCATCTTTGCAATACTAGCACACATCAAGGTGACATAAGGTGTAAGTGAACACTGGATTTTACGCGGAAATCCCTCTTCTTCCACGTCACTATCACACAGTCTAACATCGACTTTCACTAACTTCGCAGGAATAGCATCTCCTGCCACACATTGCAAATTAACTTTTCCAATTTGTTCCACCTTCATGCCTTCCAGTAATTCCTCACTAATCACCGGAATTTCTGCACCCGAGTCGCTCAGTGCTTTGACTTTCACTGGCTCTTTACCGTCTACTGCACGAATTTCAACCTCGACATATTGCAAGAACGATTTCTTCAATATTCGACTGTCATCTTTTCCTGCGACTTCTCTCTGAATTTCAGCATCCAATAGAATTTCTTTTTGAATACCACATTTCATTACTGACTTTACTTCAGTCTCTTGGTTTTCTTGACCCGTGGTTTGATTACCTGTATCACTAACCACTTGAATCAAATTCACCCTTGTGTGTTCTTGATTTCTGCTAGAACTAGCTGCTGCCACTGGAACTGGACAAAATTTAACCAAATGTTTGTCTGAACCACAATTGTGACAACGCTTCACAACTGTATGGTATGGTTGTGAAATACCTCGTTGTTCATTTCCTTCATTTCTTTTATACTGCGTAAACGATGTGTTGCCTTCCCTCTTGGCAAACGGCGCTGACGATTTGTTAAATCCCTGACGATCAAACGTCACTTTTCTGGTCTCATTGGGTACAGGGACACTAGCTTTGACTTCTTTACCTTTGAACTGATTCCCTGTTTCTGGATAACTTTTCCACTTTCCACTCTGGCTTTGGTTTATGGAACGTTGAGAAGGATAACTGTTTATATTTGGGACCGCAAACCCAATTCGATTGTTTACATGAATGTCTGCTAGGTCTGCCACTGCACTAGCTTGGAGACAGTCAGTTCCTTCCTTCGACAATACAAACTGTAGTGGACCTGGCGGTAAACATTCTTTCAGCTTATCCGCTACCAGCAAATCAAAGAGCGTATCATACTCTCTGTTCACGTTTCGACTTCTCACGTAATAGTTTAGCAAGTTCTTCAGTCTTGCCGTAAACATCGTATAAGTCTCTTCTGTCGTCTTCTTAGCATCCACAAATCTGGCTCTGTATTCTCTCGAAGTCAACTTAAATTCTTTTAATAAGTGCTGCTTGACTTTATCGTAATTGTCTAGATCATCGAATGACAATCTATTCAGAACAGTTCGAGCTTTCGGCGTCATCAATGGTAGTAATAATTTAACCCAAAACGGCTTCTCCACAGCAAAGCTACGAAACGCGTTCTCGACTGTTTCAAAATATAATGGCACCTCCATCATATCAGTTGGCATTTGAGGCAATACATGCTTCATTGCATCACCTATTTTCTTAATTTTTGACACCAAAGTTTCACTTTCTTGCTGTTTCCTTCTTTCTGCTTCCCGTTCTTCTCTCATTTGCGTTTCTTTCAATGTCAATTTTGATTTCTCCAGTTTCAGACGTTCCTGTCTTTCTGCCTCTGCCTTTTCCAAACTTTCTTTCTGAAATTTGAGTTCTTCTTGTCTTATCTGTTCTGCGCGTTCTAACTCTAACGTTCGCGCTTTTTCTTTTTCTTCTTCACGCATTCTCTTTGCTTCAATCTGTTGCTGACGTACTTCTTCATCACTTTTTCTAGCTTTTTCAGATTCAATCATCTGCTCCAGTCTTCTTCTTTCAGCATCTTCTCTATCTCGTTTCAACTGTTCTAACTGAATCTCAAACTGATTCTTTTGCAATTCAAGTTCTGCCTTACGCACTTGTTCTGCTTTATCTTCTCTCTCTCTTTGCAAACGCAATTCCTCTTGCCTTGCAAGTTCCGCTTTCTCTTCTTTCTCTCTCTGCAAGCGCAATTCTTCTTGCCTTGCAAGTTCCGCTTTCTCTTCTTTCTCTCTCTGCAGACGTTCTGCTTTCTCTTCTTTCTCTCTCTGCAGACGTTCTGCTTTCTCTTCTTTCTCTCTCTGCAGACGCTCTGCTTTCTCTTCTTTCTCTCTCTGCAAGCGCAATTCGTCTTGTCTTACACGTTCTGCTTCTTGTCTCAGCTCTTTCTCTTCCTGTCTACGTTTATCCTCTCTTTCTTTCTCTTCTTGTCTTCGTCTCTCCTCTTTTTCTTTCTCTTCTTGTCTCCGTTTCTCCTCCCTATCTTCTTTCATCATCATCCACTGCATCAACATCTCCATAGACATAGGCGCAGGAGGTTTTTCAATAGCCTTTTCGACGGCACCGCCAACGGCACCTTCTTCTTCGACTTCTTCTTTAACCCACACTTCGGCGAGTTCCTGCATCATGTCACCACGTGACATACTTTCTAATTGTTCTTCTTTAAAACCGGCTTTCAACAAACGCTGTTTTAGCCTTTCCGTAGACATCTTCTTAATATCTGCTTGTCTTTCAGCACTTAATTTCTCCATCTTACTTGTTTACTTTGGTGATTTCTCTTTTCAAAGAAGTCACAGTTTTTCTTGTTGTGTGAATCGATAAACAAACGGGATTTCTTTTGTATTTGTTCGTGAAAAACAACGAAATTTTTTATACCGTTTTCTCGTGTTCCACCGTCGTTGATATCGAAGACACGTCACACAGCAACAACGCGTAGATTCTTCTAACACCGTTGTAAATTCTTTTATCACCGTCGTAGATTCTTCTATCCGCCGAAGGAGGTGATAACGTGAATTTTAATCCACCGTGAGTTTATATCCACCGTGAGTATTTATTCCACCGTGAGTATTTATTCCACCGTGAGTATTTATCCACCGTGAGTATTTATCCACCGTGAGTTCTTTATCCACCGTGAGTTCTTTATCCACACCGTCACTGCCACCAATAATGTCAACCCAATTCTTCCGTTGACAATCCTTCTGATTAAATCCTTGTTCTCTTCGTACTTAACGCCTATTTAACGTTCACCTTTTGAACACTAATTCTACGTATAAGTATAACCTGAATTAATCAGCAACACAGTTTAATATCTTTTCAGTTTAATAAGAAACAAACAGACAGAACTCAATTCGATTACAACTCGACTAGTCAGCCACACTACTACAGCGAACACACTCGAATTTAAACTTCTCTAGTCAGCATAATTCTTCGCGCCTCTTGACACACCTGTCTTCTGTGCGCATAAGCGAACTCTAATAATATACATATAGCGCGCCGCTGCCGATATCGGCCGGCCGCGCGTGTCACGAAGACTAAACGTTATACATCTATCATATATACATATACACGTGAAACTAAAGTAAGCGCACTATATATATATACGCTAAATATCTCGCACTGCAAAACTGTACACAAAACACAGTTCACAGCTATATTACTCAAATGAGTTTCTCACTCATGCGCAAGACCTGAGGAAAACCTGGGACATTATCAAATCCATTGTTAATAATAAAAATAGGGAGACTCTTGTTGATTCTATAAAAATTAAAGGTACCATAAATAGAGACCCTCAATCAATGGCGCAGGCGTTTAATGAATACTTTGCGGGAGTTGGTCAAACATTGGCTGATAAAATTCCGGACTCTAACAGCACATATGAGAAGTATATGAATGCACCTATACAAAACTCATTTGTATGTATATCCACAACCCCGGAGGAGATTATAACCCTTGGCAAAACTATTAAATTCACTCGTAGTACAGGTCCAGATGAAATTGACCCATTGATAGCAGTGCGAACACTGGGCTCTGTTGCAAAAATCCTCTCGGACATCATTAACTGTTCCTTCTCAACTGGTATTGTTCCATCTGGATTGAAATTATCGAAGGTTGTGCCAATTTTTAAACAAGGCGATAGGCAGGAGGTGTCAAACTATCGACCAATTTCTATATTGTCGTATTTCTCCAAAATTATGGAAAAAGCCATGCATCAAAGGTTGAATAACTTTGTAGAAAAAATGAATGTTCTTTATCCTAACCAGCATGGCTTTCGATCAGGGCATTCTACTGATATTTCACTGATAAATATGCAAGACTTAATCTTAAAGGCAATAGATGAAAAGAAGTTTTCAGTAGGGATATTCTTGGACTTAGCCAAAGCATTTGACACTGTGGACCATAAATTACTATTGAATAAATTGGGAAACTATGGAATAAGGGGTGTCCCTCTTTTATGGTTTAAAAATTACTTAACTCAGCGTTTTCAAATGGTCCAATGTAATCACGCCAAGTCGTCATGGAAAATTATGAAATTTGGAGTGCCGCAAGGTTCAAATCTTGGCCCCTTACTTTTTTTGTTGTACATAAATGACCTCCCTAATTCATCTAATATTTTAAAATTTATTCTTTTTGCAGATGATACTAATGTATTTCACTCATGTGAATCTGTAGTCAAACTTGTGGATACAATAAATGCAGAACTGGAAGCAGTGGCTGATTGGTTTAGAATTAATCGACTTTCACTTAATATCAAAAAGACTTGTTATATTATATTTCGCTCTGCTAAAAAATCACTTCCGGTATTGCAAAATTCCCTTATGATAGATGATATAATAATCAGTCAGGTACAATCAACTAAATTTCTTGGGATTTATATTGATGAATGCTTATCATGGAAAAATCATATTAATGCTGTTGCAACAAAAATAGCCAAGAATATAGGTATACTAGCAAAAATATCGTATCTCATACCTGACTATATACGAAAAAGCTTGTATTACACATTAATATATCCGTATTTTACTTATGGTAATATTATATGGGCATCTACTTATCCCACAAGACTGAAGAAACTCTCAATACTGCAAAAGAGGGCCATAAGAGTAATTGCACTTGACAAGCGACATTCACACACTAAAACTAGATTTACGGAATATAATATAAAATTTCATGATATAAATACAATGCAAGTTGGTATCTTTATGTATAAGTATCTAAATAATCTATTGCCAAATTCTTTTCCTAAATTCTTTACTAAAACAACCGAAATGCATAGTCATTTTACAAGATCAGCCATGGGAGTCTCTGAAATATATACAAGAACTAACTATTATCGATTCTCACTTCGTTCTATTGGACCTAGGATATGGAATAGTATACCACTGAGCATTCGAAACCTTACGACAATTGGATCTTTTAAAAATCAATGGATAAAATATTTGAAAACCAAAGGAGATTAGTAGATAGAAAAGATTGAATCAATTAAACTCAAAAGATTTTGTTTGCTTGGGTTAATATTAGGCCTACTGATCCAGCTTTGCCAACAGCTTTGCCAACAGCTTTGCCAACCGATTGTCATCTGCCTGTGTTATGAGTAGCACGCGCTGATTCTGTGATCCTTACTACGAACTCTGTTAATAATAATGCACCCACCGTCAATATGTAATTCGGAATGTGGGTTACCCTAACCTAGCGGGGCTTCCGCCCCTTTTGGGTCGCCCTTGTTCCATGATCAGTGCTTATTGTGTTAATTTACTTTTTTAATAAATGTTATAACAGTGAATGTTTCAATGTGAATGTTTCAATGTTTTACATTGTATGATGTTACATGCACTGCTCACGGTACAATAAAGACTGATTTGATTTGATTTGATTTGATAAGCCACGGCGAAGTTATAAAATTTGTCTGCCGGCGTTGACGAATGCATATCCTGCACGGCTCGAGTCTTATTCGGACACAGCGTATTGTTCCATCTACAAGGACTGTTGCAAGTGGACTGTGAGACAACCGATTTGGTGAATTAAAAGGCCTTCTCTGAGTTGCTCAATTCCACGCTTCGCTGGATCCCTTGACAAAAAGTCAGCTCTCAACCTCGGATGGGAACCTGTGACTTCTTGTGTACGAGATTCCGACTATCGGACCTTTTCTGATTGTTTACTTTTCGATGAACTTATTATTGCTAATGAACATTAGCATCATTTTTCTATTAATCACAGCACTGTCTGCTTTTGATTAAGTTCTTCTATTTAAAGAACGCTGGCATAATTTATTGTATGAGAGAGCGCTATACAAATTTCCTGAAATAATAAGGCCTACTATACTGAGAGGAACATCACTATAATCGTTAACACCAGCGTCATTCAAATACTAAACACACCCTTTCAAAACAAGGACTATAACCTTCAGTAGTTAGTTCACATTTTATATATTGCAGGTTAACGGGCACATTAACGACCAAAGGGTCCAAGTAAAGAACGACCACGCTACACAGTATTAATGTACTTTAAAAAGAAACAGGGCGTAACGTTGTCACGTTTACATATTAGGCTTTTAAAAAAAAACAACGATGGAAGGTGTGTAAATAATTAATCTTCTACCAGAGATAGACTCCAAATGAACAGATTTCAAACAAATTTAAAAACGACATTGTTTGAAAATATCATAAGTCGAAACCGATCATTAATTTCAAACAGCTACGACAGTAGCTACGAACAAAACTACCATACAAACAAGAACAGGTTCAGAGGAAACGACTGCACATGCTCTTCAAACGACAACAATAACCGAAGGAGAAACAACGCCAAATCTTGGAGCAACTACTCCTCAAGGCGTCACAACTTTTCCGGGTTCCACTCAGTCTTTGACACAAAAACCCGCTTCACCTACCACACTTATTAGTCAAACCGCAACTACAATACCAGAAGGAGAAACAACACCAAAACCAGGAACAACTACTCCTCGCGGCGCAACAATTCTTCCGGGTTCCACTCAGTCTGAGACACAGAAAGGCGGTTCACCTACCACAACCATTAGTCAAGCGGCAACTCAGCCCAGTGGACAAACGACTACTGCAATACTAAGACAAGGAACAACACCAATACCAGGAACAACTACTCCTCATGGCGTCACAGCTTCTCCGGGTTCCACTCAGTCTGTCACACAGAAAAGCGGTTCACCTACCACACCCACTAGCCAAGCGGCAACTCAGCCCAGTGGACAAACGACTACTGCAATACTAAGACAAGGAACAACACCAATACCAGGAATAACTACTCCTCATGGCGTCACAGCTTCCCCGGGAGCCACTCAGTCGGTGACACAAGAAGGCGGTTCACCAACCACAACCACTAGTCAAGCGGCAACTCAGCCCAGTGGACAAACGACCACTGCAATACTAAGAGAAGGAACAACACCAATACCAGGAACAACTACTCCTCATGGCGTCACAGCTTCCGCGGGTGCCACTCAGTCTGTGACACAAGAAGGCGGTTCACCTACAACACCCACTAGCCAAGCGGCAACTCAGCCCAGTGGACAAACGACTACTGCAATACTAAGACAAGGAACAACACCAATACCAGGAATAACTACTCCTCATGGCGTCACAGCTTCCCCGGGAGCCACTCAGTCGGTGACACAAGAAGGCGGTTCACCAACCACAACCACTAGTCAAGCGGCAACTCAGCCCAGTGGACAAACGACCACTGCAATACTAAGAGAAGGAACAACACCAATACCAGGAACAACTACTCCTCATGGCGTCACAGCTTCCGCGGGTGCCACTCAGTCTGTGACACAAGAAGGCGGTTCACCTACAACACCCATTAGTCAAGCGGCAACTCAGTCCAGAGGACAAACGACTACTGCAATACTAAGAGAAGGAACAACACCAATGCCAGGGACAACTACTCCTCATGGAGTCACAATTCTTCCGGGTTCCACTCAGTCTGAGACACAAAAAGGCGGTTCACCTACCACAAGCATTAGTCAAGCGGCAACTCAGCCCATTGGACAAACGACTACTGCAATACTAAGACAAGGAACAACACCAATACCAGGAACAACTACTCCTCATGGCGTCACAGCTTCTCCGGGTTCCACTCAGTCTGTCACACAGAAAAGCGGTTCACCTACCACACCCACTAGCCAAGCGGCAACTCAGCCCAGTGGACAAACGACTACTGCAATACTAAGACAAGGAACAACACCAATACCAGGAATAACTACTCCTCATGGCGTCACAGCTTCCCCGGGAGCCACTCAGTCGGTGACACAAGAAGGCGGTTCACCAACCACAACCACTAGTCAAGCGGCAACTCAGCCCAGTGGACAAACGACCACTGCAATACTAAGAGAAGGAACAACACCAATACCAGGAACAACTACTCCTCATGGCGTCACAGCTTCCGCGGGTGCCACTCAGTCTGTGACACAAGAAGGCGGTTCACCTACCACACCCATTAGTCAAGCGGCAACTCAGTCCAGAGGACAAACGACTACTGCAATACTAAGAGAAGGAACAACACCAATGCCAGGAACAACTACTCCTCATGGCGTCACAATTCTTCCGGGTTCCACTCAGTCTGTGACACAGAAAGGCGGTTCACCTACCACAACCATTAGTCAAGCGGCAACTCAGCCCAGTGGACAAACCACTACTGCAATATTAAGAGAAGGAACAACACCAATGCCAGGAACAACTACTCCTCATGGCGTCACAATTCTTCCTGGTTCCACTCAGTCTGTGACACAAGAAGGCGGTTCACCTACCACAACCACTAGTCAAGCGGCAACTCAGCCCAGTGGACAAACCACTACTGCAATCCTAAGAGAAGGAACAACACCAAAACCAGGGACAACTACTCCTCATGGAGTCACAATTCTTCCGGGTTCCACTCAGTCTGTGACACAAGAAGGCGGTTCACCTACCACAAGCACTAGTGAAGCGGCAACTCACCCCAGTGGACAAGCGACTACTGCAATACTAAGACAAGGAACAACACCAATACCAGGAACAACTACTCCTCATGGCGTCACAGCTTCCCCGGGTGCCACTCAGTCTGTGACACAAGAAGGCGGTTCACCTACCACAAGCACTAGTGAAGCGGCAACTCACCCCAGTGGACAAGCGACTACTGCAATACTAAGACAAGGAACAACACCAATACCAGGAACAACTACTCCTCATGGCGTCACAGCTTCCCCGGGTGCCACTCAGTCTGTGACACAAGAAGGCGGTTCACCTGCCACAACCACTAGTCAAGCGGCAACTCAGCCCAGTGGACAAACGACTACTGCAATACTAAGAGAAGGAACAACACCAATACCAGGAACAACTACTCCTCATGGCGTCACAGCTTCCCCGGGTGCCACTCAGTCTGTGACACAAGAAGGCGGTTCACCTACCACAACCACTAGTCAAGGGTCAACTCAGCCCAGTGGACAAACGACTACTGCAATACTAAGAGAAGGAACAACACCAATACCAGGAACAACTACTCCTCATGGCGTCACAGCTTCCCCGGGGGCCACTCAGTCTGTGACACAAGAAGGCGGTTCACCTACCACAAGCACTAGTGAAGCGGCAACTCACCCCAGTGGACAAACGACTACTGCAATACTAAGAGAAGGAACAACACCAATACCAGGAACAAGTACTCTTCATGGTGTCACAGCATCCCCGGGTTCCACTCAGTCTGTGACACAAAAAGGCGGTTCATCGACCACAACCACTAGTCAGGCGGCAACTCAGCCCAGTGGACAAACGACTACTGCAATACTAAGTGAAGGAACAACACCAAAAGCAGCAACAACTACTCCTCATGGCGTCACAGCTTCTCCGGGTTCCACTCAGTCTGTTACAGAAAAACCCGGTTCACCTACCACACCCATTATTCAAGCGGCAACTCAGCCCAGTGGACAAACAACAACTGCAATACTCGGAGAAGAAACAACACCAAAACCAGGAACAACTACTCCTGGCGTCACAGCTTCCCCGGGTTTTACTCCGTCTGTGACCCAAAAAGCCGGTTCACCTACCACACCCATTAGTCAAGCGGCAACTCAGCTCAGTGGACAAACGACTACTGCAATACTAAGAGAAGGAACAACACCAATACCAGGAACAACTACTCCTCATGGCGTCACAGCTTCCGCGGGTGCCACTGAGTCTGTAACACCAGAAGGCAGTTCACCTACCACACCGATTAGTCAAGCGGCAACTCAGTCCAGTGGAGAAACGACTACTGCAATACTAAGAGAAGGAACAACACCAAAACCAGGGACAACTACTCCTCATGGGGTCACAGCTTCTCCGGGTTCCACTCAGTCTGTTACACAAAAACCCGGTTCACCTACCACACCCATTATTCAAGCGGCAACTCAGCCCAGTGGACAAACAACAACTGCAATACCCGGAGAAGAAACAACACCAAAACCAGGAACAACTACTCATGGAGTCACAGCTTCCCCGGGTTTTACTCCGTCTGTGACCCAAAAAGCCGGTTCACCTACCACACCCATTAGTCAAGCGGCAACTCAGCCCAGTGGACAAACGACTACTGCAATACTAAGACAAGGAACAACACCAATACCAGGAACAACTACTCCTCATGGCGTCACAGCTTCCCCGGGTGCCACTCAGTCTGTGACACAAGAACGCGGTACACCTACCACAACCACTAGTCAAGCGGCAACTCAGCCCAGTGGACAAACCACTACTGCAATACTAAGAGAAGGAACAACACCAATACCAGGAACAACTACTCCTCATGGCGTCACAGCTTCTCCGGGTTCCACTCAGTCTGTGACACAGAAAGGCGGTTCACCTACCACAAGCATTAGTCAAGCGGCAACTCAGCCCAGTGGACAAACGACTACTGCAATACTAAGACAAGGAACAACACCAATACCAGGAACAACTACTCCTCATGGCGTCACAGCTTCCCCGGGTACCACTCAGTCTGTGACACAAGAAGGCGGTTCACCTACCACAACCATTAGTCAAGCGGCAACTCAGCCCAGTGGAGAAACGACTACCGCAATACTAAGAGAAGGAACAACACCAAAACCACAAAAAACTACTCGTCATGGCGTCACAGCTTCCCCGGGTGCCACTCAGTCTGTGACACAAGAAGGCGGTTCACCTACCACGACCACTAGTCAAGCGGCAACTCAGCCCAGTGGACAAACGACTACTGCAATACTAAGTGAAGGAACAACACCAAAACCAGCAACAACTACTCCTCATGGCGTCACAGCTTCTCCGGGTTCCACTCAGTCTGTTACAGAAAAACCCGGTTCACCTACCACACCCATTATTCAAGTGGCAACTCAGCCCAGTGGACAAACAACAACTGCAATACTCGGAGAAGAAACAACACCAAAACCAGGAACAACTACTCCTGGCGTCACAGCTTCCCCGGGTTTTACTCCGTCTGTGACCCAAAAAGCCGGTTCACCTACCACACCCATTAGTCAAGCGGCAACTCATCCCAGTGGACAAACGACTACTGCAATACTAAGAGAAGGAACAACACCAATACCAGGAACAACTACTCCTCATGGCGTCACAGCTTCCTCGGGTGCCACTCAGTCTGTGACACAAGAAGGCGGTTCACCTACCACAACCACTAGTCAAGCGGCAACTCAGCCCAGTGGACAAACGACTACTGCAATACTAAGAGAAGGAACAACACCAATGCCAGGAACAACTACTCCTCATGGCGTCACAGCTTCTCCGGGTTCCACTCAGTCTGTTACAGAAAAACCCGGTACACCTACCACAACCACTAGTCAAGCGGCAACTCAGCCCAGTGGACAAACCACTACTGCAATACTAAGAGAAGGAACAACACCAATACCAGGAACAACTACTCCTCATGGCGTCACAGCTTCTCCGGGTTCCACTCAGTCTGTGACACAGAAAGGCGGTTCACCTACCACAAGCATTAGTCAAGCGGCAACTCAGCCCAGTGGACAAACGACTACTGCAATACTAAGACAAGGAACAACACCAATGCCTCGAACAACTACTCCTCGTGGTGTCACAATTCTTCCGGGTTCCACTCAGTCTCTGACACAGAAAGGCGGTTCACCGACCACACCCATTAGTCAAGCGGCAACTCAGTCCAGTGGACAAACGACTACTGCAATACTAAGAGAAGGAACAACACCAATACCAGGAACAAGTACTCCTCGTGGTGTCACAGCATCCCCGGGTTCCACTCAGTCTGTGACACAAAAAGGCGGTTCACCTACCACAACCACTAGTCAGGCGGCAACTCAGCCCAGTGGACAAACGACTACTGCAATACTAAGTGAAGGAACAACACCAAAACCAGCAACAACTACTCCTCATGGCGTCACAGCTTCTCCGGGTTCCACTCAGTCTGTTACAGAAAAACCCGGTTCACCTACCACACCCATTATTCAAGCGGCAACTCAGCCCAGTGGACAAACAACAACTGCAATACTCGGAGAAGAAACAACACCAAAACCAGGAATAACTACTCCTGGCGTCACAGCTTCCCCGGGTTTTACTCCGTCTGTGACCCAAAAAGCCGGTTCACCTACCACACCCATTAGTCAAGCGGCAACTCAGCCCAGTGGACAAACGACTACTGCAATACTAAGAGAAGGAACAACACCAATACCAGGAACAACTACTCCTCATGGCGTCACAGCTTCCCCGGGTGCCACTCAGTCTGTGACACAAGAAGGCGGTTCACCTACCACAACCACTAGTCAAGCGGCAACTCAGCCCAGTGGACAAACGACTACTGCAATACTAAGAGAAGGAACAACACCAATGCCAGGAACAACTACTCCTCATGGCGTCACAATTCTTCCGGGTTCTACTCAGTCTGTGACACAGAAAGGCAGTTCACCTACCACAGCCATTAGTCAAGCGGCAACCCAGTCCAGTGGACAAACGACTACTGCAATACTAAGAGAAGGAACAACACCAATACCAGGAACAAGTACTCCTCATGGTGTCACAGCTTCTCCGGGTTCCACTCAGTCTGTGACACAAAAAGGCGGTTCACCAACCACAACCACTAGTCAAGCGGCAACTCAGCCCAGTGGACAAACCACTACTGCAATACTAAGAGAAGGAACAACACCAAAACCAGGGACAACTACTCCTCATGGGGTCACAGCTTCTCCGGGTTCCACTCAGTCTGTTACACAAAAACCCGCTTCACCTACCACACCCATTATTCAAGCGGCAACTCAGCCCAGTGGACAAACAACAACTGCAATACCCGGAGAAGAAACAACACCAAAACCAGGAACAACTCCTCATGGCGTCACAGCTTCCGCGGGTTTTACTCCGTCTGTGACCCAAAAAGCCGGTTCACCTACCACACCCATTAGTCAAGCGGCAACTCAACCCAGTGGACAAACGACTACTGCAATACTAAGAGAAGGAACAACACCAATACCAGGAACAACTACTCCTCATGGCGTCACAGCTTCCCCGGGTGCCACTCAGTCTGTGACACAAGAAGGCGGTTCACCTACCACAACCACTAGTCAAGCGGCAACTCAGTCCAGTGGACAAACGACTACTGCAATACTAAGAGAAGGAACAACACCAATACCAGGAACAACTACTCCTCATGGCGTCACAGCTCCCCCGGGTGCCACTCAGTCTGTGACACAAAAAGGCGGTTCACCAACCACAATCACTAGTCAAGCGGCAACTCAGCCCAGTGGACAAACCACTACTGCAATACTAAGAGAAGGAACAACGCCAAAACCAGGGACAACTACTCCTCATGGGGTCACAGCTTCTCCGGGTTCCACTCAGTCTGTGACACAAGAAGGCGGTTCACCTACCACAACCACTAGTCAAGGGGCAACTCAGCCCAGTGGACAAACGACTACTGCAATACTAAAAGAAGGAACAACACCAATACCAGGAACAACTACTCCTCATGGCGTCACAGCTTCCCCGGGTGCCACTCAGTCTGTGACACAAGAAGGCGGGTCATCTACCACAACCACTAGTCAAGCAGCAACTCAGCCCAGTGGACAAATGACTACTGCAATACTAAGAGAAGGAACAACACCAAAACCAGGAACAACTACTCCTCATGGCGTCACAGCTTCCCCGGGTGCCACTCAGTCTGTGACACAAGAAGGCGGTTCACCTACCACAACCACTAGTCAAGCGGCAACTCAGCCCAGTGGACAAACGACTACTGCAATACTAAGAGAAGGAACAACACCAATGCCAGGAACAACTACTCCTCATGGCGTCACAATTCTTCCGGGTTCTACTCAGTCTGTGACACAGAAAGGCGGTTCACCTACCACACCCATTAGTCAAGCGGCAACTCAGTCCAGTGGACAAACGACTACTGCAATACTAAGAGAAGGAACAACACCAATACCAGGAACAAGTACTCCTCATGGTGTCACAGCTTCTCCGGGTTCCACTCAGTCTGTGACACAAAAAGGCGGTTCACCAACCACAACCACTAGTCAAGCGGCAACTCAGCCCAGTGGACAAACGACTACTGCAATACTAAAAGAAGGAACAACACCAATACCAGGAACAACTACTCCTCATGGCGTCACAGCTTCCCCAAGTGCCACTCAGTCTGTGACACAAGAAGGCGGGTCATCTACTACAACCACTAGTCAAGCAGCAACTCAGCCCAGTGGACAAATGACTACTGCAATACTAAGAGAAGGAACAACACCAATACCAGGAACAACTACTCCTCATGGCGTCACAGCTTCCCCAGGTGCCACTCAGTCTGTGACACAAGAAGGCGGTTCACCTACCACAACCACTAGTCAAGCGGCAACTCAGCCCAGTGGACAAACAACAACTGCAATACCCGGAGAAGAAACAACACCAAAACCAGGAACAACTCCTCATGGCGTCACAGCTTCCCCGGGTTTTACTCCGTCTGTGACCCAAAAAGCCGGTTCACCTACCACACCCATTAGTCAAGCGGCAACTCAACCCAGTGGACAAACGACTACTGCAATACTAAGAGAAGGAACAACACCAATACCAGGAACAACTACTTCTCATGGCGTCACAGCTTCCCCGGGTGCCACTCAGTCTGTGACACAAGAAGGCGGTTCACCTACCACAACCACTAGTCAAGCGGCAACTCAGTCCAGTGGACAAACGACTACTGCAATACTAAGAGAAGGAACAACACCAATACCAGGAACAACTACTCCTCATGGCGTCACAGCTTCCCCGGGTGCCACTCAGTCTGTGACACAAAAAGGCGGTTCACCAACCACAATCACTAGTCAAGCGGCAACTCAGCCCAGTGGACAAACCACTACTGCAATACTAAGAGAAGGAACAACGCCAAAACCAGGGACAACTACTCCTCATGGGGTCACAGCTTCCCCGGGTTCCACTCAGTCTGTGACACAAGAAGGCGGTTCACCTACCACAACCACTAGTCAAGGGGCAACTCAGCCCAGTGGACAAACGACTACTGCAATACTAAAAGAAGGAACAACACCAATACCAGGAACAACTACTCCTCATGGCGTCACAGCTTCCCCGGGTGCCACTCAGTCTGTGACACAAGAAGGCGGGTCACCAACCACAATCACTAGTCAAGCGGCAACTCAGCCCAGTGGACAAACCACTACTGCAATACTAAGAGAAGGAACAACGCCAAAACCAGGGACAACTACTCCTCATGGGGTCACAGCTTCCCCGGGTTCCACTCAGTCTGTGACACAAGAAGGCGGTTCACCTACCACAACCACTAGTCAAGGGGCAACTCAGCCCAGTGGACAAACGACTACTGCAATACTAAAAGAAGGAACAACACCAATACCAGGAACAACTACTCCTCATGGCGTCACAGCTTCCCCGGGTGCCACTCAGTCTGTGACACAAGAAGGCGGGTCATCTACCACAACCACTAGTCAAGCAGCAACTCAGCCCAGTGGACAAACGACTACTGCAATACTAAGAGAAGGAACAACACCAATGCCAGGAACAACTACTCCTCATGGCGTCACAATTCTTCCGGGTTCTACTCAGTCTGTGACACAGAAAGGCAGTTCACCTACCACACCCATTAGTCAAGCGGCAACTCAGTCCAGTGGACAAACGACTACTGCAATACTAAGACAAGGAACAACACCAATACCAGGAACAAGTACTCCTCATGGTGTCACAGCTTCTCCGGGTTCCACTCAGTCTGTGACACAAAAAGGCGGTTCACCAACCACAACCACTAGTCAAGCGGCAACTCAGCCCAGTGGACAAACGACTACTGCAATACTAAAAGAAGGAACAACACCAATACCAGGAACAACTACTCCTCATGGCGTCACAGCTTCCCCGGGTGCCACTCAGTCTGTGACACAAGAAGGCGGGTCATCAACCACAACCACTAGTCAAGCAGCAACTAAGCCCAGTGGACAAATGACTACTGCAATACTAAGAGAAGGAACAACACCAATACCAGGAACAACTACTCCTCATGGCGTCACAGCTTCCCCGGGTGCCACTCAGTCTGTGACACAAGAAGGCGGTTCACCTACCACAACCACTAGTCAAGCGGCAACTCAGCCCAGTGGACAAACGACTACTGCAATACTAAGAGAAGGAACAACACCAGTGCCAGGAACAACTACTCCTCATGGCGTCACAATTCTTCCGGGTTCTACTCAGCCTGTGACACAGAAAGGCAGTTCACCTACCACACCCATTAGTCAAGCGGCAACTCAGTCCAGTGGAAAAATGACTACTGCAATACTAAGACAAGGAACAACACCAATACCAGGAACAAGTACTCCTCATGGTGTCACAGCTTCTCCGGGTTCCACTCAGTCTGTGACACAAAAAGGCGGTTCACCAACCACAACCACTAGTCAAGCGGCAACTCAGCCCAGTGGACAAACCACTACTGCAATACTAAGAGAAGGAACAACACCAAAACCAGGGACAACTACTCCTCATGGGGTCACAGCTTCTCCGGGTTCCACTCAGTCTGTTACACAAAAACCCGCTTCACCTACCACGCCTATTAGTCAAGCGGCAACTCAGCCCAGTGGACAAACAACAACTGCAATACCCGGAGAGGAAACAACACCAAAACCAGGAACAACTCCTCATGGCGTCACAGCTTCCCCGGGTTTTACTCCGTCTGTGACCCAAAAAGCCGGTTCACCTACCACACCCATTAGTCAAGCGGCAACTCAGCCCAGTGGACAAACGACTACTGCAATACTAAGAGAAGGAACAACACCAAAACCAGGAACAAGTACTCCTCATGGTGTCACAGCTTCTCCGGGTTCCACTCAGTCTGTGACACAAAAAGGCGGTTCACCAACCACAACCACTAGTCAAGCGGCAACTCAGCCCAGTGGACAAACCACTACTGCAATACTAAGAGAAGGAACAACACCAAAACCAGGGACAACTACTCCTCATGGGGTCACAGCTTCTCCGGGTTCCACTCAGTCTGTTACACAAAAACCCGCTTCACCTACCACACCCATTATTCAAGCGGCAACTCAGCCCAGTGGACAAACAACAACTGCAATACTCGGAGAAGAAACAACACCAAAACCAGGAACAACTCCTCATGGCGTCACAGCTTCCCCGGGTTTTACTCCGTCTGTGACCCAAAAAGCCGGTTCACCTACCACACACATTAGTCAAGCGGCAACTCAGCCCAGTGGACAAACGACTACTGCAATACTAAGAGAAGGAACAACACCAATACCAGGAACAACTACTTCTCATGGCGTCACAGCTTCCCCGGGTGCCACTCAGTCTGTGACACAAGAAGGCGGGTCACCTACCACAACCACTAGTCAAGCGGCAACTCAGCCCAGTGGACAAACCACTACTGCAATACTAAGAGAAGGAACAACACCAATACCAGGAACAACAACTTCTCATGGCGTCACAGCTTCCCCGGGTGCCACTCAGTCTGTGACACAAGAAGGCGGTGCACCTACCACAACCACTAGTCAAGCGGCAACTCAGCCCAGTGGACAAACGACTACTGCAATACTAAGACAAGGAACAACACCAATGCCAGGAACAACTACTCCTCATGGCGTCACTATTCTTCCGGGTTCTACTCAGTCTGTGACACAGAAAGGCAGTTCACCTACCACACCCATTAGTCAAGCGGCAACTCAGTCCAGTGGACAAACCACTACTGCAATACTAAGAGAAGGAACAACACCAAAACCAGGGACAACTACTCCTCATGGGGTCACAGCTTCTCCGGGTTCCACTCAGTCTGTTACACAAAAACCCGGTTCACCTACCACACCCATTATTCAAGCGGCAACTCAGCCCAGTGGACAAACAACAACTGCAATACTCGGAGAAGAAACAACACCAAAACCAGGAACAACTACTCATGGCGTCACAGCTTCCCCGGGTTTTATTCCGTCTGTGACCCAAAAAGCCGGTTCACCTACCACACCCATTAGTCAAGCGGCAACTCAGCCCAGTGGACAAACGACTACTGCAATACTAAGAGAAGGAACAACACCAATACCAGGAACAACTACTCCTCATGGCGTCACAGCTTCCCCGGGTGCCACTCAGTCTGTGACACAAGAAGGCGGTTCACCTACCACAACCACTAGTCAAGCGGCAACTCAGCCCAGTGGACAAACCACTACTGCAATACTAAGACAAGGAACAACACCAATACCAGGAACAACTACTCCTCATGGCGTCACAGCTTCCCCGGGTGCCACTCAGTCTGTGACACAAGAAGGCGGTTCACCTACCACAACCACTAGTCAAGCGGCAACTCAGCCCAGTGGACAAACGACTACTGCAATACTAAGAGAAGGAACAACACCAATACCAGGAACAACTACTCCTCATGGCGTCACAGCTTCCCCGGGTGCCACTCAGTCTGTGACACAAGAAGGCGGCTCACCTACCACAACCACTAGTCAAGGGGCAACTCAGCCCAGTGGACAAACGACTACTGCAATACTAAGAGAAGGAACAACACCAATACCAGGAACAACTACTCCTCATGGCGTCACAGCTTCCCCGGGTGCCACTCAGTCTGTGACACAAGAAGGCGGTTCACCTACCACAACCACTAGTCAAGGGGCAACTCAGCCCAGTGGACAAACCACTACTGCAATACTAAGAGAAGGAACAACACCAATACCAGGAACAACTACTCCTCATGGCGTCACAGCTTCCCCGGGTGCCACTCAGTCTGTGAAACAAGAAGGCGGTTCACCTACCACACCGATTAGTCAAGCGGCAACTCAGCCCAGTGGACAAACCACTACTGCAATACTAAGAGAAGGAACAACACCAATGCCAGGAACAACTACTCCTCATGGCGTCACAATTCTTCCGGGTTCCACTCAGTCTGTGACACAGAAAGGCGGTTCACCTACCACACCCATTAGTCAAACTGCAACTCAGTCCAGTGGAGAAACAAACACTCCGGTTTCTACTCAGTCTTTGCCACCAAAGGTCGTTTCTACTGCCACACCCATTACTCATACGTCTACTACATCCATTGCACATGCAACAGCTACAATACCAGGAGGAGAAACAACACCAAAACCAGGAACAACTGCTGCACCCGGTGTACAGGCAACTACAATTTCGGGAATAAAAACATCTGTATTTGGAACAACTGTCGAAGCCGTTCCAACGTTACATGCAACTGCGGTTGTCTCTGGGCTTTCGACCCCAAAAGTTCTAACAGCTGTTCCATCAGTCACTGGAACCATTCCTTTTTCCGCGCACTCCGGTACACAAGCGACTTTCATATCATCTTCGGATATTGTTTAGTGTCTTAACTTGTGTTGACAAAATGTATCGAATCATTTCCGTTGTCATTAAAGTTCGCTGTAAGTTGAATCTGTGATCCAATGTCTTTTGAATTTGCTATACAATGAGGCTCTATTAATTAGAATAACAATAGTGGCAGTACAATTCTGAGTTGGCCCATCGGGTAGTCTTGGTCTTGAAATCAAATGTGCAATCCGCACGTTAGACACTTGCCTACATTGTAAGTCACATAGGCAAAAGCAGAGAGCGCCTCTGATTTGATTTGCTCTTCGAGCGGCGCTATTATAAATATCCGATTAGAGTTGCAACTGAAATTGTGCTTCGGAGAAAGCGGTTGTTTGTGGACTTTCCAGGTGAAGTATTTGATGGGGAAAGGAGGAATTGTTGTGTGACAAGCATAGGTGACAGTTTTTGCTCTAAGGGACACATTTTATAGTTCGTAGTTTTTGTGTTTCTTTGCAGCCCAAACCACTTCATTGCCTCCAATAACCGCTTCCACTTCGACTGTTCCTACTACGCGAGCAGCAACTACACGGCAGAGTCAGACAACTGTTTCACACGGTACGATTTGATTGAATGCATTGCATATCTTCACATGTTAATCGTAAAAGCCTTTGTGTTTAGCGAACTTTCCGATGATGTAAAGTAGGCGAAACTTCATGATAATTGTAGAATTGACCTAGTATAATGGGACTTTTTGTGGCGCTATGTTATGTAATCAGTTTTGGTTAAATGTGAAGAAGATTTCGCTTATGCCACGAAATATGACTAAGTATAGTGTTGATCAATATTCTGTGGCGGAAAGCCTTTCCAAATACTGCTGACATAGCTCTGTTTCGATGGCGGTAAGCCAAGGCAAGAAGGTAATTCCTTAATAAAAATTATGATGATGCTGTTGTTGTTAGTGTTGCTGTTGGTAGTGGTGGTGTTGTTGGTGTTGATGGTGTTTGTGTTGTTGTTGTGGTGGTGGTGGCGGTGGTGGTAGTGATGGTGGTGGTGATGGTGGTGGTAGTCATGGTGGTGGTGGTGGTAGCGGCGGTGGCTGTCGTTGCCGTAATCTTGGGTCGTGGTCATGATGGTGCTCGTGATGATGAACTTGGTATCATGTTCATTATCGGGTCAGGTTGAGGCTGATTTATAATCTATTCGACAGTGTGGCACATTTTTCGTATGATCTCTTATATGAGAATGTCTGTCGAGTCGCCATTAGTTTGTTGGTGCAGATGAGGATGGATTGGCCCTCGTGTCCCTCTGGCCGGCAAACATGGTATTGCAGTGATCCCACTGCGCTTGCTTAAGGAAATTAATAACGGTCACTGTGACCTTTGAACGAAACCTACGGTCATGCGATACTTGGATTTTCTTTAAATCATGTGTTAATCCTTTCGATGTTCTCAATCCATCTTGATCTGACAAGCATCAACAGTATGATTTTATGACACTATAATACTGGAGTGCAAGATAATCGCTCATATATTGTACCCCACTTTCAGACACTCTTTCTCTGGGCAGCTCCTCTCAAACGAGTAAGTGCTCGTGGATAAGTTGGCTTTTAAAGCAGCGCTTTATAAATTCTAAATTACGATCACAATGAACATCGTAGACCTTTTGGTGTGGTGCATTTTACGGCAGAAACCCAAAACCGTTTCATTTCAATTTTTCGATTCTTAGCCACGCCTTTCTGGGTCGACCAGATGGCTTCCTCCACCTCGATGGCTAAATTCATCGCGCCCACAGAGATCTGATATGTACCTTCTACCATCCTAATATGTGACGCGAGGGCTCAAAACCCGTCACATGTCGGTTTCTGACCTTTTTCTTTAGTCATATTCTACAGTTAATCTGCTTAAAAATACATTTTACAGAATGAAAATATCTTTTTGCTAACTAAAGTTATGCTCATTTGATTCTTTCATTAATGTATAGTGAGAAAATCGAATAAAACATTTTGGAATATTCGTGTCATCAATTAAAGTCCTCAGCAACCATTACTTGATTGTACTACAACATTCCTTGGCAATAAAGGGCTATATCCTGTATCGAATAAAACAAACGGCATCAAAATCGGATAACTACACTGCAAATTATGGGAAATTCATTGGCAACTGGTGACTTGAAGAATGTTCATTATTTTTTACCCCTCTCGCCTATTTCGGTTTCTAGCTCAATATCTAGGAAGCGACAAGCTACATTTTGGTAGACGCAATCCTAGGTCAACCGCTTGACCTGTTCTTCGCGGCTGTTGTTAAATCGAGTGTCTGACGAAAAACAATATCGAATTTTGTAAGGTATTATCACACTCACAGTTGCC
Organism: Allolobophora icterica; assembly: GCA_963556255.1. NCBI lineage: Eukaryota > Metazoa > Annelida > Clitellata > Crassiclitellata > Lumbricidae > Allolobophora > Allolobophora icterica. The sequence goes on along the minus strand of OY744603.1, from coordinate 11,101,981 downwards.
AGACCCTGCATGTGAAAGTGCCTTTTCATGTTCGCAACTCTTCTACTGAGACTTCTATCGCTCCAAACTGATAACTGCACTCTTCCAGTCTACCTACATGGCTCTTAATAGTTGCCCGGCTTCAGTGAACACTTCTGAGCTGTGTAATTATCAATTGCATTGATAATTATCAATTATAGTTGTTTGTATTTCAGTGTGCTCGGTTTCCAGTCTCCAACCAGGAGGAAAAATGACGTGGATTGAAAAGGACGGAAACTTTGGTCCAAATTTATCCGAGGAGAAAGTCTTTCCGGATGATGTAGTTGAAGAAGGCGTCGTTGTCATTAGAGACTACTGCACAGAATGGTAACACAGTCAATTGCCTGCATTCAATTTTCAAATAACAGTTCTATGTTGTCCTGAATAATGGAACTTAGGAGAGGTGCTTATTTCCTATTATTAGGCCCTTTGGCGGGCATTGGACGAATCCAAAGGTCATCGCCTGTGACGAGCCAGTGCATCGCCTGTGACTAGCCAGTGCATCGCACGTGACTAGCCAGTGCATCGGACGTGACTAGCCAGTGCATCGGACGTGACTAGCCAGTGCATCGGACGTGACTAGCCAGTGCATCGCACGTGACTAGCCAGTGCATTGCACGTGACTAGCCAGTGCATCGGACGTGACTAGCCAGTGCATCGCACGTGACTAGCCAGTGCATCGCCTGTGACTAGCCAGTGAATCGCACGTGACTAGCCAGTGCATCGGACGTGACTAGCCAGTGCATCGCCTGTGACTAGCCAGTGCATCGCACGTGACTAGCCAGTGCATCGCACGTGACTAGCCAGTGCATCGCACGTGACCAGCCAGTGCATCGCACGTGACTAGCCAGTGCATCGGACGTGACTAGCCAGTGCATCGCCTGTGACTAGCCAGTGCATCGCACGTGACTAGCCAGTGCATCGCACGTGACTAGCCAGTGCATCGGACGTGACTAGCCAGTGCCTCGGACGTGACCAGCCAGTGCATCGCACGTGACTAGCCAGTGCATCGGACGTGACTAGCCAGTGCATCGCCTGTGACTAGCCAGTGCATCGCACGTGACTAGCCAGTGCATCGCACGTGACTAGCCAGTGCATCGGACTTGACTAGCCAGTGCATCGCACGTGACTAGCCAGTGCATCGGACTTGACTAGCCAGTGCCTCGGACGTGACTAGCCAGTGTATCGCGGTCGTTGGATTTCAGACCCAATGAACAGACCACCGTGACATATATAAAATTTAATGTGAAATTTATATATTATATAAAAATTCATGAAACGTTCTCCCGGGAAACTTACGCATCTGGTCTCAGTGATAAGCTCATTGTGATCATAAGTATGTTTAGTGCTTCTTTCAGCCGGAACGCGCCGGAACGGCGTTCCGGCACCTTTTTCAGGTACAAAAAAATAATTGTTATTTTAATAATAAAAACAATAATTTAGTTATTTTAATTTAATTTCAGCGTTTTGGAGTGTTTTCAGTGTTTATTGAGAACCCTCCCAACCCCTAAACCCGTTTTTATCGGGATTTTAGCCCTTCCATGATTACTGCGTTCTGGCACCATTTTTTCCGGGAAAAAACAATGAGTATGTTGAATCCAGAAATAGCCCATCTTTACACTTTTGCGTTCAACACATGTCGCGTTCGTCCTCATCATGGTGGACGTGCACTGTGTTTGGCCCTTGTGCTGTGGCATGGCTGACCTGGTGAAATACTTCATCGCCAGAGTGTGCCACCCTCCTGTCCATAATACACGGCGCGTTTACCTCTTAATCGTTCACTACGCCTAGGCATGCCTGGAGGAGGGTTCCCTACTCCTACCCCTACATTATCAGCATCTACCAGGATGGCTGAACGGCTGTCAGCGGCTTCCAGTCTGCAATCAAGGTTTGGCCGAATGTTACCTCAGGATCCGAGTTGGGCCAAAACACAGTTTTAATTTAAGTATCTAGGGGAATCCCTCCTTCCTTAGGTTCCTCCTATCTGAGTCTTCAATAGTAGCCTGGGATCGAACATCCCACTGGTCTAAGTTTCCCTCAACTAAGGAAGTTGGCGTCTTAGAGATGACTTAAACATCTTTTAATGCAAACAAATGTAATTAGAGCAATTAAAGGTTGATTATCAGTCAGCCAATCAGAGTTTCTCCTAGAACACTTATGTAGCACTATAATCACCATCTATCACTACCAGTAATCACTACTGATTGCTATGCAGTATGCACACTTACAATTTAAATTTAACATTAAGTTCTTCACACAGAAATCATTTCACTTAATTGTTCTGAGTCAATAGTCGCTGTCTTCACTTTAGACAGGGGTAATCTCTACCGTCAAAGCGCTACTATACATTCAAGCATAGGGGCCTCAGCTTAACGACGAGCGCTACAAGTGAAATGCAATAATCTATGTGGTAATCGAATCGATCTAAATCGAATCGGTCTAAATCAGTCAGAAATATCAAAGTTTGCCTGACGTTCCAGAACTTTCCGAAGTTCAACAGTTGAGTCGATCGACTCACGGTCCGTCGAAATCTGAATTTCGATCGAAAACGAGCCAAATCTCGATTTAAACTTGTCGAAACGTTGAGCGGCCCACTTTTCGATTGTCGATTACTAAACTTTTCGCCACTTTTGCTCCGAAAATCGGCAATTTTCACGAAAAAGTTTAGCCTCAGAAACACCCTTCCTTCAATAATGGCCGCTGCCTTCAGACCAACTGAGGGCTGACATCAGCACTTAGCCTATCATAGCGACCAGGCGACTGTGGAAGTAGGTCAACTTAATCAGCTTTTGTAGCGCAATGCTAACACTGCGTTTCGCAATACGCATTCATCAGCTGAGAAATTATGACTAATAGAAATACGGTTTACTAATAGATTATGTTAATTTACATACAGGTTATGTTGGATTACTAATAGATTATGTTAGATTATTAATAGATTCTGTTAGATTAATAATAGATTATGTTAAATTGCTAATAGATTATGTTAGACTACTAATAGATTGTGCCACTGTCAATACTTCTACTACTGCATCCACCACTACTGCAATATTACTACTTTTTAAAATGCCTATGCCGAATTACTAAGTCTCTGAACTTTATGAAAAATGCGCTGCCTAGATGGCATAGATGCCAATACATTTAATTGTACCTAATGTTTTTCATTTTGTTACAGTACCTGCCAAATGGATGGCTCCTTCAGTTGCAAGGTACTTTGATTACTCGTCTAGAAACCTCATTGTATTGTCTGATATTTGAACACCGTTTACTGTCAATTGCGATAGATGTGTGTTCCGCTATGTTTGACGCTGCTTCGATTTTCCGTTATTGACATTATGTTTATGATTTTCAGTCGCATCTAAGTTTACTGAAGAATTCCACTTATATTGTAGCAATTGCTATTACGTCATCGTAAGATTGCATTGTTTAACGCAGGGTGTAATTGCAGTCTAAAGATTATAAACTACCCTGTTTATAATTATATATATATACTAGCTGTAACCCGTGAAAAATCACGGTATATAAAAAACAATTATTATTGCAGTGATAACAATAACGTCATATTATAGGCCTATAGCCGTCGTCAAGACAACCGTCGCCAAGGCGGCAGTATAGTGACGTCACAATAGTGTTTGTTACGGGACGGACAGACAGACAGACGTACAACGGTTATTATGTTGTTTAATATATATATATATATATATATATATATATATAATCCAGTTTCAATTAGGCATACAATGTGCAAGCCCAATCAGAATGGTCAAATATAATTTGACCGGGGCATTACCCTCTGCCGTCTTACTGTCCTTACCAGTTGAGTAGGTTTAACCGTAAGATTCATTTTCAAGTTTCAATACTCAGACCCAAGGTGTGCTTCGGAACCTGGAGGTCTTCAGTGTCACCCTCGACATCTGAATGCTGAGAAAGTCCCTGGTTACAAATTGCACCTGATTGTTAGGATCGAAATTTTTCAGCGCGAGTGTAATGGTTTGGATGGTTGTACTATCTCAGTGGACGCCATTTAGTTTGTGCAATTAAGAGAAGGCAAAGAAGATAGACTGTTGAGCATTCGTGACAAACCGCGCCTCCGATTCGCATTTCTGTGTGACTTTGCGCACGTTAAAAATTTTTGCAGTAATAATTATAAGAAAGAGTGTTGAGCATTCTTGGTAATCTCAAAGGATGCCGTTTAGATAGTAAAACTAAGAGGAAGTAAAGAAGATAAACTGTTGAAGATTCCTGGGTATGCCTTAGAGTGGTTATAACACAGATTAAATGACAGACTATATTCCAGACTACTTTGCTATGTTTTATTGCGTTATATTATTTTCAACCGCAAGAATCTCGTACTCCGAATGACATTATGGACAAAATCATGCATATGGGTCTAAGTGATCTTCTTAATGATTTCAGAATATCACCAGGGAATTACCAGCAATTGCTAACCAACACCCATATCCTGACTGTTATGGTGAACGATGCGGTAAGACGGGTAGAGAAGTCGTCAACATGACAGCGTCTTGCCAATGCGCAGAAGTAAGCGCTAAAATCTTTTCAAGGCTGTCTATACCTTCAAGGTACTTGAAATTTAAAACAAAAGCCTTCCTGTTGTTCTATCTGGCGATAGAAACCGTATAATTATAACGTATGGAATTGGCGCTTTGCTCTGTGCAAACGTAAAGCTCGACAATTTAAAAGTGTTAGCTACATCTACCCGGGCATACGAGATAGAGTGGGGAGATGGTTGAACACGCTGGCACGAAGAACAGAAGGACGCGGATTCGATACCCGCTAGCCCCAAAATATTTACTCAGCTTTTATTCCCTAGGTGGCGATTGTAAAATGAGCAGTAGTACTGATGGGCGCCTTGCATGGCTGCCTTACAGTTAATTCGACTCCTCTTAAACTCGTTGTCGTCTGTTTCTACTATATCACGTAATCTTACTGCGTACTTGTCAGTTTGAATTAATAAACGAAGATTATTATTATGCTTATTATTATTATTATTATTATTATTATTATTTTATATTTTTTTATATTATAATTATTATAATTATTATTATTATTTATTATTATTATGCACCATCGGATTAATTAATAATTATTATGCACCATCCGATAACGGCAGTGGTGGGCTAAACTTTAAAAATAGATCTTGTCTACTGTGTATATGTGGCACTTAGTCTGCATATCTCTCAAGCACAAATCCTCCGGCCTCGTCCCACGACATCCCCTGCACCTCAAGTAGTCCCTGATGGTCTCCGGTCAATTCTTCCGTGGCCTTTGCCTTCTCCTTTTCCCTTCAGGGATCTAGATCATCACTTGGTTGACTCTTCTATACTTGTCCATAGGAAACACCTATCCCATCGATTTTGATCTTCTTCTTCAGATAATGCTCTCAGTATCATCTTCTGCCATCCACTCTCTTCTAGTTGAAAAGGTTTAGAAACACGATCAGCAGAGGTGTTGATCAAGACTGACGTTTTGTTTCAGAATGAGACACTAACGCGAGTAGAAGCTCCGAAATGCTGCGAGTGCGTGTCTTCTACTCCTTCGCCTTCTTCTGTTCCACCGACCACATCAGTTACTCATACAACAGTTATTCCTACAACGCTACCAACAGGTAAAGCCACAACGAAACTACCATCTACTCACACAGTGCAACCACAAGTTTTTCCTACAACGCAACCACCAGTTCAGACAACGCAACCAACTGGTAAGCTAACTTTTACTTAATTATTTCGTTGACAAGCATACCTTCACCTTGACTTTTATTCAACTACATACATGTACAGTTAGATCAATTTTTTCTGTAACTTAAGTAGTTTGGCCAGGTAATAAGACAACACTGGTTTTTTCTGCTTGATTCTTTACGAAGTTAGGTATTCCTCCAAGTATTGGCCTAGTTACTGAACTTATAAATAGTAGTTTCAAATTATTTAAAAATTATTTATAAATGGTAGTTTTAATATATTTTTAGCTATGCCTGTTTGTGGTTTTATGCTTTATTTTACATTTTAACTAATATCTATATCAGTACAACAGCAATGAAAAACACTAAATAACCAATGCCGTAATATGCGCTAATATGCCGTAATTCCTAGTCAGTCGGCCAATCAATCGATCAGTCAATCAATCAGTCATTCAATCGATCAGTCAATCAATCAGTCAGTCAATCAATCGATCAGTCAATCAATCAGTCAGTCAATCAATCTCTACAACACGATAACTGAATCGCAGGCCAGTTTGCCTAAACTCTCAAAGTGGTACAAGTTACTTGCAACCAACCTCTGAGACCAGCGATTGGATAGGGTGCCCATAAGTCCCGCATTTTGGCGTGGGAACGGTGGGACACGTGACTGCAACATCGAACGATTATATCATTTAGTGGCAATACATCGTAGACAACAGCACAACGCTCAGAAGTGCACATACAACCATACATACTACAGAGCATCGGTGGCGCTGAGAAATTGTGAGTTAAGGGCTTGCTCAAGGTCCCTGTACAGTAACCGTCTCAGAGGAGTTTCGAACCCGTAGTCTCCGCGTTACAGTCGGATCGCTCTATCCATTCAGCTACCATGCCCCACATCTTAGCATTTATATAGCGTCTGTAGAACCTATCAGATGGTGCTACATAGCCTACTGTTACATGTAGTTTCAACAGGTCTGTGTCAGCTCAGCGAGGAAACTGGCACACTGCGCGTCGACGACTCTGATGGCAACAAGTGCGAATCGGATGATGAGGTCATCATCACTACCTGCAAGGGCAGCTGTCCGAGCTGGGACAAGAGCACAGTCAGGTTCGTCGCATCTAGTGGCGATACAGCAACTGACGATATACAACACCCTAAGGATTGCCAGTGCTGCTCTGGGACCGGCGACTGGGTAACCCATAACGTCAGCTGTTTCGGAATAGGGCGGCGAAGGGTACAGGTGCTCCACTTCACCCAATGCGGATGCAACGCGTGTGTTGAGGCTTCGATGCCTCTGACGCCTCCTGGAGATGTGATTGAACCTCCGGAGATTCTTGCAAGCGGTCTGTTGCCATTCTAGTTTTTACATAAGTCTGTGCTTAGTATGTTACTGAATTGTAATTAAACTGTTATCGCTGATTTATATAGCGCGTGTCGAAGAGGACTCATCAGAGACGCTCCTGACCTACGAACTAGCATCGAACAGTATGTAATGTAATGTAAATCTCTGAAATTTCTCAGCGCCACACAAACCATGTACGTCAGGGAGACCAGATTATTCACGGGCATTATATCAAATGAAGTCCGCAATAGCCAGGCAGCCTTGTCCGTTTCGGTGCCAGGTCAGAGTCCGGGGAGGTCAAGCCGATGATGGTTTTCAAGCGCTTGTAGAACGGAGGTAAAGGAAGAAGACCAAAGAGCTCATGTCGTAGGTATCTAGACAACTTACTCAACACCACTGAAAATATGCGATTAGTACAGGAAATGATAATAATAATAATAATAATAATAATAATAATAATAATAATAATAATAATAATAATAATAATAATAATAATAATAATAATAATAATAATAATAATAATAATAATAATAATAATAATAATATTCGTTTATTGATTAAAACTGACAAGTACGCAGTAAAATTACATGATATAGTAGTAACAGAGAATAGCAAGTTCAACAGAGGTCAAATTTAACTGTAAGACAGCCTGCAAGGCGCCCATATATCTACTGCTCATTTTATCGTCGCCATCTAGAGAATGGAGGGCTGAGTCTACCTTGTGGGCTAGCGGGTATCTAACCCGCGTCCTTCTGATCTTCATGCCAGCATGTTACCACACAACCATCTCTCAGCATCATAGGCCTACTAAGAAGAAGAGCAGTCCCTTCAGCTAGCCTTGAAGCAGCCATGGTTTGAAGTGTTAACGACCTCATTTTCTTAGCCTCAGCATATGAGGGCGGGTGGCCAGTCTCCCTCGCTGTCTCATCTTCCCACCGACAGTGCACGGTCAGTGTACTGATCTTGGCTGAGTTGGCAAGGGGCGCAAGTGGAGCAGAAATCTCGAATCAAATTTTCTGCCTTGGCCGGGATTTGAACCCTCGACCTCGTGATTGATAGTCCAGCGCGCTAACCACTACACTATCGAGCACCCTCTTTACTAAGGGCAGCCAAATATCAGGTTACGTCGAGTAAGCAAGTTGAAATAGGTAAATATGTAATTTAAGTATAGATTTGAAGGACTTAACGATCTAAGAGAACAAACAGAATTGAGCAATGAATTCTAAAGCTTATGGCCAGCCACCGTCAAAGCCCGAGAGTGGGTAGCACAACAAGTAAAAGAGTGTGAACGCATTATATGTAGAATATGTATGTGGATCAAGTTAAATATTTATGAGTTCAAATGTAGCATTTCTTTGTGAACTATAAGACAGATTTCAAATGAGATTCTTGATCAGTGTGCAGTTCGTATACACGAACTGTGAATCAGATGGCACAAATTCGCTGTTAACAGACACAAACAGAAATCATCGGCATTATAGAGAATGTGTCGAAGACTTCCAAAAATACTGAACATAGTTAAATAACCTTATAATAGAGAGTTGTTCGCGCCGTTTGCAATAGTAGTGTTCTCTCACCATATCGTTTGTCAGTGAAATATAGACTACCTATACTTTTAAGTTCTTGAGAAAGTGTGCAGTTGACATTTCTGACTTTTAGGAGCCTCTCCGGAGTCTAAATGTAAAAGCTATCGTTTCACGCCTCAGATTCTCTTGCAATATAACAGAGCCAAGTGAAAACACAGGGTGCCGTGTATGTTCAATCTATCTATTCTAAGCTATTCTAATGACTTCTATAGCGCCGTTATCCTAATTCCCAAACACCATTCGATGTTATATCGTTGTCAAACACAGTGCCTAAAAACTCAGAAGTGTCAACTGCACACATCCTCAAACCGGTAAGTAAAATTGGAGGTATTTATATTACGATCTTTTGCAGTTAATTTGAGCTAATCTCTCGAATTTCATACTACACACTGCACACTTTCAACAAGTGTACATTCGATGATGTCAAATGCACAATTTCGTATCAGAAAACACAGTATTTTATAGGCTCTAGTCAAGCATCGTTTTCACTGGAGCAACTCATGTCGAAATGCAATAGATCAGAAAGACAGATTTCAGACGGTGGATGAGATATGCACACCATAACATATTGTTTCGCATTGAATATGTCGTCATCTTTATTCCTGAATTTAGTGGAAGAAACTGGGTAATTGGAAGTTTCTTCTCTACAGACCTTGTCATATCATTTTTCTGAACTATCACAGTTTATGAAGTCGTAATCGTGATATGATTATGGCTTTCATTCAGGTGACTCGGAGTCAGGACTCGGAGGTCAACTCTCAGGCGAATCTTCAGGAGATCAGAGCAAGGGCAAGACTTCAGGCGAATCGAAAGGTCCGGGAACCAGCGTAGAAATCAATCTTCTGGGTAAATCACCTGGCGAATCAGGTATAAATCTTTAAGTGAAATAGCAGAGAAACTTGTGTTCAAGTCCAGCAAAGGTCGTCAGGCGAATCAGATTAGCTGTATACGATATAATTTCTTGTTTCAAGATAATTAAAGTTACAACTACTGTACCAACATATTTCATGGGACATCGATTTGCTATTATAATCAAACCTAACTTGATCTCCCATAACCCAGCCTGTTAAAATCTCACATGGCCTGAGATCACACATCCCATCCAAAATATATCTAATCTAGCCCGATCCCCCATGACCCAGCTGATTGTAACCTCACCTAGCCTGAGATCACACATCCTAGCCTATTATAATCTAACCTGGCTGTCTGACGTCAAAGAAGGTGCATGCTGAGATAAGAAAAAGTGTCGTCAACGTTCGCAGCATAACTTTGATATGTTGTAGTTTTTTCAAATGTACAAAAATCTGGCAACGTTGAAGTTAGCGAAATACAAAAATCTCACAGAAGATACAGGGCTTGACGCCACTTGACGATATCCATATGACTTCTAAAACAACTTGCAAACATTTCTCAAGTCTGAACCCATTCGGCATCATGTGAATCACTGTCCCACATAGGTCCTACCCCTTTGAACAGTCTCTCCATGAACTTTATATATGTCATATTAATATAACATAATAATAATATTTCGTAATATTTCTGTTAACTCGGACCAAGTAACATTCTCTTCGTTTGTGAAGACGCATCTATATAAATCCCTTTTTTAGACAGTCATTTTCATAGCGCTTGTCAACCCAATCCTTCCGTTGACAATCCTTCTGATTAAATCCTTGTTCTCTTCGTACTTAACGCCTATTTAACGTTCACCTTTTGAACACTAATTCTACGTATAAGTATAACCTGAATTAATCAGCAACACAGTTTAATATCTTCTAGTTTAATAAGAAACAAACAGACAGAACTCAATTCGATTACAACTCAACTAGTCAGCCACACTACTACAGCGAACACACTCGAATTCAAACTTCTTCAGTCAGCATAATTCTTCGCGCCTCTTGACACACCTGTCTTCTGTGCGCATAAGCGAAATCTTATAATATACATATAGCGCGCCGCTGCCCAGATCGGCCGGCCGCGCGTGTCACTAAGACTAAACGTTATACATCTATCATATATACATATACACGTGAAACTAAAGTAAACGCACTAAATATATACGCTAACATCTCGCACTGCAAGACTGTACACAAAACTCAGTTCACATTACCTCCTTCCTTTTTCTGGAATTGAGCAAATTAAATTTCAAAATTTGCGAAATTACCAAAATACATGAAACATATATATATATCTAACTAATTAATGAACAGTCTTACGATTACTTATAACCTTGACAAACAATCAGCAATAACATTCAATCTGCCCTTCTTGTACTTCACCTCAACATCAAAAGTTTGTAAGGCTAACGCCCAACGCACAAGTTTAGCAGACTTAGACATTGACTCAGTCAAATATGTAAGAGGATTGTGATCAGTAAAAATGAAAATTTTCGATCCAATTATAATTTCTTTTAACTTGTTTAAAGCCCAAACAATAGCATAGGCTTCCTTTTCCACAGTAGCCCATCTCTTCTGGGTATCAGTTAATTTCTGACTGATAAATGACACAGGGCGTTCTATTCCCTTGTCGTCCATCTGTGTTAAAACAGCACCGACTGCAAAGTCACTACTATCGCAGTACAAATTAAATGGTTTTCCAACTTCAAAAACATATAACACTACTTTGGATCGCACAGCCTCTTTAAGTAAATCAAATGCTTGCTGATGTTCAACAGTCCAATCAATCTTATCAGAAACACGTTTACTAGTTAAATCAGATAAAGGTTTCGCAATCTGTGCAAAGTCCTTAATAAACTGTCTGTAATAATTAAAAAATCCAAGCAGTTGCTTAACTTGCTTCTTAGTTTCTGGGATCTTCAAATTAGTCAAACTTTCAATTCTGTCTGGATTCATCTTTATCTTACCAGACCCAACCACATGACCGATAAACCTTACTTCAGACTTACCAAATATGCATTTTTTCAAATTTAAGGTAACGTTATGCAATCTCATTTGCATCAAAAATGCATCTAACTGCTGTAAATGAATTTTCCAATTGTCAGAATGCACAGCAATGTCATCAACATACGGTTCTGCAAAGTCACTTATAGGCTGTAAAACTAAATTTATCGCCTTAACAAAAGTTCGGCCTGAATTTATCATTCCAAAAGGAACACGAGTAAATTCATACAGTCCATTATGTGTTACAAAAGCTTCTTCCATTGATCAGATTGTTTTACAGGACAAGTCCAATAAGCACTTCGACAGTCCAAAATAGAAATTACATTAGACTTTCCAACTTTGTTCAAAACGTCTCTGACAATCGGCATCGGATATTTACAATCCACTGTGAATGAGTTAATGTATCTGTAGTCACAGGCAAGTCTTAAAGATCCGTCTTTCTTTTTAACAATAACCAAAGGGCTTGCCATTCTGCTCGATGATGGTTTGATAATGTTTGTTTTTAACATTTCTTTGATCTGACGTTCCACTTCTGATCGATAAATCAAAGGAATTCGGTATGCTGCAAATTCCTTTTCACGAAATCCTGGTTTTAGTTCAATTTCGTGTTCGACCAATGTACATAATCCGGGTTTTTCTGAAAATCTGTCACAGTATTTGTTCAAGACTTTCAACAACTGTTCTTGCTGAGTTACTGTCAAATGGCTAATTTGTTCAGGATCGAGGTTAAGTGAATTCTTGTCATCTTGAACCTCATTCCTCATTGGTAATTCAACCACTGAACCAAAATCTTCATCTTCTTCAACGATTAGACCACAACTTAATGCTCGAGTTACATATTTTCTGATCTTGTTGGCGTGAATTATTTTTCGACCATTTTCACCCATATCGACTAAATAAGAGTACTTTGATCTTCGATGTATGATCGTACATGGACCATGCCATCGAGAAATAAGTTTGTTTGTTGACGTTGGATACAAAACAATGACTTTCTCACCAGCTTCAAATTCTTTGTGCTTTGCTCTCTTGTTATACTGATTCGTGTATTGTAATTGCTTTTCTCGAGAGTAGGATTCTGCAAACAATAATGCTTTCTCCATATTTTCTTTGAGTTCTTTCAAATACTTTTCTGGTTTAACTCCAACATGAGGGGGTAAGTTTATTTCTCTAGTCCAACTCTCTTTTAATATTGCCAATGGTCCTCTCGGAATTTTCCCATAGACAAGCATATATGGTGATACTCCAGTAGTTGCATTCGGCACTTCTCGTAATGCCCACACTGTGAAAGGAATTATCTTATGCCATTTCCTCGGGTTGTCTATTATCACATGATGGATCATCTTTTTAAATGTCTGATTCCATCTTTCTACTAATCCAGCAGCCTCTGGGTGTCCTGGTGTGTCGAATCGTGGACTACAGCCCATTAAATCGAGAAATTCTCTTGTCAAACTGGCTGTGAAGTTCGTTCCTTGGTCACTTGTAATCACGGACGGCACACCAACGTTCATGAATAGTTCCATCAACGCTTCACACACAGCCTTCGCTGTCAACGATTTCAATAAGAAGATTGTAGGCCATCTGGTGCACGAGTCCACAATGCATAAACAATACTTGTGACCTGCAGCAGATACTGGATCGATCGGGCCAACGAGGTCCATCGTCATTCTCCTGAAGGCGACCTCTTCTCTTGAGACTGGAGTGATGGGCACTCTATCCATCACCAAACTCCTTGCCTTTAGTTGACACTTCTCGCAAGACTTACAAAATTTCACAATGTCTCTTCTCATCTTTGGCCATACAAAAGATAATTTTATTCGTTCTCTTGTTTTCTCTTCTCCTAGATGTCCTCCAAACACTGATTCATGCGCCAATTCCATCACTTTAATTCGTCTCTCTTTTGGTAACACTAGTTGATATATCGTTTGGTCTAATATCTGATATTTCTTATGCAATAAACCGTTGATCACACAGAATTCAGATTCTTTCTCTTGTGCTAACTTCCACCACGGCTTCAACGATTCATCCTTTCTCTTTTGCTATTCGAACTTCTTCGAATCGGCAATCTGCACCTTTTGTTCTTCATCCATCTCTTCATCTCTATACAAGTCTCCTATTCCCACATCACATTCATTGTCTTCTTCAGTTTCATTTAATGTGCCATTCTCGCATGCAACCATCTCTTGCTCATTCATCTCTGATGTTACACCATCTCGCGATAAGCTTCGTTGCTCATTACTTTCGTTTTCCTCATCACTTGAACTTTCAGTTTCACTCTTCTCATCAACATCTACCATTTCCTGTTTCCGACTCTGCGCTCTCGTCATTACATTTGCTCGTACACTCACATCTCCTTGTATCGTTTTTACCTTCATCTGTGGTACGGCTTTTAATTCGGCAATTATCTCTGGATGCAACAAGAATCTTTCTGTACTGCCCATCTTTGCAATACTAGCACACATCAAAGTGACATAAGGTGTAAGTGAACACTGGATTTTACGCGGAAATCCCTCTTCTTCCACGTCACTACCACACAGTCTAACATCCACTTTCACTAACTTCGCAGGAATGGCATCTCCTGCCACACATTGCAAGTTCACTTTTCCAATTTGTTCCACCTTCATGCCTTCCAGTAATTCTTCACTAATCACCGGAATTTCTGCACCCGAGTCGCTCAGTGCTTTGACTTTCACTGGCTCTTTACCGTCTACTGCACGAATTTCAACCTCGACATATTGCAAGAACGATTTCTTCAATATTCGACTGTCATCTTTTCCTATGACTTCTCTCTGAATTTCAGCATCCAATAGAATTTCTTTTTGAATACCACATTTCATTACTGACTTTACTTCAGTTTCTTGGTTTTCTTGACCCGTGGTTTGATTACCTGTATCACTAACCACTTGAATCAAATTCACCCTTGTGCGTTCTTGATTTCTGCTAGAACTAGCTACTGCCACTGGAACTGGACAAAATTTAACCAAATGTTTGTCTGAACCACAGTTGTGACAACGCTTCACAACCATGCCTCGTTGTTCATTTCCTTCATTTCTCTTATACTGCGTAAACGATGTGTTGCCTTCCCTCTTGGCGAACGGCGCTGACGATTTGTTAAATCCCTGACGACCAAACGTCACTTCTCTGGTCTCATTGGGTACAGGGATACTAGCCTTGACTTCTTTACCTATGAACTGATTCCCTGTTCCTGGATTACTTTTCCACTTTCCACTCTGGCTTTGGTTTACGGAACGTTGAGAAGGATAACTGTTTATATTTGGGATCGCAAACCCAATTCGATTGTTTACATGAATGTCTGCTAGGTCTGCCACTGCACTAGCTTGGAGACAGTCAGTTCCTTCCTTTGACAATACAAACTGTAGTGGACCTGGCGGTAAACATTCTTTTAGCTTATCCGCTACCAGCAAATCAAAGAGCGTATCATACTCTCTGTTCACGCTTCGACTTCTTACGTAATAGTTTAGCAAGTTCTTCAGTCTTGCCGTAAACATCGTATAAGTCTCTTCTGTTGTCTTCTTAGCATCCACAAATCTGGCTCTGTATTCTCTCGAAGTCAATTTAAATTCTTTTAATAAGTGCTGCTTGACTCTATCATAATTGTCTAGATCATCGAATGACAATCTATTCAGAACAGTTCGAGCTTTCGGCGTCATCAATGGTAGTAATAATTTCACCCAAAACGGCTTCTCCACAGCAAAGCTACGAAATGCGTTCTCGACTGTTTCAAAATATAATGGCACCTCCATCATATCAGTTGGCATTTGAGGCAATACATGCTTCATTGCATCACCTATTTTCTTAATTTTTGACACCAAAGTTTCACTTTCTTGCTGCTTCCTTCTTTCAGCTTCCCGTTCTTCTCTCATTTGCGTTTCTTTCAATGTCAATTTTGATTTCTCCAGTTTCAGACGTTCCTGTCTTTCTGTCTCTGCCTTTTCCAAACTTTCTTTCTGAAATTTGAGTTCTTCTTGTCTTATCTGTTCTGCACGTTCCAACTCTAACGTTCGCGCTTTTTCTTTTTCTTCTTCACGCATTCTCTTTGCTTCAATCTGTTGCTGACGAACCTCTTCATCACTTTTTCTAGCTCTTTCAAATTCAATCATCTGCTCCAGTCTTCTTCTTTCAGCATCTTCTCTATCTCGTTTCAACTGTTCTAATTGAATCTCAAACTGATGCTTTTGCAATTCCAGTTCTGCCTTACGCACTTGTTCTGCTTTATCTTCTCTCTCTCTCTGCAGGCGCAATTCCTCTTGCCTTGCAAGTTCCGCTTTCTCTTCTTTCTCTCTCTGCAAGCGCAATTCTTTCTCTTCTTTCTCTCTCTGAAGACGTAATTCTTCTTGTCTTAGCTCTTTCTCTTCTTGTCTTCGTCTATCCTCTCTTTCTTTCTCTTCTTGTCTTCGTCTCTCCTCTTTTTCTTTCTCTTCTTGTCTCCGTTTCTCCTCCCTATCTTCTTTCATCATCATCCACTGCATCAACATCTCCATAGACATAGGCGCAGGAGGTTTTTCAATAGCCTTTTCTACGGCACCGCCAACGGCACCTTCTTCTTCGACTTCTTCTTTAACCCACACTTCAGCGAGTTCCTGTATCATGTCACCACGTGACATACCTTCTAATTGTTCTTCTTTAAAACCGGCTTTCAACAAACGCTGTTTTAGCCTTTCCGTAGACATCTTCTTAATATCTGCTTGTCTTTCAGCACTTAGTTTCTCCATCTTACTTGTTTACTTTGGTGATTTCTCTTTTCAAAGAAGTCACGGTTTTTCTTAGTGTGTGAATCGATAAACAAACGGGATTTCTTTTACATTTGTTCGTGGAAAACAACTAAATTTTTATACCGTTTCTCGTGTTCCACCGTCGTTGATATCGTAAACTCGTCACACAGCACACAACGCGTAGATTCTTCTAACACCGTCGTAGATTCTTCTAACACCGTTGTAAATTCTTTTATCACCGTCGTAGATTCTTCTATCCGCCGAAGGAGGTGATAATGTGAATTTTAATCCACCGTGAGTTTATATCCACCGTGAGTATTTATTCCACCGTGAGTATATATTCCACCGTGAGTATTTATCCACCGTGAGTATTTATCCACCGTGAGTTATTTATCCACCGTGAGTTCTTATCCACCGTGAGTTCTTATCCACACCGACGCTGCCACCAATAATGTCAACCCAATCCTTCCGTTGACAATCCTTCTGATTAAATCCTTGTTCTCTTCGTACTTAACGCCTATTTAACGTTCACCTTTTGAACACTAATTCTACGTATAAGTATAACCTGAATTAATCAGCAACACAGTTTAATATCTTCTAGTTTAATAAGAAACAAACAGACAGAACTCAATTCGATTACAACTCAACTAGTCAGCCACACTACTACAGCGAACACACTCGAATTCAAACTTCTTCAGTCAGCATAATTCTTCGCGCCTCTTGACACACCTGTCTTCTGTGCGCATAAGCGAAATCTTATAATATACATATAGCGCGCCGCTGCCCAGATCGGCCGGCCGCGCGTGTCACTAAGACTAAACGTTATACATCTATCATATATACATATACACGTGAAACTAAAGTAAACGCACTAAATATATACGCTAACATCTCGCACTGCAAGACTGTACACAAAACTCAGTTCACATTACCTCCTTCCTTTTTCTGGAATTGAGCAAATTAAATTTCAAAATTTGCGAAATTACCAAAATACATGAAACATATATATATATCTAACTAATTAATGAACAGTCTTACGATTACTTATAACCTTGACAAACAATCAGCAATAACATTCAATCTGCCCTTCTTGTACTTCACCTCAACATCAAAAGTTTGTAAGGCTAACGCCCAACGCACAAGTTTAGCAGACTTAGACATTGACTCAGTCAAATATGTAAGAGGATTGTGATCAGTAAAAATGAAAATTTTCGATCCAATTATAATTTCTTTTAACTTGTTTAAAGCCCAAACAATAGCATAGGCTTCCTTTTCCACAGTAGCCCATCTCTTCTGGGTATCAGTTAATTTCTGACTGATAAATGACACAGGGCGTTCTATTCCCTTGTCGTCCATCTGTGTTAAAACAGCACCGACTGCAAAGTCACTACTATCGCAGTACAAATTAAATGGTTTTCCAACTTCAAAAACATATAACACTACTTTGGATCGCACAGCCTCTTTAAGTAAATCAAATGCTTGCTGATGTTCAACAGTCCAATCAATCTTATCAGAAACACGTTTACTAGTTAAATCAGATAAAGGTTTCGCAATCTGTGCAAAGTCCTTAATAAACTGTCTGTAATAATTAAAAAATCCAAGCAGTTGCTTAACTTGCTTCTTAGTTTCTGGGATCTTCAAATTAGTCAAACTTTCAATTCTGTCTGGATTCATCTTTATCTTACCAGACCCAACCACATGACCGATAAACCTTACTTCAGACTTACCAAATATGCATTTTTTCAAATTTAAGGTAACGTTATGCAATCTCATTTGCATCAAAAATGCATCTAACTGCTGTAAATGAATTTTCCAATTGTCAGAATGCACAGCAATGTCATCAACATACGGTTCTGCAAAGTCACTTATAGGCTGTAAAACTAAATTTATCGCCTTAACAAAAGTTCGGCCTGAATTTATCATTCCAAAAGGAACACGAGTAAATTCATACAGTCCATTATGTGTTACAAAAGCTTCTTCCATTGATCAGATTGTTTTACAGGACAAGTCCAATAAGCACTTCGACAGTCCAAAATAGAAATTACATTAGACTTTCCAACTTTGTTCAAAACGTCTCTGACAATCGGCATCGGATATTTACAATCCACTGTGAATGAGTTAATGTATCTGTAGTCACAGGCAAGTCTTAAAGATCCGTCTTTCTTTTTAACAATAACCAAAGGGCTTGCCATTCTGCTCGATGATGGTTTGATAATGTTTGTTTTTAACATTTCTTTGATCTGACGTTCCACTTCTGATCGATAAATCAAAGGAATTCGGTATGCTGCAAATTCCTTTTCACGAAATCCTGGTTTTAGTTCAATTTCGTGTTCGACCAATGTACATAATCCGGGTTTTTCTGAAAATCTGTCACAGTATTTGTTCAAGACTTTCAACAACTGTTCTTGCTGAGTTACTGTCAAATGGCTAATTTGTTCAGGATCGAGGTTAAGTGAATTCTTGTCATCTTGAACCTCATTCCTCATTGGTAATTCAACCACTGAACCAAAATCTTCATCTTCTTCAACGATTAGACCACAACTTAATGCTCGAGTTACATATTTTCTGATCTTGTTGGCGTGAATTATTTTTCGACCATTTTCACCCATATCGACTAAATAAGAGTACTTTGATCTTCGATGTATGATCGTACATGGACCATGCCATCGAGAAATAAGTTTGTTTGTTGACGTTGGATACAAAACAATG
Organism: Allolobophora icterica; assembly: GCA_963556255.1. Taxonomy (NCBI): domain Eukaryota; kingdom Metazoa; phylum Annelida; class Clitellata; order Crassiclitellata; family Lumbricidae; genus Allolobophora; species Allolobophora icterica. The sequence continues at coordinate 11,083,000 of OY744603.1, read as the reverse complement.
ACTTTCTCACCAGCTTCAAATTCTTTGTGCTTTGCTCTCTTGTTATACTGATTCGTGTATTGTAATTGCTTTTCTCGAGAGTAGGATTCTGCAAACAATAATGCTTTCTCCATATTTTCTTTGAGTTCTTTCAAATACTTTTCTGGTTTAACTCCAACATGAGGGGGTAAGTTTATTTCTCTAGTCCAACTCTCTTTTAATATTGCCAATGGTCCTCTCGGAATTTTCCCATAGACAAGCATATATGGTGATACTCCAGTAGTTGCATTCGGCACTTCTCGTAATGCCCACACTGTGAAAGGAATTATCTTATGCCATTTCCTCGGGTTGTCTATTATCACATGATGGATCATCTTTTTAAATGTCTGATTCCATCTTTCTACTAATCCAGCAGCCTCTGGGTGTCCTGGTGTGTCGAATCGTGGACTACAGCCCATTAAATCGAGAAATTCTCTTGTCAAACTGGCTGTGAAGTTCGTTCCTTGGTCACTTGTAATCACGGACGGCACACCAACGTTCATGAATAGTTCCATCAACGCTTCACACACAGCCTTCGCTGTCAACGATTTCAATAAGAAGATTGTAGGCCATCTGGTGCACGAGTCCACAATGCATAAACAATACTTGTGACCTGCAGCAGATACTGGATCGATCGGGCCAACGAGGTCCATCGTCATTCTCCTGAAGGCGACCTCTTCTCTTGAGACTGGAGTGATGGGCACTCTATCCATCACCAAACTCCTTGCCTTTAGTTGACACTTCTCGCAAGACTTACAAAATTTCACAATGTCTCTTCTCATCTTTGGCCATACAAAAGATAATTTTATTCGTTCTCTTGTTTTCTCTTCTCCTAGATGTCCTCCAAACACTGATTCATGCGCCAATTCCATCACTTTAATTCGTCTCTCTTTTGGTAACACTAGTTGATATATCGTTTGGTCTAATATCTGATATTTCTTATGCAATAAACCGTTGATCACACAGAATTCAGATTCTTTCTCTTGTGCTAACTTCCACCACGGCTTCAACGATTCATCCTTTCTCTTTTGCTATTCGAACTTCTTCGAATCGGCAATCTGCACCTTTTGTTCTTCATCCATCTCTTCATCTCTATACAAGTCTCCTATTCCCACATCACATTCATTGTCTTCTTCAGTTTCATTTAATGTGCCATTCTCGCATGCAACCATCTCTTGCTCATTCATCTCTGATGTTACACCATCTCGCGATAAGCTTCGTTGCTCATTACTTTCGTTTTCCTCATCACTTGAACTTTCAGTTTCACTCTTCTCATCAACATCTACCATTTCCTGTTTCCGACTCTGCGCTCTCGTCATTACATTTGCTCGTACACTCACATCTCCTTGTATCGTTTTTACCTTCATCTGTGGTACGGCTTTTAATTCGGCAATTATCTCTGGATGCAACAAGAATCTTTCTGTACTGCCCATCTTTGCAATACTAGCACACATCAAAGTGACATAAGGTGTAAGTGAACACTGGATTTTACGCGGAAATCCCTCTTCTTCCACGTCACTACCACACAGTCTAACATCCACTTTCACTAACTTCGCAGGAATGGCATCTCCTGCCACACATTGCAAGTTCACTTTTCCAATTTGTTCCACCTTCATGCCTTCCAGTAATTCTTCACTAATCACCGGAATTTCTGCACCCGAGTCGCTCAGTGCTTTGACTTTCACTGGCTCTTTACCGTCTACTGCACGAATTTCAACCTCGACATATTGCAAGAACGATTTCTTCAATATTCGACTGTCATCTTTTCCTATGACTTCTCTCTGAATTTCAGCATCCAATAGAATTTCTTTTTGAATACCACATTTCATTACTGACTTTACTTCAGTTTCTTGGTTTTCTTGACCCGTGGTTTGATTACCTGTATCACTAACCACTTGAATCAAATTCACCCTTGTGCGTTCTTGATTTCTGCTAGAACTAGCTACTGCCACTGGAACTGGACAAAATTTAACCAAATGTTTGTCTGAACCACAGTTGTGACAACGCTTCACAACCATGCCTCGTTGTTCATTTCCTTCATTTCTCTTATACTGCGTAAACGATGTGTTGCCTTCCCTCTTGGCGAACGGCGCTGACGATTTGTTAAATCCCTGACGACCAAACGTCACTTCTCTGGTCTCATTGGGTACAGGGATACTAGCCTTGACTTCTTTACCTATGAACTGATTCCCTGTTCCTGGATTACTTTTCCACTTTCCACTCTGGCTTTGGTTTACGGAACGTTGAGAAGGATAACTGTTTATATTTGGGATCGCAAACCCAATTCGATTGTTTACATGAATGTCTGCTAGGTCTGCCACTGCACTAGCTTGGAGACAGTCAGTTCCTTCCTTTGACAATACAAACTGTAGTGGACCTGGCGGTAAACATTCTTTTAGCTTATCCGCTACCAGCAAATCAAAGAGCGTATCATACTCTCTGTTCACGCTTCGACTTCTTACGTAATAGTTTAGCAAGTTCTTCAGTCTTGCCGTAAACATCGTATAAGTCTCTTCTGTTGTCTTCTTAGCATCCACAAATCTGGCTCTGTATTCTCTCGAAGTCAATTTAAATTCTTTTAATAAGTGCTGCTTGACTCTATCATAATTGTCTAGATCATCGAATGACAATCTATTCAGAACAGTTCGAGCTTTCGGCGTCATCAATGGTAGTAATAATTTCACCCAAAACGGCTTCTCCACAGCAAAGCTACGAAATGCGTTCTCGACTGTTTCAAAATATAATGGCACCTCCATCATATATCAGTTGGCATTTGAGGCAATACATGCTTCATTGCATCACCTATTTTCTTAATTTTTGACACCAAAGTTTCACTTTCTTGCTGCTTCCTTCTTTCAGCTTCCCGTTCTTCTCTCATTTGCGTTTCTTTCAATGTCAATTTTGATTTCTCCAGTTTCAGACGTTCCTGTCTTTCTGTCTCTGCCTTTTCCAAACTTTCTTTCTGAAATTTGAGTTCTTCTTGTCTTATCTGTTCTGCACGTTCCAACTCTAACGTTCGCGCTTTTTCTTTTTCTTCTTCACGCATTCTCTTTGCTTCAATCTGTTGCTGACGAACCTCTTCATCACTTTTTCTAGCTCTTTCAAATTCAATCATCTGCTCCAGTCTTCTTCTTTCAGCATCTTCTCTATCTCGTTTCAACTGTTCTAATTGAATCTCAAACTGATGCTTTTGCAATTCCAGTTCTGCCTTACGCACTTGTTCTGCTTTATCTTCTCTCTCTCTCTCTGCAGGCGCAATTCCTCTTGCCTTGCAAGTTCCGCTTTCTCTTCTTTCTCTCTCTGCAAGCGCAATTCTTTCTCTTCTTTCTCTCTCTGAAGACGTAATTCTTCTTGTCTTAGCTCTTTCTCTTCTTGTCTTCGTCTATCCTCTCTTTCTTTCTCTTCTTGTCTTCGTCTCTCCTCTTTTTCTTTCTCTTCTTGTCTCCGTTTCTCCTCCCTATCTTCTTTCATCATCATCCACTGCATCAACATCTCCATAGACATAGGCGCAGGAGGTTTTTCAATAGCCTTTTCTACGGCACCGCCAACGGCACCTTCTTCTTCGACTTCTTCTTTAACCCACACTTCAGCGAGTTCCTGTATCATGTCACCACGTGACATACCTTCTAATTGTTCTTCTTTAAAACCGGCTTTCAACAAACGCTGTTTTAGCCTTTCCGTAGACATCTTCTTAATATCTGCTTGTCTTTCAGCACTTAGTTTCTCCATCTTACTTGTTTACTTTGGTGATTTCTCTTTTCAAAGAAGTCACGGTTTTTCTTAGTGTGTGAATCGATAAACAAACGGGATTTCTTTTACATTTGTTCGTGGAAAACAACTAAATTTTTATACCGTTTCTCGTGTTCCACCGTCGTTGATATCGTAAACTCGTCACACAGCACACAACGCGTAGATTCTTCTAACACCGTCGTAGATTCTTCTAACACCGTTGTAAATTCTTTTATCACCGTCGTAGATTCTTCTATCCGCCGAAGGAGGTGATAATGTGAATTTTAATCCACCGTGAGTTTATATCCACCGTGAGTATTTATTCCACCGTGAGTATATATTCCACCGTGAGTATTTATCCACCGTGAGTATTTATCCACCGTGAGTTATTTATCCACCGTGAGTTCTTATCCACCGTGAGTTCTTATCCACACCGACGCTGCCACCAATAATGTCAACCCAATCCTTCCGTTGACAATCCTTCTGATTAAATCCTTGTTCTCTTCGTACTTAACGCCTATTTAACGTTCACCTTTTGAACACTAATTCTACGTATAAGTATAACCTGAATTAATCAGCAACACAGTTTAATATCTTCTAGTTTAATAAGAAACAAACAGACAGAACTCAATTCGATTACAACTCAACTAGTCAGCCACACTACTACAGCGAACACACTCGAATTCAAACTTCTTCAGTCAGCATAATTCTTCGCGCCTCTTGACACACCTGTCTTCTGTGCGCATAAGCGAAATCTTATAATATACATATAGCGCGCCGCTGCCCAGATCGGCCGGCCGTGCGTGTCACTAAGACTAAACGTTATACATCTATCATATATACATATACACGTGAAACTAAAGTAAACGCACTAAATATATACGCTAACATCTCGCACTGCAAGACTGTACACAAAACTCAGTTCACAGCGCTGTTGTGATTTAAATGCGCTCTATAAAACCTAGATACATATTGACATACACAGGCCTTCTCACATGTGTACTTACATACAAACCTATAAACATACACACATATATAGGGCCTACTTGTGAAATTGGAACGTTAACTGTCATAAATTTGCAACTGTGCGTATGCTAGTATATAGGCCGTATCCGTGTTTTTCTAATTATTATTGTAACAAAGACAAGTATAATATAGCGTTACTGGCAGCGAGCTACTTCTCGCGTCTTTAGCAATGTTAACTGTTTGCGTAAGTTACAGAAAGTTTCGGCAAAACGTCTCTTGCTATACTAGACAATGTTTAAGCATTGCAGAACGTGAAGTTCGTTAGGAGAAAGTTTTCTTCTCGCAATCTTCCGCAAACGCGCAGAGGTCAAAACATGACATACGCCATCGACGATTTATAGGGCCTAGTTAACGCGTTTTCAAGTCCCAGGTGTATGCTGCGTTAAAAAAATAATGATTCGAATAAGGTTAGCGGAACACGCTTACGTTTTACAACCCGAGTTATTCATAATCACATGGTGTAGAGTGGTCCATAATTCCGTGCTACTGGTTAACGAGAACCTCACGTGACTTCCGGCGTGGCATTGCGTAAACGAACTTGGCTACACACAGGTTCAGAAATCAAGAATACAGCAGAAATATCGGGCGACTCGGGAATCAAGCCTGCAAGGGAATCTACAGGCAAACAAACATTAACAATGCCAATGAGATGAGATGTCACGCAATTTGACCAATATTGATCTGGATACTGAGACGATGATTTGGTAAGCAATAGTTTTTATTTACAACTTGGCAGATTTGCAATCCTTTAAACGGTCGGCATACAAGATTAGAACAGATTAGGCAATATGTCGTAGTACTGTCTAGATATTGACCTGATTACGTCTTGGTTTTGATGCGCCTTTGTTGATTTTGATCGTATTAGACACCGGCGCGACAATAGTTACTAATTATAAATACAATACGCCTGTTGTAATTAGCTTAATTTGTGGCTTCATTTGATAGTTTAATGGCTGGCGTGCTAGACTATCAACCGAGAGGTTGGGACTAAGATGCCCATTTCCATGGTTACCTTTCGGGATTACTTTAAGGAACTGAAAATTGTCGATTTTCCGGAATTCCTGCATAGTTCATGCTATTTTGAAACTCCTTTAAAACTTAACAACGGGCTCTCCTGTGTATTGATCTGCTTAGGTCAGGTATGTTACCATGTGGTCCAGTTTTTATCATTTCCGGTGAACGTTTTTCATAAAGCTGTATCAGGAGCAAATCTCATTCGAATGGAACCACCAAATGTTAGTCTCTGTGTACAGACCCTAGTTAGGAATCTAGTGCAGTTGGAATAAATTCTGCTTTGCTATCTGTCTGGCTTACGCATTCCACTCACGCTTCATCCCATCAGGACACACTTTTCATCAGCTTCTTGGAATCAGCTTCTTGTGACCAGCTGTCTCTCACATCTTGTCAAAGAGAGACTTTATTTCCGTGCTTTTTCTATACTGTTCAAAATCTATGCAATTCATTGCCAGTACTTTTTGACTGTGTGGCTCTGTCCAACTTATCGTGGTTTTGCCGTATGATCTTGCATAAAAGCAGCCATCGACTGGCGATGCACTTTGCATTGGTATAACGACGTTGTAGAATTAGTTCCCGGATTAGACCAGATTTGATTTGCAGGACCCAGGGGCGCCCACAGGCTTCAAACAATTGGACGCACTGTGTCACGCACACCCTCTCGTAACAAATAATAATATTATGGCCTCTTGCCAGCTTTGTTACCATAGATATAATTAGGAAAACTGAAATAGCTGCCATAGATGGAGTAGTGAGTAGTGACAAGCGTAACAAAAAAATTCAATTTAGATAACATCTAATGTTTTAACATGCAGTATTGCCGCTTAACAAAAATATCGATGCTATGCCTTTTCCTTGTGTAGATTTGATTGGTGGCTGGACGCACGTGCGTCCAGTGCGTCACGCTGCGGACGCCCCTGGCAGGACCCGTGTCTTTTTCTTACCTAATTTTGCAAACAATTGAAGACTTTTTCCAGTTACATCCGCTTTTGAGATAGCCTAGGGCCTAATTCCATAAATTAGTGCAATGTAGCATCTGATTAATAATTAGCTAATTCATCGAGCCTCGGAAGTGCTATCGCAGGCTGCATCATGCTGTAGAGTCTATTTTCCAGTACAGAGAAGAAATTCTACACCTTTTCCATTGTCGGTTGGCCTTATGAATGGGGTTCGAATCTTGGCGTCTCCTTTCCTATTGCGGGAGTTTTCAATCGACGAACACGTTTGAATATATTCCTAACAACTTTTAAGGCTTATTATTAGGAATTCGTTAACGTAGACCTGCTGTTACAACTAAAATTAATAAATGTTTATTTCTTGTTTGTTAATAGTTTCGAAAGTGGAAGAAACCAGGAGTGACACAGATGCTATCAGACGCTAGGATCATCAGCTATCAAATTTAATTTCAACAATTGAAGAAGAAAACAATTTTCTCAGTGACGGAGCATTTAAACGTCCGGAAAAATTGAAGATATCTTATTTACTGCATTATACATCAATTCTTTGACTTCTTTTCTTCAGTTGATTATTTTAACACGAATCGCTGTAAAAAGCCTTACACAATGCAGCAATTATTCTGTTTATTAACTTATTAAAATAGACAAATATAGCCCTGTTGAGTAGAATGCATACTACATGTATAAATAAAACTTTGACATTTTATTGAAACTTCTGTGTATATCTTGCTGACGTTGCACTTTGTTTTCATTTGCAATTTCTGTAAATATACGTTACTTCACATCCAAAGCCATAGAATTGCCTAGAAAAAGTGATTCGTTGAAGGTTTGATTCCTAAAAGTATGCTTGGAGACGATTACACGGGTGGAATATAGAAAGATAAGCAGAAAGACAGATAAAAGCAGAAACAGAAAGACTTATTGGCTACGAATGGAGCTAGAGAGACCCTCGAAAGACGTCCGAGTACTTGTCTACTTGTAAATCATATAGCTCACTTATCACACGCGCAAGATCAATAAATCTAAGATTATTGTGAAAGACAGTTGTAGTGAGCAAGAGAGGCATGTTAGCTAAAGGCAAAGCTAGGGGTATAGAAGAAACTTCTGCGCAAAGGATATTATGTAGAGGACGACGGTTACTTTTAGTAAAGGGTGAAGAAATAATTGTTTTAATCGAAATCCCAACAGCACCGTCAAATATAAGAAATAAGAGCTCAATATGACTGAGTTTTCACATTTGGGCTTCATATGTCCGCACCATTTGGGATCATAAGTAGTATCTATGAATATAATTGAAAATATTGTCATAACTCGTGAACATGCTATTGCTGTTGGTGCAAATTATCGGCCTCTAGCGATGGTCCTTTCGCCTATAAGAAATAGACCTTGCGACACTTGCGCCTCTGAGTAGGTCTCATGAAGAGGCGCTATGTAAATTTCCAGAATGAATGAATGAATGCATAGGCGTAGCCACATTCAGGCACGAGGAGGCAGTTGCCTCCTCTTGCTTTTTAGATTTCAAAAATTGTCCGTGGGTTATACCTCCGCACTCCTACTACACCTGGACGGTTAGAGTATACAATATGTGCATATTACTAACTCTCGTCCTTGCGCTTTGTTTATCTGCTTGCCACTTCCCCGCTTCTATTTCACTGTTCTTCTCTTACCTCGCACCCCCGCATCCTCCACTCTCTACTCCTTTTCTATCTCTACACCATATTCTCTTTCTTGTCGCTCTGTCTCTGTCTGTCTGTCTTTTCAGTATGTCTGTCTGTCTGAGTGTCTCCTTAAGTCGATGGACCACCCTAGTGCGCACTCTCTTAGATAGTCTCTCTACTGGAATGCGCACTAGGTTGGTCTATCCAGTTAAGGATACACTCAGACAGAAGAACGTTTTGTTTAGAATTTCTGTTTCTGTAAACTACGCTGTTTTCGTTGAAAATATATCTTGATTGATTGGAAGAATGATATCTACGTCGTAAATGAAAAACCGACAAGTAAGTAAGTAAGTATATTCTTTATTACACCATTAGCAAACGCACAATGGGACAGAAGCTAGAAGCATTGATTGTAAAACATTGAAGTAATAATAAATCGAAATAAAAATGATAAAATAAGTAATTAAAAAAGCAAGTGTTTTCTTATCATTTATGCAGTAATCTAGCAATGTAACCCTTCCCCGTCAAAGGATCACATCGTGGTATCTCGCGATTATGCCGGCGAGGTCGAAGATAATATCCGGTAGATCGTATCGGAGGGAGCAAATCATGGAGGACATGCCCTGGGTTCTGAAGGATTGCTGCAAAGAGAGCATCGTCCGCCTTAGAACACAACAGTTCAAATGTAGGAGTATCAGTTGGCAGATACCCTTGTCGCTTAAGCTTACGTATCAAGGCAGAGAGACGTTCTCTCTCAAGACCATTGGAAAATTCCCACCAGACTGGAGATGAGTAGCCTACAACATTCGTGCCACTGTGGTGGAACGTACAACATCATGAAGGCGGCTTCCAGTTAATCCATGCGAAACCAGGACTCGCAGAGCAAAAAAGGATTGTTTAGTTTTACAACAGATGTTGTTAATGTGCGAGGAGAACCCAATTTTTTCAGAAAGAGTGACTCCCAAAATTTTTATTTCATTTACACGTACGATCCCAGCAATGGGCGGAGGGGTATCTAGAATTTTGGTTCGAGGACGCCTTATTATGATTTCACAAGACTTACTATCAGTGTTTAATCTAGTCCCCCTCGTCTGGGAGGGGAAACCAGGTTTCTGGGGGGAGCAAACAATTGACACAAAATTTTGTCTTCCATCTTTAAAAAGTTTCAGACTTTTCCCAAATTTTTCCACTTTTCATCTTCGAAAAAAGTTGGACTTTTTTTTTTTTTTTTTTTTTTTTTTTAGTCCTTCACCCAATTTTTAACTTTTTTCCCCTGTCAAAAAAATTGATGACCTTTTTTTAGGAATCCATCTCTCTGGGGGGGAAAACCATGTATCCACATCGATCCTGGGAGGGATTTTTCCTCCCCTGACGGTCTGTACATTGTAATATTGCTCGCCTCTGGGGGGAACATCAATCCTGGGGGGGGGAACTTCCCCCCCCCAAAGACGTCTAGATTACTCACTGCTTACTATGATTTAACTTCAGACGAATTGCTTTCGCTGCGCCATCGAGGGATGCCTTGTGCGTTAGACACCGGCGCTGTGGAAGTTTCTAGTCAAGATTGAAAAACATGGTGTTATATATTGTTTCTTCAGAGGGGCCGCCGTTGCTTATCTCACCAAACAAGTCCATCTCGCGCGGTGAAAGTCCAGGAACCAAGACTCCCGAAAAGCCACCGAGCAAAGCAACGACTACAGCTAAAGGCCTTCGAGGACCACCGCAGGCAGGCGTGAAACTGCCTGCCGCTGAATTACGAGTAGGAGGACGCTTCTGAGAGATGATTGGTCTCCGGAATGAAACAACGATCATGGTATGCAATATTTTTAACTTCGATTAGGTAAATTTGCAATGGTTCAAACGGTCGATATTTATTCTATTCATCAAAGTAATTTATATAGAGCCACTCCAAAATTATATAAACTCTGTCTGCGCTAATATAACTGGTGTTAAATGTCAATAATAACAGAAATCTTAATATTAGGCCTACTAGCAAAATAGTGCACTTAAAAGAGTCACCAGTGGCTAGCTGAGAATGCATCGATTACATTTGGTTTCCGTAGGAGATTGAAGAAGCCTAAATAGTTCTTTATACAGCATTTTTTCCTGACCTGACCCGACCCACCAAAATTCTCAGTCCAACCCGCTGATTTATCTTACCCATGGGCAGCTCTGATTAGGATAATAAAAATATTAGAAATGCTATACTTTAGTTTTTATAGTTCAGTGAAGCCTCCACCAACCACTCGCAGGTAACAAGCATGTTTCAACATCGCCGCATCTCATCTCAAGTGAAGAACCTGTAATTTAGTATTTAGTCATGAAGAGCAGCATTTTATGGCTAGGTTTGAAACTTCACTAACATACCTGGACTATGATTAGGGCCTATATATTGATTTTGTGTAGACCAAAATGGGTATTCTGAGGTATGGTTTCTACAGTTACCACTCTTCAGGCAGCTTAATTGGGTGGGAAGATTCAAGAGCGTTGGTCATTTGAAAGCGCGCCACTCCAGAGTGCATACAACGTTTTAGCCGGAAATACGAAACTCTCACAGTTACGATTAAGAGGCTGAAGCACAGGCTCTGTTATGCTAATGTTTCTTTCTCTGTGTTCTACAAATTTCCGTTTTACAAGCAAGCTTAAACTACACCTTTCTTATGTTAAGATACATACTCTTACAATTGCTAACATATTTCAACAGGCATCAGTCTGCAAAACTACTCATAACACTATCTTTATAATCTGAGCATAGGGCCTACTTGTCAAATGCCTGACATCATAGAAGGTACGTATTGAAAATATGAAACAAAGAAGAGGAAGAATTAGAAGAATTAGGGAAGTCCAGTTAGTTAGCTGGCATGCGAGGCAGCCATGGGTATGAAGTGTGAGCGACTTCATTTTTCCTAGCCTCGACATATGATGATGGGCGGCCAGTCCCCTCCTTCGGCTGTCTCATCTTCCCACCGACAATGTACGGTCAGTGTACACGTTAGAGCTGGCTAAGAGGCAACTGGAGCAGAAAACTGGAAAGAAATTATGCTATGGGGATATGAACCCCAGACCTCAGCTGACAGTCATGTGCGCTAACCACTATGCTTTCACTCACCCACAACAATTCAAAATAAAGCATGTCCCCAAAATTCGCTGCATAGTATTATTGTGCTGTACTTTTATTTTCAATAAATTTCTTATATATTATTAGGCCTATTACTTACTTATTAGGAACTCTTTAATTTACACCGTTATTACTACTAACTAATAAAATCTTAATTGTTTTCATTGACAGTTTTTAAAGTGAAAGGAAAAAGAAATACTGAAATCGCTATCAGAAACAACGATCGTCAAGCTATCGAATGAACTTGAACACTTAAAGAAAAAAACATTTAATCTTATATGGAACATTTAAGCATCTGGACAAATTCTGTTTTGTTGCACTTAGCATAAATTCATTCCAGTTAATTTTCAAAGGTGAATTATTCTTCGTTATGCTTTCTTAATCACCCTCTATTACGGAACGACATTCTGCTTACTTTCCTGAACTTATTAAAGATCAGTATATAGACCTAGTGAAATTACCTATGTAAAAATATCGATGTTAATAAAAATTTATGCATAACATTTCGACGATGAATTTGATTTCTGTTGGTTAAAGGTAATTGTTTTTTACACCCGAAGCCAAAATTCGCCCCTTATAATTTGTTGACGAAAAGTATGTGTTGGGAGATGAGCAGAAAGTAAAAGAGCACAATAGAGACAGATGGATAAAGGCAGAAATGTAAAACAGAAATAATATATAGTAGCAGAGTCAGAAGCAGAGAACTAAGCCATGGGAACGAATAGTGAAGTAATATAATGTCTTAATATGTCTTAATATATGTCTTAATATGGCTTAATATATGTCTTAATATATGTCTTAATATGGCTTAATATATGTCTTACTATGTCTTAATATATGTCTTAATATGGCTTAATATATGTCTTAATATGTCTTAATATATGTCTTAATATGGCTTAAAATATGTCTTAATATAATTATGTCTTTATAATTATATGTTAAAATATGTCATAATATGTCTTAAATTATGTCTTAATATATGTCATAATATGTCTCAATGTATGTCTTAATATGTCTTAATATATGTCTTAATATGGCTTAAAATATGTCTTACAATGTCTTAATATATGTCTTAATATATGTTATAATATGTCTTAATGTATGTCTTAACATATGTCTTAATATGTCTTAATATATGTCTTAATATGGCTTAATATGTCTTATTATGTCTTAATATATATCATAATATGTCTTAATATGTATTAATATGTCTCAATAGATGTCATAATAATATATGTCGTAATATATGTCATAATATATGTCATAATATGTCTTAATATATGTCTTAATATATATGTCTTAATATCCTGAAGCCATAAGAGACTCCTCATGAGCCTACAACTCAACACAGCAAGTTCGAAGAGGCTATCGTTGGATTACGCACCAAACGCGCTAACGGGTAGAGTATACAAGAGTAAATAATTAGCAGGTACAGAAATTGATTCACTGACATCGAGATATATACAGACCGAGGAAGAGATACCTAGTAATATGAACAAGCATAAACAAAGAAAATGCAGGAAAAGAATATATCCGCAGAGTCACAAGCAGACAGGAAGGAGTAGTGAAATAGGAAATCCTGTAGAGTAAGAGTGTGAAGCAAGTATGGAATTAAAGATGGAGACTGGGAAAGGTGAGAATGCGCGGACTACATGACGTAAAAGGAAAAGGGTGGGACAGTAATGGAGGCATGACGTCCGCCCGGCAGAAAGACAGGCCAGAAAAGAGAGAAGTAGTGAGGCATTTAGCTCACGGACAGAGAGAAAGAGAGAGACAGAGGGAGACAGAGACAGAGACAGATATAGAGATTAAGGTGGAGAGAGAGGGAAGTTGACACTGCTGTGCAAACACTATGTTGTGGACAATATTACTCTTAGTAAAGGGCAATGGCGCTAGTGTTTCGGTTACTGAGTCTACGCTCTCGCAATGGCTATGTATACACACATCGGACGCCTGCGACCCTTCGACCATTATCCGCAGACCCAGTGACATTCAAGTATTAGACGCTGAAAGCCCAGCAACAACGCAAGGCCGCTGAAGCCATAAGCGCCGTCTAAACGCATAAACGACCATATAAACGCCACAGCGTACTTCCTCGTGGAACAAAGCAAAGCATTGGACGGAGCGAACTCAAGATACACTATATATACATGCGCATTGCGCGTATGTTTGAATACATATATATACATATAGTTGTGTATATATAAATATATAATGGTGTGTGCATATATTTATATGTATAATATATAATGACATAGTAGTCAGTATATAGAGACATAAAGTAAATTAGTGTGTTCCTGAAAAGTAAGGGAGATGAGAAAGGCTTTGAGTAGGTTTGCATAATCGAAT
>OY744603.1:11049132-11064132 GCA_963556255.1 Allolobophora icterica | reverse complement strand
ACTTGCCTACCTAAATGGAGGGGGTATGGAAATAGAGGGAGGACCCATGCACCCAGTGGCACCCAGAGACAAAAGCAAAAGTCGGCGCCTATGCTAGTCTCAATACCTGAAAAGTCACAGAAATGTTTAATTGTATTAAAGCCACTCATTCACTAGTTCAAAGTGATTGACATAGTACACATAAATATAAGATACAAAGATTCAGCCTAATTGGAGAAATCTAGAAGAAAAAATTATAATAATTTTCATTGTATAAGTGAATATTCATTAGGGATACAGAATTGCAACATCTGAATTTAAAATACAGTTCACTATTTAGCTCAAAAAGGATGTCTTCTTAGCCAGGTCTCGGGAGACCCAAGAGAAACTAGCTTTCTCTTGCAAGGTTTAGCCGTGACAGTCCAGCGCTTCAACACAGCCGCCTTCCGCAAACACTTTTGCACTTCCGGGTCTTGATGAAGAAGGTCACTCCAGAGATTAATTTTCTCTTATATAGTATCTGACTCCTGAGGGATTATATGTACCTCAGAGGGGAAATAATAATAATAAAAGATGTCTTCGTGTATGTCCGAATATGTCTCAGTATGCTTAATATCTCTTAATATTATGTCTTAATATGTCTTAATTATGGTCGTTTTTGTTTATTTCTTGTATTTTAAAGCATTTCGTAAAGCATGAAATTGCATGTAGATATTTACGACGTCGCGTTTTTGCTCTGTCTTAAATTTAAACATGTAATGTAAATGTAAATCTTCGAAATTTCTCATCGTCTCACAAAAATCCGAGTCACCGAGTCCAGATTAATCGCGGTGTAAAGAATTTAAGTTACGTCCCGGTAATAGGAAATCGATTGCATATTACCCATATATTGCATATTATAATTTATTATTATTATTATTCTCATCATCATCATCATCATCATCATCATCATCATCATCATCATCATCACCATATCGTCTTCACCGTCATCACCATCACCATCATCGTCATTGATGTCGTTGTTCGGAACAGTGGCATAGTAGCATCGACCTCGTATAACAGGCGAAGATTCCTCAGCCTAGACGACGCTACTACAGTCAAAGGGTGCGAAAAGAACGTCTCTCGGCGACGGACAGTATTTCACGTGGGAAATTACCCGAAGCAAACCCGGTCGGACGCCGCCGCCGCCGCCGCCGCCGAGACCGGTGACGACGGCAGGCGATTTGATGGACGGCTGACCGGGCAGCCCAGGTATGACCGTGCCTGGCAGCAGCAGAGACATTCGCCCGACTCGACCGATCGACGGTCGACGCCAGAGCCGGCCAGGAAGCGACGGGGGCGACGACGGAGAGACACGCTGGACTTGGTCGTCGTCGTCGGTGGAGGAGGAGGAGGGCTCGGCTAAGGCCAGGCCGGCAACAAGTCGCTCCTGTGTACAAGACACTGCGCGACGCCGCGTCGTGTTGAAATAAGAAATACTGTGTAATAGCTAGGATGTACTAGATACTATACACGGTTCAAGATGCTAGATACCAGACACATGATACGAGATAAAAGGTTTGTCGTTGATGTGGGGTTATGTAGGGTCGATGCTAACGGTCTGGGATGCAATCAGATGCGCTAGACACTGGATATTACAACTAAACGTACAAGGTAAACGACAGAACATCGTACTTTTACACCTATGGTTATCATCATAGTAGAGAAAATCGATGTCGTAATCCCATACTCAGAATAGGTTCAGCAACAGGAAATTCACGCTAATTGCAAATAATTTTAGTCATAGAGCTGTAGGATGAAACACAATGCGCCTGAAAGAATAAAATTGCGACGGATGTGAAAAAACGAGTATAGGCCAGACAGAATGTGTTTAAATTCGTTTGCATGTGTGGTGCCGCTAGTCGACAGAGGAAATGGATTTGTCTGGTATGGTATGGTTTATGAATACATGTCCATAGATATTGCAGCTGACGGTGTCAAAGAGTGATCTGACGACATAGAATTTAATCAGGTTCAAGAGTTGCTTCATGACAGTACACTAATCTTAATAGGTAATTTCTACTACTTAATAAATACTTCAATCAATCAATACTTTCTATTACTTAATAGATACTTCCTAATACTTAATAGATGCTTTCAAATACTTAATAGATTCTTCCTAATACTTAATAGACGCTTCATACAAGTAGCTTGCAACTGAAGATGCTATAGAAATCGTCGTTATTACATGGCTTTCTACTCGTCCTGTTTTTAAATTACCTGTTTACTGTTGTCCTTCAAATATAATCTCATCTAGTCTAATCTAAATTAATCTAATTACTTCTATAGTACATGATGTTCAAGATATCGGTCGATGTAAGTCAAAATAAATGAATAAATCAAAAGTGTCTATCATTTCTATGGGCCCTATCCTAGAAATGTTGACCCTGTATTGAATATCACGCATGAGCTAAATTTAAAGACTGCTGGTTGACCAGAAGACCGCTTTCCCGAAATATATATTTCTCTTCAATGACAACCATGTTGTCAGCAGCTGTGCATGTGATTTTCTCAATCACCATAATTGATTGAATTTTTATGGTGCTGTCAACTGTCAACTGCGGCACAACATCACATTCAGTTCTTTTGTCCTCATTAATAATCTGCTATTTCTTTTGCTTTGTTTTTGTATTACCATTGCTTGGTTCCAAATATTTATATATAATGTATGTTACATATATATATAACATGTTTTTATATGTCAGCATTTGCATAATGTGTGTTCTAAATATCCAGGCAGAACACTTGTAAATAATACTATTACTTAAAGCCTCATGATTAAATTACAGCTTACCATACCTTACATTACCTTGCCTTCTTTTCCTTATCACAGCTTAGCCTTACGCTACTTCAATTAACTTACCATACCTTAACCTCAGGGCTGTAGTGGTAAAATTTGAGGTGAGTATACGCTACCGGTGACCAGCGGCGTCAGTAGGGCTGGTGTCACCGTAAAAAAATGTGAAGACCTTTTTTAGGAATTCGTCTAAGAAAAATTTGTGACTTTTCACCAATTCTCCTCAAAATTTCATCTGCAGAGGTAAGTATACGCTGTATACCCGCGTATACCCTCGTCTTGAGCCCTGAGTATACGCTCTCAAATTTCTCCAGAGGTGAGTATACGCTGTATACCCGCGTATACCCTCGACTACAGCCCTGCTTAACCTTAACTTAACTAAACCTTCACTTAATTTACTTTATCATACCTTAACTTAACTTACCTGCTTTACTTTATTTGACCTGACCTAACCTTGTATAATGAGACTGCACTGCGTTTCACGATCTTACATGACATTACACAACGTGAGATTACATGTCATCACATCACACAATATTAACTTACATTTACATTGCACAAGCGCATGACAATCGGTGTTGCAGGATGAGCGATAGAAAGAGTTTAAATAGCATGTATGTAGGTGTGTGCGCGTTACTGTGGGTGTCGTTGTTTTGTGCTGGTGGAGGATGAAGTAGGTGGGTGGGGTAGGTGGGCAGGGTAGGTGGGTGGGGTAGGTGGGGTTGTTTTCGAGAAGGGCAATGGCTGCTTCGGGCTTCATGAGATTTTTATGGCCAGAGAAATGACGAGAGTAACAGCGATTCACGGAATTGCTCGACACCCCAAAGAATGAGTCTGTGAAGAATGGCACAGCAGCAGCACAAGCTACTTCAGCAGCACCACCACCAATAGCAGCACCAGCAGTAGCAGCACCATCAGTAGCAGCACCAACAGTAGCAGCACCATCAGCAGCAGCACCATCAGTAGCAATACCATCAGTAGCAGTGCCATCAGTAGCAGTACCATCACTAGTAGCACCATTAGTAATAGCACCATCAGTAGCACACCATCAGCAGCAGCACCATCAGTAGCAGCACCATCAAAAGCAGCACCATCAGTAGCAGCACCATCAGTAGCAGCACCATTAGTAACAGCACCATCACTAGCAGCACCATTAGTAACAGCACCATCACTAGCAGCACTATCAGTTGCAGGAGGCGGAGGATGTGCAGAAGGAGGTGGAGGAGAGGAGAAGGTGGAGGAGGAGGAAGAGAGGGAACAGAGAATGGCTGAAGAGAAAGAGGAGGTGGGAACTGGGAATATGAGGAAGAGCAGGAGGAATATGATAGGGAGGAGGAAAGAGATAAGGAATAGGACTAGGAATAGGAGGAATATGAGGAATAGAAAGAGGAATGGGAGTAGAATAATGAGGATGAATAAGAGGAAAAGTAGGAGGAGGAATATAGAAGGTATAAAGAGTATGAATAGAGTAAAGGGGAGACAAAGGAAAAGCAATAGCTGGAATAAGCGGAGGAATTTGAGGACGAACAAGATGAATACGAAGAATAGAAGGGGACACGAGGCGAAAAGAAGATTCTGTGAGACCAGAAATAAAAGAAACATTGGAGGAAAACAAAGGAAGATGGAGGAGATGAGGAGAATAGGAAAATGAAGATATGGAACATTAAGATAGGAGAAGAAGGAAGCATAGAGGGGAAAGATCAAGAAATAAAAAGAAGACACAGTAGATGGAGGAAGAGGAAGAAGAAAATAAGAGGGAGGAAATGAAGAAAAAGAAGATAAGAAGGATGGAGATAGGAGGGAAAAGTAATGAGGATGATGAAGATGAAGAGATGAAGAAAACGAAGACGATGAAGATGGAAGAGGGACGAAAAGGAAACGAAAATAAGGACGATGAAGAAAAGAAGAAAACGATGGTAATGAAAATAAAGATAGGAGGAAATGTAGAGGATGATGTGAAGTATAAGGAAATGTCGAAAAGGAAAGGTAAAGGAGGAAGGCAAAGAGAGATGGAAAGAAAAGAAAGAGACGGAGGAGGAAGAGGTTCAATGTAGGGCGAGACGGAGGAGGTAAGGATGTCCGCGATGCCACTTGGAGTTGTTAGGTGCAATGTTCGTAATTCATGTTGGGATACAGGAGTGGACATTTCATTACATCATTGAGACTACGCTGAGCCACTGTTAATTAATGTAAGCATCGGCTTAGAGTGATCGCCAGAATTAAGCTCACCTGCCTTGCCAGCTGCGTTGATTATGGTGATGATGATGATGAAAAAGATTAAGAAGATGATGCTGAAGCAGATTAAGAAGAAGAAGAAGAGGAAGAAGATGATGATGATGATAATGATGATGATGATGATGATGATGATGATGATGATGATGATGATGATGATGATGATGATGAAGAAGAAGATGATGATGATGATGTTGTGGAAGGTGAAGAACAAGAAGGAGAACAAGAAGAACAAGAACAAGAAGAACGAGAACAAGAATAATAAGAACAAGAAGAACAAGCAGAACAAGCAGAAGAACAAGAAGAACAAGAACAAGAAGAACAACAACAAAAAGAAAAGGAGGAAGAAAAGGAGGATGAAGAAGAAGGAGGAGAAGGACGATGAGGAGGAGGACGACGACGAGGACGAGGAGGAGAAGGACGAGGAGGAGGAAGAGGAGGATGACAAGGAGGAGAAACAGGAGAATAGACAGGGAAAGAAGATGACGTTGATGACGAAAAACATGAAGGAGGAGGAGGAGGAGAAAAAATAGAAAGAGGAATAAGAAGAAAGAAAGAAAAAATGGAGAAAGAACACGTGCAAGTAATAGAGAAAGAGAAGGAGGACAAAAGAAGAAGAAGTAGCTAGCAGTAGACGTTGTAGAAATAGAAGAAGATGGTGAAAATGACGAAGAAGAAGACGAAGAACGGGCAGAAGAAGAAAAGAGGGCTGTCTCGCCATTTAATCATGGGATTAACAGTGTACTGTCGAAGTACTCATGATGTAACTGAGTAGCTTCCATGACACCACTGCCTGACTCTCCGTTTCAGCCTAAATGTTTTTCTCTCGTCTCAGCAGAAAATAGCAACTGTTGGAAATATTTCTCAACGGAAGACCACGACGCAAAATCTGTGCGTTCACTTTTGAAGGACACAAGTTCCAAGTATGGGAAAAAACTTGAGCGATTCATTTGTATTTCTCGAAGACTTGAATTTGTAATTAAAGATACACAGGGGAAACTATAACGGTCATTTTAATCTCCTTTCATTATTATTATTATTATTATTTTCTATATATATATACGTGTAAATATATAGTATTATGTTATTATTATTATTAGGCTAGGCACTATTACGGATGTCTTAAATGTCACACCTCGTCGTCCGCAACATCAGTGAACGTGCTTCGAAATGCTATGGCATTTCCAGAACACTATAGTATTATTATTATTATTTATTTATTATTAGTAGTAGTTGTAGTTGTAGTAGTAGTAATAGTAATAGTAGTAGTAATTAATTAATCAATTAATTATTTAATTAATAACTTCTATCGCACCGGTGTCTAACGCACGAGGCATCTCCAAAACCAAGCAATTAGGTCAATACAAAGAAGACATAATTACTATTCTCCGTCAATGATAATAATTATTATCAGTCAATGGTAATCATTATTATTAGTCAATGATAATCATAATTACAGTTAATGAAAATTTGAATTTGTAGGAATTCTATAGGAGCCACGAAGACTTGGGCATGCAGGATTATAGCGGAAGATTAGAAGGATAAAGCTGCGTAACTATTACGGAAGATGAATAAGAGGACCGTAAAGAGCCTAATAGCAAGAAAAACTTAATCTGTCTTCGAAAGACGTTAACGGATATTCCTTGATCATTACGGAAATGAGAAAAGAGCTTCTACTGAGCACGACAAGCAAGCCTTCAGTCACCAGCGTAACTTCCGCACGACTAGGTGACCTGACCTGGTGACCCCGTGTGACCTCGTACTGACCCACGAGTGACGTCAACGACCTGGAACGATGAACTTCCGTGCTGCCTTCTTTGTCTTCTTGGTGACCTTCTTTCCTGTCATTGATCTCAACAATAATCCATCAGCGTTCAACGCTTCGATTCGACAAGAAAGGTTCTAATCTGATCTTATCTTATCTGATCTAAAGGATAGGAGTTTAGTCAAGACTATAATCTTCTCTTCGCTACCTTTGCTCTCCCTTCTTCAGTTCCCTTCGCTTTGCTTTCCTTACGTACCCTTTCATTCCCTTTCCTAGCTTTCCCTACCTCCTGCCTTGCCTTCCTTCGCCTTCGCTTCCCTTTCCTTGTCTTCCCCGTCTTGCTTTCCCTTGCCTTCCCTCCCATCCGCTCCCCTCCCCGTCGCGCACCACTCATCAACCACCCCTCCATTACATTCCCTTCCTTTCTTTGAAACCCGTTTCCCGCTCTGTCTCATCGCTTCCTGCTCATCCCATCCTGTCCCAATCGCTCCTTTCTCTTTCCATTCCCTGCTTTCCGTCTCGCGTGTTCTGCTGCTGACCTGCGAATCGATGCCGACGATTGTCATCCTCCGTAATTAGTGCACCGATTCCGTTGGACGCAGGGAGTGGCATCTGGAACCAGGCTGAACTAATTAGGCCTAATTACAAAGACGATGATTTCGCGCGAATAATTGCTGGCGCGAAATAGATGCTCGGACGAGAAACGGAGGTTGATGCTGCCTCTCGTGCTCTCTTTGTGTCTGCGGACAATGCGCTGTTTCTCTTCATATATGGCTCTCTGTGTGTCTCTTTCGCAGTGTGCCTGACTCTCAGTCTGTCTGTATATGTATGTATTGTATATATCTTTATCGTATCTATCTGTCTGTTTGTTTGTCTATTTGTATCTTTGCCCGTCTCTGTTTTTGCCTGTGTATGTGTCTTTCTGCCTGCCTGTCTGTCTGTGTGCCTGCGTGCCTGCCTGTCTGCGTGCCTGCCCAGCTGCTGCATTTGTATGCTTATCCTGTTGTATGTTGCCTGTATAATTGTATTTAATCACCCATCCAACCGACGTCTGTCTACACCATTGAGAATAACATGGATGTCTCGTGGATGTCTGTGTCGCTTGTCCGTCTGTCCGCGTGTCTCTGTGTGTCTGGCTAGCGTGCAGACTGGCAGTCTGTCTTCTACTGCACAGGCTTTGCTTCGGTATCTCCATGTCTTACTCTCGCTGACCCTAGAGTATTTTTAGCTATAGCATATAGCATTTAGTTATACGTATATTATATATATACGTGTATATATATATATATACAAAATATAGGCCTGTATAAATATATCAATCACATACAACATAATTATACATACAGGCTATCTGTCACCATGTTCCTCTGTTCGGCTGACCTAATTGCCAGCTCTTATCACCATGGATACTACCAGTTCCCATGGCAATACTCGTGCCATTTCCCGCAGCAATTGTTGTCACCGTAGAGAAATTCCCGGCCGCAACGTGTCGCCGCCAACGTTCGCTGCGCACAACACGCGCCGAAAGCAAACAGTGCGGAGGCAGCTCATGAATATTCAAAGAGCGTGAATAAATTGAATCGTCGGCGCGGAAGGATCCAGAGTCGGCATGTGACCGCATCACAGGCCACCCCTGGATTATCAACAAATGCAGAGCGCTGATCTGGTAGCTGCCTCCGGTAGGACATCAGGCCGCCATTTTGGTCTAAAGACTCAAATAGAGGTAGCGGTGTGCTTAGTACAACCCAAGCGGCTGCTGTCCTTTAATTATTGTAACTCTTGAGAAACTGACGTTATTGTAACTATAACGGCTGTGATTGTAACTGTCTGGAGTTAACAACTATCGTTGTTATAATTATGATTTTAAAGACCAAACATAACTTCACGCTCGTTCCGTATTGACCAATGCTCAAACAAGATGGCTGATCCCAACAGGGAACAATTATAAGTCTATACAATCGTGGTAGAAGCAAGCCAAGCATCATTGCTGCCTTCTGTAAAATATTACATGCAATTGCCTGGCAGAATGCGACAGGGAATATGCCTTTGTAACCTCATTGTTTTTATGATCCGGCCACAAAAACATTTAAATATAAATACAGAGAATAAAAGCAGTTTAAAATATACAAATACAAATAGAAAAATAATCAGTTCAATTGACTAATTTATTTGAAGCACGTTGTCTACCACTAATTGTCCACTATTATATGTCTATGCACGTGAATGTGTTTCACTTTCAGTGACCAAAACTGAGTGTGCAAAGTTGTTATGTGTATGTAAAAGAATATTTTGGAAGATTTTAAAGTAATGACGGTAATTTCGTCGGGCTACTTCTGCAGTTGGGTGTTTACTGCTTCACTGAAAAGTAACTGTCTTGCTATACTGCTGCCATACATTACAGTTCTCATAGAGAAAAAATCAATTTCTGTCGTTGTACAAACAATGCATACACAAACATATGGCTACATATGTTGTCTTCTGCTACCAGACATCATGTGTACCGTGTAGCAGTCCTAGACATAAAAAATTGAATGTGGCCTTTTGGAAAAACAGGGAAAGTTGTCTGAAACTTAGAATGCGAGTGTGCCTTGAAAAGAGACAGCTTATATCTTTGAACATTCTAACCACATTCTAATCAAGCACACATGGTCATCTTTTCGAATGCAATTACAATTATGATAAACATTATACCACAATATCTACATACATACATATATACAATACCTAAGTAATTGCATACATACATACATTCACAAATACATGCATACATGCATACGACATGCATACTTACATATATACATTTACACGTGTAAGCACAAATAGGCCTACATATTGCATACTTACATTGCATACATTGCTTCTGTTGTCAGACGTTGCGGAATCCACTTAGCATCCATATATACAGCAAGCAAACGTGGGCGATTGCTAGAAACGTAAAGGGTGTACTATGTGAGGTCTAGTGTATGCATATCTCCACTACTGCTGTTTGCCGATGTCATAATTGTCACTTGTAGCCAAAGTATTTCTCGCTTGAAGTACGCCATATTTAGAACCAGGAGTGGCATCGCTCGAGGCGTCCGGCTGGCTTGCTATCCTTTATTTCGAGCGTCGTTTTCCTTCTACGTCGAAAACATCATTGCGTGTTGGTCAAACCTAAATCATTTCCGAGATCATCCCTAACACGTCGGTATAAGTTTCTGCGCTATAAAACGCCACTTTTCCTCGTCATTATTATCACCATATTTCTTTGTTTTCCTAACGCCTTCTTGCTTCTTCAGATGATACCCTGCAATGCACATCACTCATTCCTCACTGGCACAGATGTCATGTTTTTCATCCATAAAAGCTAAATTGCATCAATATTAATCAATAACATAATGTATGTTTGACTGTACTATTTCCTTCTCTGACGGAGGCTAATATAGGTTTCTCTCACGGCAGACACACTAGTTATATTTCCTTGCCAAGTCTATTCTTTCGTATAAACTCAGTTTTCTGTTGAGCTGCGCATATATGTATCAAGCAATTCAGCGAACTCAAGAGCACCAGTTACTGTGCTGCTAATGAGCTCTTAACGCAAAATGATTTCTAATATTCATTTTTTAAATTGTCGTGAGTGTTGTCAAGCTTCCAGAGCATTTCAATATAGCAGCTTGAATCCACAATGATCATAATTATGTCGACAACGTTTCTTACAGTAAAAGCAGTTAATGTTACTGTCTGTAACAAACTATTGAAGTTGAAAATGGAATAGGCGCCCGGAGCTATAGGAACAGCAACCACCCAGCAGAAGTTTGAATGTTAACGAAAAACAGTAATTTAGAGAAACAGCCGGAATGGACAATTAATCCATTGTCGACATAATTGAAGAGCTTTCTTGCAAAACCAGACAAATCCACTTTTTGGATTTTTTCCGATATCCATATCTGCGCGTAGCCCATTATTGTTTGCATCAGCCTACACCGTGCTTTCATGCAAAACCATACTAATAAGTGAAGTTATCCATTGAAGAATAAGACTTTTCGTGCAAAACCGGACAAATCCACATTGTCGTTACATTGTCGTTACATGCAAAACCAGACATATCCCCAACAAAATTTGACAAATCATATGTTTATAACCATGTATGACCTATTTAGCAAGGTCTTTCCAGAAAATTTTCTCAGGCACAATAATGTTGGTCACAGGCCTAACAAGTCAAACCATTCCCCTTTTCAAATTTGCTGCAGTCATTCTTTGATTGAAAAATCTCATTTTTCTCAAAATCATATAAAGTGGATTTGTCTGGTTTTGCAAGAAAGCTCTTCAATTATGACATTTGCCAAAATCTCAAAACCAAATTTCTCTAACCTTTAAGGCTCCAAAATCTTTGAGAACATAATCGAAATCAATAGAAGCAGCTGCTTTCTTGTTCTCGACTTCTATCAACAATCTGAGCCAGCACTTAACCATACTTCTGCTCAGGTGTTTAAGCCAAGCTAAAGTCTGGAGTGGATTAGCGCTGTAATAACACACAGCTGCACTTTCCGGAAATTGCGTTACTTCTTGGCTAAACTACATCACGTCATCGCACAGCTCCTCGCTGTATAGTTACTGACTGATGAACCTGTGGCGGCACTCTGGATTCACGACCTCGGTCGTCCGAAACTCCTGAAGCTACAATGCCTCTAAAAAAGCTGCCTGAGACTGCTTGGAATCTAATCTAATGATTTATGTAGCGCCGTTGTCCTTATGCACAGGGATTGTCAATGGTAGCTTCAAGTTAAACCGTTGTCAAAGTTCATTGGAGAAGCCAGGTCGGAATAGAACTTGCTCCTTTCTCTGGCAATTACCTAAATCGATCTCTTCTTAGTTTCTGACCTTTCCCGAGAGACGGCCTTGACCTATTACAAAGGTCAGTGAGGTGACTCTCCACAGCCTCGTGCCGTATACCAGAACACTCTGGGCTTTAAAAATATAAAAATAATATGGTCGTTGAAAGATTGGGTTCCTTCTTCAATACCCCAGCGAGCGAGGAAGTTTTGATCTCATATGCATAATATTTCTCCTGCAAAATAGAGAGGGAGGAGGGGAACTGTTAGAAGAGGGGGGTCTCCGTATACAGATGTGACACAAGAAAATGAGATTATATATGGACGTCTTAGGACAGCATATGTCGTTGACGTCTTCCCTTTGTTGTTGATTCTGTGGTGGATGTCTTTGTACTCTTCCATTAAGTTTCATCTCGTGGAGTCTGGCCGGGATCTTCCACGTTGTTATCAGTTTCGCATCCCAGGCGGGTTCTTTGGTTGCACCGTTTCCTTTGATTCCCGATATCTACTACACTACTAAGCAGATGCGACCAATAAATCTACAGCTATAATATACTTGGTGCGGAGAGAGAGAGAGAGATTATCTCATTTCAACTTCAGTGTTGAAACTCGATACGCCTGCAGTACGTAATGAGCGCAGTACGCCTATCAAGTCCCAAACTTTCAACGGCATAATGAATGCCAAGGTTCCAAAGATCTGCAGATCCTCTGGACAAAGAATCTCATTTTTTTAAAGACTACTGTAGTCTGTAGGCTTTCATTATCTTTAAAAGACAAGAGAGCCTGTGCCCAACTAAAGAACTTTTGGACATTGGCTTTATTATGATCAACTTTTAAATTGTTGGTGCAAATGATTAAAACCGTCTTAAAAATTTCATTTTGCCATCTGTCTGTCTGTCTGTCTGTCTGCCATTGGACATTGCCGCCCATGAACTCACCCCTCCAACATTAGCTGCGCCACTGAGTCTGTTGCCGTGAGATTTTGACCTAAACTAGCAAAGACCGACTGTCGCGTGATTTTCGGAAAACAAAACAACATTGGCAGTCTTCGTTATTCGACGAGCTAAGCAAGATAAATTATTCACACAGCAACAACATACGCTGCTGTAGCTTTTAAAGCAGCTACGATATATATATATATATATGTGTGTATATATGTATATATATATTATATTGTATAGCTTCTCTCAACAGTTGGCCTCTCAGGCAGCAGATTTGTACTAAGCCGCTGGCTGTAAAAACGCAACAAGTCATCGACCTATACGTGAGCGAAAGCATCGGACATCTTCATTAATAATGTATCATATTGCCGGATCATAGCAGCGAATAACCGTTGGAATTTACTTTAGCCGCCATGATTGTGCAAAGGATGGCTTAGAATCACGATGGTGGTCCTATTAATATTTCAGCGCTGTTAGGAAATGTCGACGACGTGGGGCCCCCTGTATATGTGGTTGTGTGTAAGGGATGGCGTTTGAGATAATTTCGGGTATGAAACTTTGAAAAGATCGTAGAGTAAGTGCCATAGCAAACAAGGCGACGGACACTCACGAAAACCAGAAGCACATTTCTGTACAACTGTGTTGTTTTTGTATGGCGCGCTATGTTGTTCTTTTCTGATTAGATGTCATTTTGTTTTACAACCATCCTGTTTCCATACCATGTGCTCTTCTTCTTTCATTAAACGCCATTTTCTTTTTCCACCATCTTGTTTCCTGCCACGTGTTCTTTCTCTTTCATCAAACTCCATTAATTCCTTTTCCGCCATCTTGTTTTCCTGCCACGTGTTCTCTCTATTTCATCAAACTCCCTTTTTCCTTTTCCGCCATCTTGTTTCCCTACCACGTTCTTCCTCTCTGAACAGATGCCATCTGTGTGGCTGTCGTCAAGAGCAGACTCCCTGATAAATAAATGTGTTGCGAGAACATAATAATTCTGAATGGCATACCAAGGCACCTAACAGCGCATCGTAGAGTGGCTTTCTCGGGAGATGGACATCTGAAGTAGGATTATATTTTCCGAGAACTACGAGTAAGCCGAAACCTGCGACAACATGCACAAGGAGCCTGCACTGCACTAGACATGTAACCCGACCAATCTGACGTCATTCCAAAGGTCAAAGGTCGTGGCGCTCAGCTAGGCGATCGTCAAAGAGGGATAACATCTGGACGGAGTATGAATCAAGACGCAGTGATCGGCGGCAGAAATTATGTTTATATCCGGCGGGTCTCTGCCTCGGACCGCCTTTCCCCATCCTCTTTTATGCCCGGCTATATCTCGCCCCACTTCCCCTTCCTCCTTTCTCGCCTCCTCTTTTCCTCTTTACCTTCCTTCCTCCCTTCCCGTCTCTCCCTCTCTCGCTCTCTTCCTCCCTCCAATTTCTTTCTGTTGCTGTCTTTCTCCTACCTCCTTCTTGTCTCCTCCCTTCTCCCTCCTCCCTCCCTCTTCCACTCCTCCCTCCCTCTCTGTCTCTCTGTATGTCTCTCTTTTTATTATTTCTTTATTCTTTCATTCTTTTAGTCTGACTAAGCTTAATTGTCTGTTTGTCTGTATGTCTGCCCGTCTGTTTGTCTCGCCGTCTGCGTGAATGTATCCTTCTAAAACAGTGTTCACCTGTCTGTCTTTCTCTCTGTAAGCTTCTTCTGTATGTCTCTCTGTCTGCATGGATGTGTTAGTCTACAGTTGTAACAACTATCTGTATGTCTGTCTCTGTGTATGTTTCTTCGTTTGTCTGTCTGCGTGTATGTCTTCCTGTTTGTCTCTATCTCTGTGGATGTCTGTTTCTATCTGTCTGCCTGTGTCTGTTTATCCCTTCAACCGGATCCGTCCTCCGGACGCCTCCGTGTCTATGCGAGAATGAGGAAACCTTGTATGGACCGAATCCATATGAAGCAACAGAATAAACTGTTATGAGACGGAATAAATCACTTTGGGAAGGGTCTCTGCTCTTTAGTCTAGTGGTTAGCATGCTCGTCAACCGAAAGGTCGGCGGTTCAACCCACGCAAGGGCAGACATTTTCTGCTCCACCTGCTCCCCTATGATGGGTACACTGACCTACAACTGTCGGTGGAAAGGTCAGATGGCGATGGAGAGGGCTAGTCGTCCGCCCTCTGATATGCCGAGGCTAGGAAAAACGAAGGCGCTAACACTTCAAGCCCATGGCTGCCTCTCAGGCTAGCTTCAGGAACTGTGATTCCTATTCTTCTTCACATTTTTCTTCTTCGCATTCTTATACTTCACATTCTTCTCAACATCTTCTTCGCATTCCTCTTCTTCCCATTTTTCTTCGCATTCCTCTTCTCCGCATTCTTTTTCTTTTGAACCCTTTCTATTTCCTGTGGGTCAATCCTTAACACCATGGAGAACATATAGTCTC
>OY744603.1:10964132-11046632 GCA_963556255.1 Allolobophora icterica | reverse complement strand
TGGGTGACTGTTGGGTTTTTGACAGGAACGCAATTGCTAGAAGCCGAACTCATCGCATCTTCTTCGGACGTCTGTAGTAATACGATCTGACATCTTCTCTAACAGCTTCAGGCGAACAACATTATGCTGACAAGTTAGATTGCCAGATAGCATGAGCAATATATATATATATATATATATATATATATATACATATAATATATATATATTCAGAGGGAGAAGACACATATAAGATATTTACATGAAGATATATACATGCATGCGTACATACATGCATAATATACTTGCAGCATATGCTGGAAGTAAATTATGTATATATGTATGTATGCATGTATATATCTGTATGCATGTATCTTGTTCTCCCTCTGTCCCTTTGTCCCTCTCTCCCTCCATGTACGCATTGCACATTCGTTGTTTAATTTTAAATATATGACGACACACATTCTTCGTTTTAATATATATATTTTGCAACTGGATAACTGTAATCTCCTCTCCAGAGGTAGGGCCAGTTCCAAGCCTGGAGAAAGGAGGAGGACGAGGCTGATCACCTTTGTTTTGACACAGTGTACCTTTGCGACCAATCGCCAGCTACTACGATGTGTTTCGAGGTAATGTAAGGTCGACGTTTCATCCTGCGTCATTGAAAACAAGAGATATTTTTCCTATCGAAGTCAACGGGATCTGGTGTCGTATTGCAATGTAAATCTCCGAAATATCTAAGGTTCACACAAGCCACGCCCTGGAAGAGCAGTAAGATTACATGATATAGTAGTAACAGACGATAACAAATTTAACAGGAGTCGAATTTAACTGCATGGCAGCCTGCAAGGCGCCCATCTGTCCTACTGCTTATTTTACAGTCACCCCTAGGGAGTGTAGTGAGTGAAAAGGCTAAGTCAACCATTATGGGACCAGCAGGTATCGAACAAGCGTCCTTCTGATCTTCATGCCAGCGTTCATTCATTCATTCATTCATTCATTCATTCATTCATACGAGGATTTATATTGCGCCCCTTCAAGGGAACTATTCAGAGGCGCTCCCGACACCAGTACGCTCAAATAGTACAGTTTTAAGATTAGTAAGAAACAGGCCAGTGGGGACCCCATGGCACAAGCGGAGCTCTAAGGGAAGTCTGTTCTGGACCACCGGGCCCACCACTTGGGCCCGGGTTACCATTCGGCCACCGTGTTACCATTCAAATCATTTCCCGCCCTATCGCCATCGACGGTGTTCCCTCTTGGAGCGTTACAGTTTGGGACACAGTTTGGAGCACGGTAACAGATTGTTTAGAGCGGTCGACCTGTAACGCGGAGAGTATTGGTTCGAGGCTCCACTCAGGCGAGCACTGTGTAAGGACCTTGAGCAATTTCCTCACGTGCAATTGCTCAGTGCCATCGTTGTTTTGTCGCGTGTAGTCATATGTGTCTTTGCTGAAGTTTGGAAGGAGGGACAATATCCACAACACTTTGCCACCCGTCTTTGTACGACAATGTACCTTATAACCTGATTTTCGATTTCATTCATGGCAGTATTAGAGGCGTATTAATACGCTCCAATTCAAGAACGTAAACGATCAAAAGGCGGTTAAACTTATATTTGTTTACAGCCATTGTAAAAGTTTTAATTGGAATTTCAGGAAAATATCGCAAAGAAGATATTTATATTTTTAAGGAAGTGCAAGATTATCGTTCTATCTTTCGTTATTATTATTATAGTGTTACATGGCGAGTAGTAGGCCTATATATGGGAGGTATTTGTCAAATTTACTACTCGTCTCCAGTCTAGGCTGATCTCCAGGCCGTGAGTAGTTCGAAATTCAACGCATCAGACAAGTCAGTATTTCAAAACAAATAGTATGACCTCAAAATTCAACGATGAGGATGTGCAGCTTGTTCCTTACAACATAATATTCATACCTTTAGCTGACAATAATGTAAGGTCAATATCAAAAGCAAAGTACACTTCAGTATACATACTCATTAAAGGTAAGCCCTATAACCTCAGGCCGTCCAAAGGTGTCACTATTTGCTAGACTAAAAGCGCATCTTTGCACAAGTATGCACAAGGGATTGTTTTGGCAATTTCCCGTGAATCTTCCATTCAATCGGTTTATCATCGAGGATGTTCTGAAGAGGGACATAACGTACATCGTCTCTCAATTTCCATATCACAATGTCCTCTTTGTCCTTTTCCCAGATTCCTCCTCCGATAACAAAGACTTTTTCATTCGCAAGAACCAAACCAAAGTGAGCAACATCTGTCTTAACGTGTTTCCGTTCTTGCCACGTTTCCGTCTCTAAGTTGAATACGAAACAAGTGTAGCGTCCAAGTAAAATAACAGATGTTTCCCAAAGTACAGCTTGCATCAAGTTATAACACTGCGGCATTG
Organism: Allolobophora icterica; assembly: GCA_963556255.1. Lineage (NCBI taxonomy): Eukaryota > Metazoa > Annelida > Clitellata > Crassiclitellata > Lumbricidae > Allolobophora > Allolobophora icterica. The sequence goes on along the minus strand of OY744603.1, from coordinate 11,044,242 downwards.
GACTCGAAAGGAGAGTGCACGTGTTTTCTTTCGTGTAGTACATTTGAACGTTATTGACCGCTATGTAATCTTTGTCTGCCCCACCGAAAATAAAGAGTGAACTCTTGTATGGAACACAGTTTCCTGAGTTCTGGACACAGTGAACCAGCTTTCCAACGACTATGCATTTTCCGGTGATTGCATTGTAAGCTTCCACGCTGTCTAACGCTCTATTATGGGAATCAACAAATCCTCCGCAGATGTACAATACTTCATCGATAAACGCCGTGCTATGTCTTCGTCGGCCTTGAACTAAACATGCGCATTTCTTCCAACCAGAAACAACGCTGTATTTCCAAATTTCATCTGCAACGGCTCCTAATCCAGTTACGTACATCGTGCTACCGTACACGGAGGCGAATACTTCGACGGCCATTGCTGTCGGTATTCGCTCTTGTGTTTTGACTTCATTTGGCCGAAGTAGATTTATTTTAATGACGTCGTTTGATACAGTCGGACCATCATCTAATCCCACAACAATTGCGCACTTCTCAAACTGTGTAAAGGTTTCTGTTGAAGCAATTAAAGTAAATTCACTGATGGGTGAATGTTGAACTGAGCATTTATTAATTTTCTTATACCTTAAGAACATTATTTCCCTAGCTTTGAATAGAATGCCGTTTGCACAACTGAGACAAGCAATTCATTTAAATTTAGTCAAATAAAATATGTTATGTACGCCTAAGCACTTCACTCCGATTTATGCAAATTAGCAATTTTTGAACCTAAAATAACACTTTGGTTTACGCGGTTATATTTCATCACGCTTGGAAAAAGTTAATTTTAATATAGATGCAGGATTCTAAACTGTTCTAAGCTTTCTCTTAACCTTCATTAAACCATCACTGTAGACCTTTGAGTGATTTTCAGCAGATAGGTCGGAGGCAGCGCCGATGCCGGTGTCACGAAATAGAGTATCCCCATACATCTATATCCCCTTAGCAGAATTTAGTATCCGGCCGGATAGTTATAGGACGGATAGTCTGTCACGCGACACCGGCAGGGCTTTGCTCTTAGCCACTATCAAACACTCTCTGTAGGCCTTTGAATATTTTTTCGACAGAATGTCCTTCATAAGACCTAAGAAAATATCTACCTCTACATTAATTACATTTATCGGGTAAACATTGATATGAAAATTTACATGCGTTATGCTTAAGTAGATGGTTGCTTCTCAGTAAAAGCCATGTCGTTAATCCGTGGTTCCTTGATTGAACAGATCAGACCTCAACGACATCACAGAGAATGCTGTGTGGACAATTCTAGTGTATAGGCCTAGTAACATCCTACGGAAGAAAATTATTAGAGAAGTTTCGTTTAGAAAAAATATTACCTCGAATGTTTCCAACAACGTTGTTGCTGAACTTCTGTAAAACTTCTCTTAAATCTGTTAGTTTGAAAGAAACTTCGACTGAATGAAGTGGACGACCAATAAATGCGTCATGATCTTTTTCTAATTCACCTGCTCTAGCAATTAATTCGTCAAATGAACTACAGATGTCGCTGGGTGATTCTTTTGATCTCAGTTCAGTACAATAAGCCTCAAAACTTCTTAATACTGTGAAACATTTTCCAATATCCTCCATTTGGTTCTCCATTTCCTTTAGATGATTTGATCTTATTACAGATAACTCATCCAAAAGCGATTTTGTTTGCTCATCTATCATATATTTGAGTTCCTGGTTTCTTTGTTGAATTGCGTTTCCCTTGTTCACTATTTCCTTAAGAAAATTTGCCTTTCTAATCTCGACATTCTTTCTTAAAGACAACAATTCGTCTGCATAGATCGATATCTTTGATAAGTTCCTTTGAATTGTTTGGCGGAATTCTTTGTCGATTGTAGTCACATCTCTGCATTTATGTAATGCATGACTTTCAACAAAGCAAGAAACGCAGACGACTTTCTTACATTCGGCGCAGAAGTAGTCTAGTAGTTTCTGAGTGTGTTTGCTACAGTATATTCTAGTAAATGATTGCTTCATTTCCGATTTAGTATCGCTTCCAATTTTTACCAATTGATGATTTCTACTGATTTTCTGAAATTGATGAACTTCGACGCAGCTGCCGCAGAAGTTGTCTTGGCATTCTAAACATCTCATCGTGGCTTTTGGAATTTGTCCTCCTTTGTCCTTATTCCTGGCATTACAGAGACTGCAGGCGATGGTGGTACTCCCCGATTGCAGAGTCGTATTGCATTCAATGAGATTCTTCATGAAGAAATTTTTCTGCAGCTCAATCATTCCAATTTCTGGAATGATGAACTCTTTTCGACACAACGGACAAGGCATCTTGTCTCGTGGTTTCATCTGCGCCACTTCTGCAGCGCGATTCAGACATTGATAACAGAATGTATGAATGCATGGTAATATTCTTGGGTCAGTGAATGTACTCATGCAAATTGGACATTCTGTTATATCTCTAAGTTGTTTTGCAGCTTTTTCTCCAACATCCGCCATCATAACTTCTGCAGAAACCATTTTAAACAAGATTAACTGTGATGCGATGAGAAATAAAAAAACCTTATGATTATTGCAACTGGTTTCTGGTTTCTCTCATCTTCTTCTCCAATGAATTATGATCTTTGATTGCGATTTCACTCTGAATGTCCATCAACTTATGTCTTGATAAGGGCGCTATAGAAATCGTTTTTTATTTTTATATTTTATTTTTTTAAATTTCGGATATTTCTATAGCGCCTCCTCAAGTCTACTACTACTCAGAGGCGCTCCCGACTACAGCATTTGATACTGTGTCGGAGTTTTCACGCCGAAGCGCCACGAACAATCGCGAGTGAAGGACTTGCCCAAGGTCCGTACGCAGAGGCTAGAGTGGGAATCGAACCTGCAACCCTCCGGTCACAAGGCGCCGAACTTACCACTGAGCCACCACGACCCACAAATGTATGTCCTGTACAGACATGAATAGGTAACTGAGCCACCACGCCCCAAATCCTTTTTCAGAACGAGCAATTAGATGCACTCCATCCATTCTTTTGCGTGAACAATTTCGAATTTCCGCTGACTCATCATGATCTTGTCCTGTATCCGACTAAGTCTTCCAATCCTAGCTTACTTTAAGTGATTTCTTAAACTTATTTCGTAATAATTATGATTTTAAAACAGATACTAATCTTTTAATATTTTCGATTACCGGAACTTACGAAAGAAAGTTATAGGTTGGTTACATAGTTACCCAGAAAGCGTTCGTACATATAAAGGTCAACAACGGTAACTCATTAATATTATTTAGGTCAGACGCTTGGAGAAGAAGCCAGGCAAGGTAGGCCTAATGAAATATTCTATTATTCTTTACACGATATCTTAATTCTCATGTCTTGCCTCGTCTTCAGAATTTCGACGAGGCACTCGCCTCGTCTTGCCTCATACTGGTTACGGGCCTGTTCATTAGTAATGTTAACTGGTAACAATTGCTTTTTGTTACTGTGAAAATTAAATAAGCTAAATGTAAATGGTTTACATGTTGTATCGATTGAAGACGTTATATTGAGGAGCAGCTTGGATGGAACAAAAAGGAGGAAGAAAAAAGGGGTAAAAATGAAAAATGATACTCAAATTCAGATACGTCATTTGAAGGATGTAGGCCTGCGCTGCAGGGACTAGCTTATAGGCATATATAGGTACACAGTGCTGGATTTATCACGAGGCATTTGGTAAGGGCAGGGCGATCTTTCTCCTCTGAATTGGAGGGAATGTGAACCATTTATATGCATGTCAGTGCATTTGATGAAATAATGCTTCTTTTGCAGGACGTTCCTCCCCCCCCCTGAAAAAAGCTGAAATGACGTCCATGACTTTGGGCCGTCATTTTGGGATATCGACGATTAAACTGATGAAGTCTTGCATAATGAATATTCTGACCTGGCGTGAAGATGTTGGTTCGCTTCAAATCCTGGCTATATTTCTGGGGTTTAACACTAGCACGAAGACCAATTCAAACGGGCAGCGGTGTGAATATTTCACCCGATAAATTTATTGCAAGAAAGAGCAAGGTTGATGCCACACGGTTGCTACAGAAAAACATGTAGGCCCTACATTTAAATTTATCAAGTTGTACAGAGGCAGTTGATCCACTCATCATCGATTGACTTCGGGTCTTGTAAGAATAGCAATAGAATTGTTATGGTGTTAATTTGCTTTCACTTAATTTTCTCAAATTGTGAAAATGGCCAATGACATTTTCTCAAACGATAGCATTTTTGCCTAAAACTGAATGGTAATTTAACTTATTTTTTACGAAACATCTGTCTTTTGACAACTATTTAAACTTTAAAAAGGCATTTTGCCAAACCTGCTGTTGGCTAGCCTTCAAATTCATTCCCGCATAAAGACTCACCCATGGCAGTGACCCAATTGTAATTCCTGAACAAACTCAAACGATTTGGATATGTTCAAACTATCTCTCCCTCCATAGCTGAGCTTGTGCTCAAAGCCGAAATGGCCTTATTTAAAGCAGCTTTACTCAATGAAAACCACTCAATTAGATGTTTATTCCCAACCAACCATATTACTCCTTACTCCCTAAGAAATCGTCCTCACAATTTTAATCTACCAGATAAAGACTCTCGAAACTTCATATCTAGAATGTTATTTTCTAACTCTTACTAAGCTATTATTAACAATTAACAATTTTAATTCACTTCCTTGTACACCTACAGCGTTATGTCTGTTGTTTCATTAAACGAATATAAACATAAACATATATTGTTCAATCATACATCGGATATCTAGGTTACAACGCCAACGGAACTATATGTTCACAAGTGGAACATTATTTCTTTTGCAACTTCCAATAAAGTAGTCTGCGAAATAAAGTCCAAATAAAGTCTTTTTCTGCGCGTTTTGAGCGTTTAATGTCAACAATAATCCTTCGTTGTCTCATTTGTTGTTGCAATTTAAGATCTGGCTTCCTGTAAATTAAATCTGTAGCCTGAAATCTTTCTTTGGCAGAACTCTTGTCGACAGCAGTGGTCTCTTGAACTATGTAGGCCTATATCTGTTGACGAAAATTTCTGACATATCCTCTTAATACATAAACTGGCTGGCCAAATCGAATGCTCAATCAATATACTTGATCATGCCCTTCGACATATTATGGAATCTATGCGGGCCTTGTTTGAGTTCCATATGGGAGTAGGGCCTCACATGGACCTTCAATAAGCGTGCCAGCAGAACAAATAAATAACGTCTGTGAAAAGTAACTCGTGCTGCAAGGCTACCGAAAGCATTTCGCCCGGGAAGATTCATCATAAAAGAGTCTGCCATCGAAGCTTACAAACAACTCATGATAGACTAGTCTCTACTTTAACTCTGCTGCTAGGTGCTTTACAGGTTTTGCCTCGTTCTCGCATTGTAATGTAATGTAAATCTTCGAAATTTCTCAGCGCCACACAAAAAACCGCGTCAGGGAGACCAGCTTATTCACCGGCGGTAATCAAATCAAGTCCGCAATAACCATGCTGCCTTTTCCGTTCCGGTGCCAGGTCAGAATTCGGATGTCAAACGTCTAGCAGATGTCTGGTTTGAGGTAACAAGATGCACTAACTGTACCTCAGCCTACGCTGACCAGTGGAGAGCTGACAAGAACAGTACTGTCAAACTGGCTGTCTGCGCTGAAACTTCCCTTAGGTTTTGGGATTGCTTATCCTCCGTAGCCTGTCTTCTGACCAAAGAATCCTCGCAGATCTTGACTGATTTGTCTAATGAATTTGTGTTTGTGTCATGTAATTTGTTTTGAACCGACCAACGACTGATTCCACATATTGTCTTCCTTACTTACTTCTTTTACAGGCGACGTGTACAACTTTACAATAATTATACGATGGCTCACCTGCCTTCAATCTTCGTCTCTCGTTGATGGTCTCGTTACCTGTGAATCAAAACTTTAATAGGAATAAGTTCTTAACAAAGACCTTTTCAAATAGCAATTGTTTGACTTCTTCAACTACATAACATCTTGAATATTACACTTTTATTAGGTGGACTTGGCCAGTAGGCCATAAATCTTAACTGGGCCGCAAAAATATCACTTCACCGTACACTTAGCATCTGCTTACGCTATTTTGTGTACCATAAATTAGCTGATCACACAAAACAAATAGGATAACTTTATATCAAGAAATTCCCGGATTTGAACGGTTTGAAATGTAATCTTTGCTACGGCTAACTACTGAAAACGAAATGCTCTAGTAGCCTTATTGCAGGTACGGATGCGAATCATGTACAATTTTAAACTGCTTTCATGCTAGTTTTAGCTTTGTGGCGTAAGAACATAAAGCTGTGATTTGACCGACCTCAGATTTTGAATGACACTCTGTGGGTCATAAATGAAATGCACATATAGCCTAATTATACTAAGTCTCAACGCAAACCAGACCAAATAAACATACATGTAGTTTTGTAGTCGGTTCATTATTGGAGTTGAGTCAGATTTTTAATGGCACTGTGTATAGGGCCATTAAATGAAATGCACGTAACAGCAGTCTTGTTGTCAAGACCTTAAACCTCAAGACCAAGACCAAGACCAAGACCTTGAACCTCAAGACCAAGACCAAGACCAAGACCTTGAACCTCAAGACCAAGACCAAGACTTTGAACCTCGAGACCAAGACCAAGACCAAGACCAAGACCTTGAACCTCAAGACCAAGACCAAGACCAAGACCCAAAAAAATCGCAATCAGGTCAAGACTTCTAAAATTGTCAAGTCGGAATATTCGCTATTTTAATGAAAACATGAGTCTTTTATTTTATTCAAGCAAATTAACTTTAATGCAAACTGCAGAGAAATCCGAATTTGTATTCAAAAGTCCTTCATGCAAACTATTATTCCAAATGCCTTTTGTATTTTATAAAAACCAATTCGCTCAGAATTTTCTGACCAAGATGTGCCTGGTGGGCCTCATAAAAATTCCGCCATGTGAAAAAATACGTTCTACAGGTGCTGAAATCGCTGACACACACAAGCTTTTCAAGCACTGGATGTAAATGTACAGATAGTGAGTCCTTTTGAAATCTTCCCATGGTTTATACCGTCTGGTACAGAATAACTGTTGCTGCTGCCAATGGGTTTTCCTGACCAACAAGACTTGTATCCATCCATAGATATTGGTCGTATGATGCAAGCAGGCTTGATACAGAATTCTTGAATTCTGTTAAATGACTGTTCATATTGACAGCCGGTCTTGGTCTTGGTCTTGCGAGACCAAGACCAAGACTTTGAACCTCAAGACCAAGACCAAGACCTTGAACCTCAAGACCAAGACCAAGACCTTGAACCTCAAGACCAAGACCAAGACCAAGACTTTTAAAAACGAACTCGAGTGCACTCGAGACCAAGACCTTGGTCTCGAGGACAACAAGACTGCGTAATAGCCTAATTATAATAAGTCACAACGCAAACCAGACCAAATAAACATAGTTTTGTAGTCCGTTCATTGTTTGAGTTGAGTCACTTGCATACACGTGGGTAATGGCTAATGTTCAAGCACGGCTGAAATGGATCGGTCGAAGACACAAAGACGAAGACGAAGCAAGTAATGCCATTCTATTATGATTTAGGAAATTAGGATTCACTTCAGCTAACACGAAGTGGCAGCCATAAAGTGAAGTGTTAGATGATTCATTTTATTAGTCTCGTCATATGAGGGCGAGTGGCCAATCCACTACCTTGCAGCCTGATCTGTGTGTGTGTGTGTATGTGTGTGTGTGTGTGTGTGTGTGTGTGTGTGTAGGTGTGTGTGTGTGTGTGTGTGTGTAGGTGTGTGTGTGTAGGTGTGTGTGTGTGTGTGTGTGTGTGTGTGTGTGTGTGTGTGTGTGTGTGTGTGTGTGTGTGTGTGTGTGTGTGTGTGTGTGTGTGTGTGTGTGTGTGTGTGTGTGTGTGTGTGTGTCAACCTGGTAGGCGTTCGTTGCGCTTTCTAACTATTGAGATTTGCAGGTGCCGCGCTCCCGCACTTCAACTGGAGCTCATCCTGCTCCTCGTATATTGGACCATCCTCCTCCTGCCATGGAACAGTCTTCCATTGCATTTACGTATATATATACAGGGTCCGATTTGCCGGGGGGTCGGGGGGGTTGGACCCCCTTGCTTCTTTTTTTGACCCCCCTGCTTCAAGCCTTTGGCCGACCCCCGAGGGGGTCGGCTTGACCCCCTCAAATTCATTACCCTGAGTCCTACACCAAACGACTCCATTATGACCAATCGCAAGCAGTACTGCCTTGTCACCTTTGGGTAATTATTTATTATCCAGTCGGTACCCTAATTTTGAAATATCGCGTTAATATTGTTCACGAGTAGCGCTTTAAGCTTGGCATCTTCAGCTGTTGACGGATTAAGTTACTTTTAACTCAAGCTGAGGTCGTCTACTGTGTAGGCAGAGGCAGTGTCAGAGATATTTCGCAGGGCAAGCATACAGCCGACAACAAACGGACCGCAGTTCCTGCACAAGCCAGCCCCTTAGGCCCCTTCATGCCCGGGGTCCTCGCCTTGGGCAGATCGGCTCCAACGCCACGAGCATCCAGTTGCGGGGTAAAGGTCAAGCATACAGTGGCATTTTGTCCAGCGTTCGCTGCCGCTTTTGACCTCTATTGACCTAGACTAGAGTGCACATCTATAGGAGAACACAGCTATATGCTGTCATTTTTGTGACATGAACCGAATTAGAGATCGGCATATGGGCCACTAATCGGCCTAGTGGCTCTCAAAAACGCGTTAAGTAAGGAAAAAACATCTCAAAATCAGAAAGTACTTGCAAAGTAGTTTTCCTGTTTTCCTTCAAGCAAAAGCTATTAGTACATCTGCTGTCACCGTGATGGTCAAAATGCAGGCTCATCTGTGCCTATATAAAGTCACTGGTGATGCTGCAGTTGTTGTCGAGCAACAGCCAGTTTTAACAACTTTCCCACTCTGCCGAGTCTGACTCTGTTGTGGAACGGCAGAATATGTTCAAACAAGAACACGTCATCAAAACGTACGTCTCCTACCACTGGATTATGGTGGAACCCCAGAAGCTGTGCACTCTGCTTCAGAGAAGTTTCGGATTGACAATTTTCTGCAGAACTACTCTGTTCAAGGTTTGGTTTTCTATCTAGGCTTGAATCTTGTAGTGATGAAGAAATGCACAACTCAGAGAAAAACCTTGTAGCAATATACGGCGATGACCTCGATGAAAGCCTTGGCAATGAGATCATAATAATTATGCAGTGTTCTTATTTTGTCAAAATGTTTTAACACGAGACAGGTAGGGCAGGCCTCAACATAAGTCAGGAGCAGTTCATGTACCAATAGGCCTACATGGCAAAGGTGTTGAAAGTTCATTTCCAAATGTGGAAATTATGTTAAGAATGTACTTTGTTCTCGTGGTCACAAACTGTAGTGCTGAATGCTCATTTTCTAAGATGAAGACAATTATGAACACGCTTCGCGCATGTATGACACATGAGAGACCTAGCCACCCTGCAGCGTTGAGCATAGAGAGTGATATTCTACGTCAACTGAATTTTAATCAGTTTATTGATGACTTTGCCAATGGAAGTGTGCAAAGTCCTATTAGGCCTATTCAAATTTAGATCCAACTGTAGGCTTAACTGAGCTAATTAACTGACTCAATCTGTTTTTAGTTTTAATGTCCCGCCTATCACTATTTCTAATGTCTTTCTTTGTCTGTATCAACAATTTCTATTAAAACTGGATAAGAATCTTAAAGCTTATCCTTTTGTTTTGTACTTGACCCTCTTATTATAATAGAAGACACTTTATTTATAAGTAAAATGATCTTCCCAATTTATTTTCATATTTAAAAAATAATTAACAATAAGTCACAATTCCCAGGTTGTCATCGAGTAGGCCTACTCTATACATACAAACAAGGCCAACATATGGGGCCTCATCTCGCAACACTTGAACAGACTTTTAAGATTCTGCTCATTTCGTCTGCAGCTTGCGAGCGTGGCTTTAGCCAGATGAACTTGCAACATAGGCCTCCAGTGCGCAACCTGCTGGCTGTTGATGATCAGCATTAACGGGCCATCTCTAACATCTTGGAATGCCAGGATATACGTTATTTCATGGCTTAAATCTGGGCGCCATGATGCCTTAGATAAGCCAATTGGCAAGGCGACTATTGTGCACAAACAAAAGAAATATGCATAGCTTTTTTTATAGTGGCTGTACTAGTGTACTTCGTGCACTGGTTCATTGGGTTTGCTAGTCTTTCCAATGACAGTACTTGATGCATTGGTTTGATAGCTTTGGTTGTGTACTTGTTATTTCATCTTTCAGTGCAATTTAGTCACGTCTAACGCTTCTATGTAGGCCTACAATTTGTTGTTCCTATTAGTATATTTCAGCTAAAACTGCGACTGAAAACTCCTTCTAATTTTGAATATAAAATTTTTTCGATGTCATGTTTGCATCGTAGTTGACTTGGTCATTGCAGAATCTTGACATATAATGGAAGTTCATTAACCTCATTTACAAAATAACGAGTAAAAAAATTAATTATGGCTTAATAAATTTTTACTATTTGTATAGATTTCCGACCCCCCTGCTTCTTTTTTGACAAATCGGACCCTGTATATATATATATATATATATATATATATATATATATATATATATATATATATATATATATATATTGTTGCCTTCGGTCCTGTGCAGCACACATTCTCAGACTGTCTTAAAAGGCTTTTGTTTAGATCAATCAGATAGCCATGTGTGCAGCTCTTTTGTGAGGCACATTAAAAAGCGCTATATTAAGTATCTAGATACTTATAAATACATACATATAGTTAACCCTCATGATGTGTTGCTGTCAACAGCACTCACAACAAGGAATCAGCCTAAGCATAGTCTTTTTTGGACCGCAAAATTACGCCAGAAAAAGCTCTTCATTACGCTGTAGGCCTATAGCTGTTGGCAGAATGCATAGCCACGCTTCAGAATAGTCGTGGTCTGTTAATACGGCAGGTAATTACCTAAGAAGTTCGATATTCCATAGCATTTCAAAGTAATTATAACAACGCATAAGTCTATAGGAATAGTCTATTAATCGGGGATATAGCAACGTAAGAAGAAGCCCGCTAGGCCTATTTGCTGTTGCAGTTAACATTGCTCCTATAGCAAAACATAAGCCTATAAGAATAGTCTGCAGCCTTAATCGATAAGTTAACTGTTAACTTAATAAGAAGCTCGACGTCATGCTATGGCAGTTAACAGTGCTCATAACAAAGCATAAGCGTGAGAATAATTTCTAAATCGCTAAATTAACAGCGAAATAAGCTTAACATAAGGCTATAGCAGTTAACAGTACTCATAACAACGCATCAGCTTAACCATTGTCTGTTAATATACCGACTAACAGCGTGAGAAGAAGAATCTCGCGAGACCTGTTGTCTCAATCGTTGCTCTGCGATTCCTCCGCAGAGACTTCCCTCCATTTGCATTCGACGTTTACTCCGTCCGTCGCTAGAGGCGCAGCTCGCCGACGAAATTCATCGGTCATAAATAAAGCCGGCTTTCTATTCGGCTGGTCACCCGGCACAGCCGGCTTATCCGGCTTAGCCTATAGATCCTACCCCATACCGCTTACCTCGAGATATATACATGTATATATTATGTCCATTCTGCTTATGTATGTGTCTATATATATACATAAGCACACACACACACATGTACATACATAATTATATGAATATATATATATATATGTATGTATATTTCGTTATATATAGTTTTATTTTGACCACAAACGCGTATTCGCACTGTTCATTATTATACTTAACTAATGTGCATATATATATATATATATATATATATATATATAATATATATATATGGTATGGCATGGTATCTGAGAATTTATAAAGCGCCTCTCACAGTGTGAACTATTTTTATATTCATATATAATGTAACGTGTGTATAGAAAATGTACATTATGTATTTACTTGCGTTTATTATATATATATATATATATATATATATATATATATATATATATGTAGCTTGTGTGTATGTCACATAAGTTTACATGTTATTGGGTGTCGAATGACTCTATCGGTAAATCTTAACTGCTAGCACCCCTGACGTGCGGCGTGAGACAGGCGGACATAACATCAGATGAACGTCACGTTAAAACGGTTCTCGCGAAGACAGAGGGGTGTTAGGTTATGTGGCGAACGGTCGTCGCCTAAGTCCGTCTCGTAATTACTGCACCTGCGCGCTTGCGTGTCTCGGTGTCGATCCGCCCACTTTTGCCTCGCGTGATGAGACTCCGCCTACTCATTTGCATGGTTGGCGCGAATAATATATCACGTGACAAGGTCGAAAGAGAATAAAAACGGCGAGATGCAAGATCAAATAAAGCAAGGCTGAAGAAAGATGGAGTGAGGAAATAGGCTAAAGGAAGAAACGGGAGGAGAAAATGAAGCAATGAAAGAGGAAACGACAGAAAGAAAGAATGAATGAATGAATGAATGATAGAAGGAGAGAACGAATTAAGAAAGCAAGAAAGGAAATGAAGAAAGAAAATGAGAGAAATGAAGGTGAAAAAAGGACTTGATTTCGAAGATAGAGATTTAAAGTTAGACAGAACCAGAGGCATAGACATATTGAGAGATACGGAGAATCAAAGAGAATGACAGGAACTGTGACAGACAAATACTCATAAACTGAATGCTTATGGAGGTATGTTGAGAAAAGGTTTGAAGCGGTGAAGGAAGAAGGGAGGGAACGAGGGAAGGAACAAGAAACCAGTTTACAAGGAAAATTGAAGAAAAGGCCGTAAAGTGGGTGACAGAGAGGAGACAGACAGACAGACAGACAGACAGACAGACAGACAGACAGACAGACAGACAGACAGACAGACAGACAGACAGACAGACAAAACGAGGGGGGAGGGAGTGTGAAATCAGAGCCAGAGACAGAGGCAGCGAAAGAAACAGACGCAGATGCCAGAGCATCCGTTACAGAGGGTACTAGGCACTAGGGCCCCTACTTGCAGATAGGACGATTCGAACCGAGTTTTTACTCCATTGGAACAGAACCAAAGGAAGTCTCTGCTCCCTTGGGACAGACCCAAAGGAAGTCTCTATTCCCTAGGACAGATCCAAAGGAAGTCTCTGCTCCCTTGGGACAGATCCAAAGGAAGTCTGTATTCCCTTGGACAGATCCAAAGAAATTTTCTACTCCCTTGGGACAGATCCAAAGGAAGTTTCTGCTCCCTTGGGGAAGATCCAAAGGGAGTCTCTACTGCCTTTGCTTCCGTCTTTGCTCGATACCGACATCTCGTGATCACCTGCACACTACTCAGCGTCTGTCTGGTCCGCTAGAGGCTCGAAGTCATCCGCCGGCGAAGCAGCCAGCGCTCAGCCGCTGCATGCAGCCCCATGATTAATCGTTTCTCGCGGAGACATCGATCAAGTTGACTCGATGCTTTTGGTTCACAGCGAGAAGTCGCTGACTTTAATTCGGATCATCGACTGACATGGGAAGTCGAAATGGAGACCTCGGGGCGGGGAGTCGTTGGGACAGTTGGAGGGTGCGTAGGGGTACTTAGAGAGCGGAAGGGGAGGTTGTATTGTGAGTAGGAATGGCTGGAGAGAGGGTAGGGGCGCTTGGACGGGTGCTTGGACGGTGGTTGATAGATCTCCGGATGGAAGAGATCAGGGTTTGGATGGTTGGAGAGATGTGACAATCAAAGGGACAGGTGCTCTTTAGGATTCTATGGTAGTTTGCCGTTAACTTCCGTCCTTCTGTCTGTCTGTCTGTTTGTCCGTCTGTCCGTCTCTCTGTCTGTCTGTCTGTCTGTCCGTGCGTGTGTACGACGATGTTCGTGCGACATAATCTCGTTCCATTAAATTCGATTCATTCTTGAATATGTCGCCGATCACGTGACGTTTTGACATCGTAGTCATCGCCTGAGTCATCGCCTGAGTCATCACCGCCACCCTAAGTATCATCATCATCAACAACAACAACAGCAGCATCAACATCAGCATCAACAATCATTATCATCCATCGTAATAATAATAATAATAATAATAATAATAATAATAATAATAATAATAATAATAATAATAATAATAATAATAATAATAATAATAATAATAATAATAATAATAATAATAATAATAATAATAATAATAATAGAAATAATAATAATAATAATAATAAAAATCATCATCATCATCATCATCATTATCAGCACCATCATCAATCGCAACGTCATCATCAATCATTGCCATCACCACCACCATCATCATGATCATTATCACCACCGCACTCATTATCATCATCATCACCAGCAGCAACATCAATACAATACAATACGATTGTAATTTGATAATACCCTCCTTCTGACATGAAGTCGATGATGATAATGATGATGATAATGATCATTATCATCATCGACTTCATGTTTCACATAATCATCGCCGTCGTTGTTGTCTACCACAGTCAGGTAAAAAAATTATGACTAATGTTAATTAATTATAATATGTCGAATATTAATTGTTTATAATTAATTGTTTGTTCAATTGTTTTAGAGTAACGGCAATTGTTAGGAAATTAATGAAGAACTACAACAAACAGGAAGCACCGATGCCTGGTAGGAACGACATCTGCTCAACCCCGCCCCCCCCCAACGATCTTTCTATGAGGCTTTCCAGAAAAGGCGCTATATGATTGTTCACATTTGGTGTCATTCGCGACATCGACTGCAATGATGGTGATCACGATGAGGATGATGGTGGTTGGCGTGATGATGATACGATGATGATGATGATGATGATGATGATGGTGGTGGTGGTGGTGGTGGTGGTGATGATGATGATGATGATGATGATGATGATGATGATGATGATGATGATGATGATGATGATGATGATGATGATGATGATGATGATGATGATGATGATGATGATGATGATGATGATGATGATGATGGTGGTGGTGGTGGTGGTGGTGGTGGTGGTGGTGGTGGTGGTGATGATAATGATGATGATGATGATGATGATGATGATGATGATGATGGTGATGGTGATGGTGATGGTGATGATGATGATGATGATGATGATGATGATGATGATGATGATGATGATGATGATGATGATGATGATGATGATGATGATGATGATGATGATGATGATGATGGTAGAGGAAGAAGAAAAAGAAGAAGAAGCAGATGATGATGATAATGATGATGACGATGATTACGGTAATGGTAGCCCTGGTGATGAAGATCATGTGATTGAGACAAGACTGCAAACGACAATGATGATGCATCTGCTGCTGATGACGATGATGATGATGACGATGACGATAATGATGACGACGACGACGATGCCGTTGAGGACGGCGGTGGTGACGTGAGTTGTGTTCTGAATTCGTGTAGATCACGCGACGCTTGTGTCACTCGGGATCTACGTCATCAGCTTTTATTCGATCAACGAGCAAACGATGGTAAGAGCCTTGTTTTCTCACCCTTTCATGTCGCCGCCTTCCGCCTTTGATCTATGCCGCTCAATCCTATCGAATTATCAAAGCCACCTGCTTCCCAGGACGGAATTCTTTCTTGTCTTTAAGGATCTCGTATAAATTCATCCTCATGTGACGTCTTCAGATATCTGCGCAAATGATTTGGCGGCATATAAGTTTGTAAGAATACTTTATTTTTAGTTTCGTAGTTAAGTTCGCTTCTGATATTACATGTTCCTTCCTTCGTTGCTTCCGTTCGTTTTGTAATTCGTTCTTTCTTTCCTTCGTTGTTTCTTTCCTTCCTTCTTTATGTTTCTCCTATCTTCCCTGCGTCCTTCCATGCTTTCCTCCTTCTTTCTTTCTTTCATTCATTGTTTTTCTCCTTCTTCCTTTCCTTCCTTCGTTCCTTTCCTTCCTTCCTTCTGGCTCTCCTTCTTTCCTTCCTTCCTTCTTCCTCTCTCCTTCCTTCCTTCCTTCTTTCCCTCTCCTTCCTTCCTTCCTTACTTACCACCTTCTGTCTATCCTTACTTCCTTCGTTATTTCCTTCTCTCCTTTTCTTCCTTCCCTCCTTCCTTCCCTCTTTCCTTCTTTTCTTTCTTCCTTCCTTCGCCCAATTCTGACCTGACCTCCCCTCACCTCATATCTCCTCACGTTACGATTGAGTTACGTCACCTGTAGGACTATTCGGTGAGCATGTACCTGAGGCAATCATGGACTGACCCTCGCCTTCGTTTTCCCACGCATCGGAAGAAGATGCGTCAGATCCGGCTGGGAGACGGAATGTGGAAAGAGATCTGGATTCCGGATACCTTCCTACGTAACGAGAAGGCCGCAAATTTCCATCTGGTAACCGTGGAGAACCGTATGCTCCAGTTGAAAGCTACCGGAACTCTGTGGTACGTTACGAAGTAAGTACTGCGTTGTTTCGATGGCTACAGGGCTTTTACCCGGTTGGGATGCCCTCCTGATTTATCCTGGATTGGGGCTGGCTCAGGCTACATGAGGCAGTCTGCGGAGGAGTTAGAATAGGGTTACCGTCATTTAAAAGGACCAAAAAATGGTAAGTACAATATACGGAAATAATAGCTGTTCTAAGAGAACAAAATTCACATGGGTTCTTTGTGCAAGCGGAATAGAACAGCCGTTATTGCAAAAGAGTGCAGAAATCCCATGTCTCATAGTGGAACCCAGGACTGGCGCTCACTGCAGATAAAAGGCAAAGGTAAGTTAAGGAGATCAGACAGGTAAGATGTAAATTAAGGTTAGGCAGATATTTGTAGTAGTAGCAGACTTCAGTCCTTGAGCTGGCAATGCCGCAATGGACGAGCTCCATGGTCATTGCTGCGGGTCATTGTATAGCGTATATTTCTTGTAATTTGAATGTTGCTATTGTGCTGGTTATGACTGACCGAGACTATTCTACTAAACTAATTGTGCTTAATTACCTTTTGGTTCCTAAAGTTCAAAAATCAATTCTTTTGTTTGTTTTTGAATATCGAATTTTCTGTTAATGTGTTGTTTTGTTCTTCATTCAGAATTTACGATTGTACTTAATTTTCTATCGTTCTTTAAGAATGACAGAAATTCTACTTCAGCCAATGCACTAAAAGTCTTTTGCCTGTCATTATACAGAATAGAACAGCTGCTCCGTAAAGGCGGCGGTTCCATTTTGTCAAATATTCCATGTAATCTTTTCTTCCTCTTTCTTCTATTCTCAGGTAGAAGACCTATCGTCCTCGGAATGTTTAGGCTTATACCTGGATCAAAACCTTACATAGAAAGACCACATACTTCATATTGCAAAAAATCTTTTTTTATCACGCATATTCTATTTGTTGCCAAAAACCATATTAATTCAGCTATATTATTCCATAATCTATCTATACCTCTATTACTGTAAATATTAGCTATCAGCGTTGAACTATACACTTCTTGCTAAAAGTGTTTAATAACACTGGAGAAACGACTATACGCGCAATCAGTAAACTACCTCCTAGTTCAGCTAGTGACGTTTGATTGCATTAATAAACTGCAGCTCAGCTTACTTATGTATGTGTCCACTAATAAAATGTTTCCTTCAACCTTTAGTGATTACTTTATCCCCGTATATACCGGATGTCCATGCCCATTATCCGAGATCCTCAGGTAATTTGCGTACAGAATTTGTTCGCACTAACGTATACGACAATTTTCTTTGTACCAAATATATGGAACTTTCAGCCATCTGTACTTAAAGCTTTGCCCATTGTGCATCAGTTTTAGAAATGCGTCATACACTATTTACCTGATGTGTAGTTTGGCTTTGATCTGCAAAGTATAACACTATTAACTCCACCCCGGTTTCTTTTATTTCTTTTCTGTTGCACTTATAATGAAAGATTTGTACAGTGTAATGACATTCGAAGTAGCCTACTAATTGCGCTTTGATGTGGAAATATTTAAATACCACTGGATGCATTTATAAAGCTAACAAAACGTGATGAATTTCGAGGTTGTTGAAAATACCGTCATGAATTCTGTTATATGAAAATATGTGACCCTGTTAGCGGGATTTATTGTCCCTTCTGGTCTCACCTTTGAATGTCTAATAATACTTTCTTTGAGTGACTGTAGCATCGATTGTTATTATTGATGTTTATAAAACTGATTGTTTATTGAATAATGGTGATTCTCTGTTCCATTCACTGAACTTAACTGGTTTGTTCTTTTAGAATAACGGCAACTCTATTCTATCCATTGTGTGAAATAAATTACAGTGTTCTTCTTTCAGAATAACGGCCACTCTATTCTATCCATTGTGTGAAATAAATTACAGTGTTCTTCTTTCAGAATAACGGCCACTCTATTCTATCCATTGTGTGAAATAAATTACAGTGTTCTTCTTTCAGAATAACGGCCACTCTTTCCTGCCCGATGTTTTTGCAGAAGTTTCCTCTCGACACCCAAGTCTGTCCAATGCTGTTCGAAAGCTGTGAGTATGCACGTCTGAACTTTACGATTGATTTATCATTTCGTTTAGACTTTACATCAGTATAGCAGTACAATGTTGTTGTCTATTTACGGTGGTCTATTCAGAAGCTTGAATTATCTGCGATCCAACGACTGTGGCTTTGAGCCTCATGGGAAGACTCTTACTCATGACCCTGTTTCTGTCCCCAAGCACCATTATAGTCGCCGTATAGTAGGCTGAGAAATAAGTATTCTAATACGCTACCAATGGGCTGCCTTATCTTCACATCTTACCTGCCTAATCTTTTCACTCAACCTGCATGCATTTACATGCCTGGTGTTTTCAATTCACGTGAGTATCTTCGTATCTTACCTGCGTGACCCTTGCCTCTTGCCTGCTTGACCTGTGTATTTTACCTGCATGACCTATGAATCTCGACCCGGAACCGAACCTGGCCTTACCTGCCTCATCAATTTGATTTGACTGAGCGTCTGTGAGTAAGATGGCTCCCGCGAACAATAGTCTGTTTGAACGCTAAAGACTCGCCAAGATTATGAAAAGAATCCGATGTTTGTGTTGTACCTCTGGTTCGGATCGGGAGGGTCACTGATGAATTTTTTTCTTGTAGCGCGCTTTACAATTATTTACATACGCGTGTAAGCAAAATTTAATATAGCGCCTTTTCAATAACTAACAAAACCAGGCGAGTGTTTGTTGTGGCCAGTCATAACCATAGACTCCAAGTAGTATAATACTGATTGCTGGTATTGTGATTATTTTTTTCCATTGTGTCAATGATATAATTTTCATTTCGGATATTTCTATAGCGCCTCTTGAAGTCAACTACTACTCAGAGGCGCTCCCGACTACAGCATTGATACTGTGTCGGAATTTTCACGCCGAAGCGCCACGAGCAATTGCGAGTGAAGGACTTGCCCAAGGTCTGTACGCAGCGGCTAGAGTGGGATTCGAACCTGCAACCCTCAGGTCAAAGGGCGCCGAACTTACCACTGAGCCACCACGCCCCCATAATAGGCCTATAGTAGAGTGTATGAAGAGACTTAACTGCCTTCGTACTTGTAATCGCAAACTTCAAATTTCTAAGGCGCCACTCGAAAGCTAAGCACAGGGTACCAGGTTATTCATGAGCGCTGCGTCGTATCAGAGGGGTTGTTAAGAGATGTACAGTGGAGATCCGAGTCGGTTGCCATAGAGACCTAAGAGATGAGGCAGATGAGTTCTAAGGCGGGAAATTAATATAGCTCATTATCAGTACCTCACAAAACTTGGTGCTTGATTGTTCGTGGACAGTCGGGTACACGATGGACACTCTCTACTTCCAACCGATGCCACCGGATCTAGGAATCCCAATCGAGGTCGCCGGAGACCTTCAACTGCCCCAGTTCCTCTTCCTCAGATCAGACGTCCACGACTGTTCGCAAAACTACACCACAGGTCAGCCGACCAAAACAATTATTCATTCATGCATGCATCAGTGATTGCATTATCAAACACATTCACATCAAAGCCTGTGTGGGTGAGATGTTTTCTCACGTTCACCAGGTGCTGCTGGATATAATATGTTGCATTTATACAATAGAATAGAATGGAGGTTTATTAATGGACATTGAACGGAATGTAATTAAATGGATTTGAATGGAATGTAATAGACTGGATAGCTTAGAATAGAATGGAATTTAATTCAAACAAACAAACAATCAATCAATCAAATTCGTTTATTCATAGGCCTACATTAAGTTGACACAGGCGCAACTTAGACAAACTAGACTATGGAAGACAGTTATAGGGGAAAGAGATTGAATGGAATGAAATAGAATGGAAAGGAATTGAATTGAATAGAAAATAATAGAATGAAACAGAATGAACTGGTACTTGATTTAATGGTATGGTATGGTATCTGGGAATTTATAAAGCGCCTCTCACATTGCGAACTATTCAAAGGCGCTCTCAGCGTGTGAGCCTCGCGGACACAGAAAAGACTTTAAACGATGAACAACACAGAGAGAGATAGATAGAGAGAGATGATAGATAGATAGATAGATAGATAGATAGATAGATAGATAGATAGATAGATAGATAGATAGATAGATAGATAGATAGATAGATAGATAGGTAGATAGATAGATAGATAGATAGATAGATAGATAGATAGATAGATAGATAGATAGATAGATAGATAGATAGATAGATAGATAGAGAGAGAGAGAGAGAGAGAGAGAGAGAGAGAGAGAGAGAGAGAGAGAGAGAGAGAGAGAGAGAGAGAGAGAGAGAGAGAGAGAGAGAGAGCCGGAGAGAGAGAGCCGGAGAGAGAGAGAACCGAGCAAGTATGGTCCCATGCATTAAAAAAGGGGGAGAGTTCCATATGGATGGGCCCACGACAGCGAAAGAGCGAGACTGAGCCATAGCAGACCTCACCCGGGGGAACGAACAGGTTAAGCCGATTCAGAGAACGTAGGAATGTGAAGGGAATGGATTGAAATGGAAGGAAATAGAGTGAAATTGAAAGAATTGGGAGAGAATGAAATAGAATATTAGTACATCAGGTCAAACAGATAAGAAAGATGGGTAACCATCCATATCGTCGCAGATCATTTCGTCGCAGCCATGTAGTCGCAAATCATTTCGTCGATAATTAATTGGTCGCCATCCATAACGTCGCAGATCATTTGGTCGTACTTGGTCTGTTGTATATCAATTGGTCGTAATGAGTCCCAGCTTGAGTTTGTTTTCAATAACTCGTTAATCAATTGGTCGTAGGTAGACCTATATAAACCCCATAAACCATAGGTAGGCCTAGTAATCGCCGCAGCGTCGAATGTTTGTTATGAGTAGCAGAGGAAATCACAAGGCAGTCTTGCGTTTCTCCCACCAGATGACGTTATTAAAGGGTCTGAAGAATTAACAAACGACGAGAATTATCCAGAAGAATTAGATCCAATTGTCGAGTACTTCGAATCGAATTACATAGGAAACATTGGAAGAGGATCTCGTCGACGTCGACCACTTTTCACAATGTCATTGTGGTCACAATATTATCGCGTGAAGGACGATCTACCCCGAACTACAAATTCTTTGGAGGGCTGGCACAATGCTTTCAAAGATGTCATCAATACAGCTCATCCGTCAATGTCAACTCTCGTCGCAAAGCTACGTTTGGAAGAATCAACAGTAGCCAAGAAAATCGAAAGAATTCAGGCCGGTCATCCAACTCAGCAAGATGCGATGAGATCAGATCCAATCGCATATCGAAGAGCCGGGAATCAATTATGTGATTCCACTAATAGTAATAATTACAATTAACGTTTGCCCCTTTATTCATTCTGTTGTAACAAAGCGGTCTTTGCTTGCCCCCTATTCCAGTTCTTTTTGTTCCGCCACCTCAGCTACCACACAGAAGTTTTTCTTAACGTAGCGCTGTATAAGTATGCAATTACAATTACAATGTTACATTCTGCTAAGACAATTACACTTGTCTGTGCTCGTCTATGTCAGGAGCCTATCCATGCCTCGAATTCCGCTTCTTCTTGCGCCGCGACCTCGGATACTTCCTCATCCAGGTCTACGTTCCTAGTATCCTGATCGTGATCCTGTCCTGGGTCTCCTTCTGGATTAACGTCGACGCCTCTCCAGCCCGCGTGTCCATCGGACTCCTGACGGTCCTGACGACGACGACGATGAGCAGCGGTGCCAGGGCGACCCTGCCGAGGGTCTCCTACATCAAGGCCATCGATGTCTGGATGATCATCTGCCTACTCTTCGTATTCCTCTCCCTCATCGAGTACGCCGTCGTCAACGTTCTGGCAAGGAAGCCGGCCAGGTTGGCTGCGGCGGCTGCAGCCAACGCGGCGGCGGCTGCGGCCCAGAAGAGAAGGACTTCCTCCATGAACCATCATCAACACCAGAGAGCGCCGACGAGGGAGCCAGTGCATGGGGCGGCCATACACCCGGTGAGGGCTCTGTGTGACTTCCCGGTGTGTCTTAGTGGATGTGGAAATGCGTGTAAGTGTGTAATCGGTGATTGGGTGTCAGTGGGAGTAGATGTGGAATTTTGGTGATTGGAGCATGGGGTGCGGTTTGAAGAAGTCGATGGATAGATGGATGCATGTGGGTGGGTGGGTGGGTGGGTGGGTGGATGAATGTTTAGAAAAAACGACGGGATAGATTGATATGGGTGGGAATACCTTGGTGGGTGTATAGTTGGGGATGGATGGAGGGATGAATGAATGGGTGGATGGAGAAGATGGATAGATTTCCATGGATGAAAATATCTGAATGGGTGGATGGTTGGGTGGATGGATGATGGAATTATTGATGAACGGATAGATAGATAGATAGATAGATAGATAGATAGATAGATAGATAGATAGATGGATGGATGGATGGATGGATGGATGGTTTATGGATGGATGGATGGATGGATGGATATGAGTTGGAATATCTGGGTGGGTGGATGTATGGCTATAGAACGAATTTGTCTGTTGTCCTTTACTTGTGAATTTATTGCTTCTCGACAGATTGCAAGGAAGACTGCGAGTGGACTAAACTGCTTCAAGGTCAGTTAATGACAACTGCCATAAGCCACATTTAACGTAAAGGTATCATAAGGTAAGATAATACAAGGCAAAGAACAGTAAAATATGGTTAGGCTAGATATTATGGCAAGTGACCGCATGTGGGGCATATAGAATAAAGTACTGCAAGTAGAGGAAAGATAGTTTAGTTGGGCACGGTACCATTAATAGACGCAAGTTGCAGTAATCTAAGCGACTGGAAACCAATACATTTGCCGCAGATATTCCTGCAAACATGGGCACATGACCCCTAATTCTGCATATGTCTCGAATTATGACTTACAAATACCGTTCACATGCATGGCCAATGAGAGACATGGTAGAACTGAAAAAATGTCTAAGATACGAGCAGAATCTGCCAGATCGACAATTCAGTCATCCAGTTTCAAAGACTTAAGCCGATTAATTGTTTAAGTTGCTGTGGAGTGTCCAGTAACGGAAATTCATTCTTTTATGGGTTAAGTAGTTTATTGGCCGCCATCCAGGACTGAACCTCATCAAAGACAGCAGACAACTGCTGCACAGATGAGTCTCCTGATAGACTGTCAATTGAAATTTAGATTTGAGTGTCATCAGCATATAAATTATATCCCAGTAAATGACTATCCAGCAATGTTCCTAGTGGTGTGATGTATAATGTAAGAAAAATAGGACCAAGCACAGAACCCTGTGGAACACCACATGCCAACAAGGAACTGTTATCATTTAAATACACTGATTGAGTGCGTGGACTCGATAGGTACTACTCTAATTTAGTGCAGGACAAGAGAATCCAGTGTTAGAGACGATGAAGAAGAAGAAAATGATCAACAGTATCAAAGGCAGCAGATAAGTCAAGAAGATCAAATGCTGTAACCTCACCCTTGTCCATTGAGGATATGCTGTCATTATGAACAGCAAGACGTGCGGATTCTGAAAGAGGGAGATTAGTGAGATTGATAATAGGACTGAGAAATAAAAATAATAATCGTCAGCCGAACCGTGAACGACAGTGAAACACTGTACGAAATCGAGCCGATGTTTTGTTGCGTTTGTTGATTGGCGTTGTAAACTGTAATTGTGATTGTAATTGCAAGTGCTTATTTACACAGCTCTTCTTCGGAAAACTCATATAAGTTTACAAGGGATATTTACAGAGCTTCCCATTTGAGGCGAGCGATCAAGCGTCGCACCATCGGCCGTCGCTCGATAAGTTTGAGTTAGACTCCAGCTCCAAGACGATAGATCTTATTGTGTAGCTTCCACGCAAACAATTTCGAGAGCAGTGGGAACGCCGTTCCCATGCGTTTCCACCCACTTTAAGCGCTGGGAATACAGTAGCCTAATACTGTTAAATATAGTCATTAATTATAGCCAAGTAGCACGCTAAAACTTATTACAACTATGATTCGGAACGGATAACGGAACTGAATATGAAATAGGCCTACTGGATGAATACTTTATGCAGCTATATGAATACGATACACAAAAGCTCCCGCGGTCAATAGCTCCCGAGGTCGATCGCGCATCGCTCACCTACTCGATCCAGCGCTATCGATTTTCAAATAGCCTACTATTATCAAATGGGAAGCTATGGATATTGATTTTATATAGATACATCGCAACTGGTTGATGTTTTGTGCATTAGATACCAGCGCCATAGAGATGCTAATTAACAATGATAACTAATTATTTTAAAAGGCACACATATATTTGCAAGTAAAGCCATTAGCTGTCTGGGCGAGTAAGCTTACGTCTTTTAAACTGTCTCTGTCTTTGTTGTTGTATGTAGGCCTACCTGTCTGTCTTAATGTCTGTATGCCTGCTTGTTTGGTAATTTGTGCTGCTGTGTCTTTATTTCTGTTAGTCGCCTCTCTAGCCGTCTACTTTCTGGTATTCTGTTATTTTATATTTATCTACTTTTAAATACAAAAGTAAATATATATGCACACTATTATAAATTTTAGCTTTGTGCTACTGTGCTGTTTGAAAATAGTCCTACACTCAAAGTTATGCACTATGTCGGCTTTTGATAGATCTGTTAATTCAGTTCAATAGGATTCAATGACTTTTAATTTAATTCAATATAATTCAATGTACGTTTATTCAATTCAACACTTGACAGGAACGCAACTTTTTACAGTAGAATAATTCTAAGTGTTATTCGCCGACGAATCTGTACAGGAATATTCCTTTCATTTCTTCAGATTAATATACCTGACCATCATGGGGCAGGTGGCGCGTCTGTCGCCGGCGTTCATACGTCATCGTCGGGTGTCTCCTCCGACGATGGTAAGGCAGAGGCAAGACAAGTGGACAAGATCTCGCGCAAGATCTTTCCGACGACATTTGTCATCTTCAATCTTATCTATTGGGTTGTCTACACTGAGCCTTTCTCGCGTGATCCAATGGATGAGATGACAGATTAGCAAGGATTATCGCTGAGATGATGATGATTACTTGATTAGGTTTACGATGATTTCATTTATCCGGATCTGTGTAGGCCTACCTGTGCGTTATCTCTTCTTTTCAGTTATATGGCTAAATTTTTACTCTGATTAAGATGGCGAACGCCTTAGGTTTTCAATTATTTTTTAATTAAATAGATTTTATGTCTTTTTTCGTTTGTTTAGTTCGTATAAGATGATGATTTCGTTGGGTTTACGCTTATATAAAATTTGCTTTTACATTGCTTTGTTGTCTTTGTCTTATTTTCTTATAATTTATCCTCGTTCACCAAAATGAAGAAAGAACTGATATACCCGGATGTAGCAAATTTGTCTGCAGTGGACTTACAGGAGTTGTATTTATTTATTTGTTGCTGTATTCATTCAGTTTATGTACTAAATGCAACAACTGTTGATTGAATGATTTATTTATTTGTTGAGTACTTGAGTGAAAACATTTTGATTTTATGGTATCAGACTCGAACACCTTAATTTTCAGTTGATTGACTGACTGACTTAATTGATTCATTGATTGGTTGAAAAGTAGCTAATTTTGATGTCATGTTGTCATATTTGGTAAGGGGTCGTCCATAAAGGACATCCACAAAATATGACCTAATTTGGACCCCTCCTACCCCTTGTCCGCATTTGACCTTACCCCCTCTCCCTCCCCTTTGCGGACGTCCGCATGCCAAAGCCAATCTTTAATGCCGTCATCATTATTTTTACAATTATTCCACAGTTCCTGTGCATGTTTAAGTGACAATTCAGGTTTAATATCACCGTATAGTAATGAAAGCCTTTTTAAAGTCGCAGTACATACAGTCGTCACGGTATTAGTACGTGCTCTGGTTCTTAGCAAGCACTTAGAGTACTTAGACTGCATGGTTTATCTGATGTTTCCTTACATGAAGTAGCTAGAGCCTCAGCCACTACTGTTGCTAGGCTTTTATATGCCGCCCCTGCTTGTTGGGTTTGCCTCGTCTGCAGATCGAGCTAAGATTGATCGCCTAATTCGTAAAATGATGCGGTTGGGTTTCCTTGACCAAGATTTTCCATCGTTTAAGCTTAATTCTCTTGTTAATCAAGCTGATAAAAGATTTTTTTCGCTCCATGTTCTATATTCACTATTCCCCCCAAAAACTGTATTACCATATGATCTTCGGCCTAGGCCACATAACTTTTTACTTCATACCAAAGATAATAGAAATTTTATTTCTCGTATCTTGTTTAATTGTTAACTTCATTCGTTATTCTTTCAAATTGTTTTTACTTGTCTTTTACATGTACCCTAATGCGGTTTGTCATTTGTTTTTTTAATAAACGAATATATGTATATATATATGTATATATATATATATATATATATATATATATATATATATAGTCAGAGGCGGATCCAGGGGGAGCCAATCCGGCCATGGCCCCCATTTGAAATTTTTATTTATTTTTAACATGTGTTTTATGGGCGTTTTATGATGTTTACACAGGCGTGGCCCCCCTGTAGGCGTTGGACGAGTAAAATGTACACAGAACGCGGGTCCCGTAGATGTAGACCGAAGACATTAAAAAGGTTAATGACTAAAAAAAGGTCATCAACTGTTTTGGGAGATGACTATAACATTTTTGCCCCCCCCCCCTGATAGACCTTCTGGATCCGCCCCTGTATATAGTAAAGGTTATAACATGCATGCTCACCGACCTTTTTGTCTTTCGGGGAAGGTTGAAACAAGGTGGTGTTTAAAAAACTATCAAATTTAAAAGTTTAGATGCGGACGTCTGCACTGGTCGTAACCCTCCCTTCCCCTTGTCCGCATTTGTCCGCATTTCGATGACCCTCCCCTCATTGTGGACGTCCTTTATGGATGACCGCTAACATGTAATTCGAGTGATTGATTGATTGATTGATTGACTGACTGATTGATTGATTGATTGAAATGTAACTAATTTCGATTTAATTGCATCAGACTACGTGTCCTAAGTTCTGTTTTCGTCTGGGTAATGTGACTCTGGCGCTGTTCTGGTTTAAATGGGGTAAACTCTTCTAGGCTATGGTTTCTGATTGGCAGAAGATATGATTGGCAGAAGATGAAGGACTGTCAGTTGTCTATAAACCAGAAAACTTACTACAGAAATGTTGAACAGAAGAGAACTTTGCTAATCGTTAAATCGTGTATTTTCATCAAATAAAGTAACAACAGATACGATATAGTTTCTAAATTTTGACGACGCTGTTTAGTAACGAAGATGTTTTGCTTTACCCTCCTATTTTTTCAGGCCTAGGGGCCATCCATATATTACGTACGCAATGAGGGGAGGGGTGATCGGATTTAGGCGATTTGCGTACGGGTGCGTATGGCGGAGAGGTCTCGGCAAAATGTGTACGTACGCAAAAACCAAATCACTGACTATATTCCTGCTTTATCAATTTTATATAGTATTTACACTTTTTGAAATGTTAGTGTTGTTAGTATTTTATTTCTTCATAACAGTTAACAAATTTTAGCTAGCAAATATGATGTTTAACAAAAATATTTAGTAGCCTACGGTAAACTAAATGTCTTATAGATGACTTTAGCATATTAACTTTTGTAAAGGGGAGAGAAGCTTATATAGTTGTACGCACGCATGGGGGTCCACAAAATGTGCGAGGTGAAACAGGGGAGGGGGTATTAAAATATTTGATTTTTTGCGTACGTAATATATGGATGGCCCCTTAAGACAGGCGCCACCTGAGAATACGGCAGTGGCGTAGTTTAAGCCTACCATTTTCCAGGCGAGGTAGCTAATTTCTGTTTAACAATACTGTGTAATAACGAAAATGATCATCGTCGCCCTCCTCCTTTATCAAGACTTGGGAGTGGCACCACCCACGCATTAAAATATTACATGTAGGTAGTTTCCGTGTTAAGACGCTGTGTCGAAGCGAATATGATTAGCGTCACCCAGGAACAGGGCTGTCAGCATACAGACACGGAAGCCGACTGGTTAGGTTGCTTGCCATCTTTCTCATAGACCTTGGCTTAGACAACCTTCTGTGTTGTAGACCTTGGCTTAGGCAATTTTCCTTCTTCTAGATCTTGACTTAGAGTTCTTTCATGTAGACCTTGGTGACTTAGATAGCCTTTTTTTATATTGATCTTGGCTTGAAGAGCCTTTTTCTGGCAGATATTAGCGTAAGCCTTTCCTTTGCGTGCAGTTCCAATAGACAGTAAATGCATATCGAATAGGCCCAGAATGACCCCGACTAAAGTCTTTATGTGCCGGGAGAGGAAGTGTGTCAGAGAGACAGACAGCCAGCCAGACAGACACAGACAGACAGATAGATAAATAGCCATACAGGCTCACATGCAGGCCTTATTGACCGTCAGACTCAGGAAATGAGGTTCATGAAATGACTAAAGCAGACAATAACACAGACTTACACACAAATTAAAGCAAATGTACACTGAGAGAAAATGAGGCAGACGGACGGAGACAATCACAAAGACATGTAGATGCACAGACAGGGACAAAGGCAGAAAGTAGAAGGCCAGAGGGAAGACGAACAGCTAGAGACTTTGAAGAAAGACACAGAAGCACAAAGAACCAAACAAACAGACATACAGACAGGTGCATACAACAAGAAAGACAGAGACAGTTATATAGACATACACAGCCAGACAGCTAAATACTTTATACAGGCAAGCACCGAAGACTACAGAGCCAGACAAGAAGGCAGACAAGCAGCCAAACAGACAGACTGGAACAGCGAGGCAAGACTAATTGGTTGTTAAGAATACCGACTGGATCATAAATTATGAACTGCGTCCTCTTCCAACACAAAGTGACGGATTCTGTCAACATCTGCTCATCAACACTGATGACAATGGTTACGATGGTGTTGATGACGACGTTGGTGACTATGAAGATGATGACGATTATCAACGATTTTGATAACCATGACGATGATGATGTTCTTGATAAGTATAAATATTATGATGATAAAACGTCGTTGGTGACGATGGAGATGAAGATGGTGATGACAATAATGATGAAGATGCGGAGTCAATGGTGATGAAGATGGTGATGACGATTATGGTGCTGATAGTGGTGGTAATGACATCGAAGGTTACGATCACGATGATGTTGACTATGATGCATGATGATGACGATAACGATGATGATGGCGATAATGATGACTTTGTTGATAAGTATGATTACGCTGAATAAGATGCCGATGACGAAGATGAATTATGCGATTCTGACGATGATAAGAATGTTGACGTCGATGAAGATGGTGGTGGTGGTGATGACGATGATCAAAATGATGATGACGGTAACGATGAGAATCCATTACGGTGCTTGCATGACATTCAAATGACGCCACCTCGCCAACCGACATGCATGGTTGTCCATGCTCTTTGTAACGAGGACAACTGCACCGGGTACTATCGGAAGCTGTTGGGTACAATCATTTGTCACAAACTAACTCGGTCGGTTTCGTTGTGTTCTCGGCCTTCTTGTATTATAGGACTCGTGCAGAGACGATTGAGGACTACTGTCGATAAAGGTAAAGAATAGAAGGTAAAAGTCAAAGTAAAGATAATACTTGAAGGTAACTTACTCGCAGTTGCTCAGCGCCATCGATTGATGCTTGGCCATTGGACAGCGACGCTAAAAAAATCAATGATGATGATGATGACGACGACGAAGATGACGATAATGATGATGATGATGATGATGATGACGACGATGATGATGATGATGATGATGATGATGATGATGATGATGATGATGACGATGATGATGATAGTAATAATTATAATATAAACATACATGTATGTACACAAGTACTACACATACATGCATACATACACACGTGCATACATGCACACAAACGTACATACGCACACATCACACGACACAACGTTTACAATGATCATAAAGAGCGACACAATGCAATGCCGTTGGCGAGCAGTGGAGTAATGAAGGCAGCAGGTGCGTCGGACTGATTGGCAGACGACCCTTCCGGCTCAGTTACAGACATCAGCAGCAACAGCAGCAGCAGCAGCAGCAGCAGCAGCACCTAAGAAGACACGGTTACAGCTATTGATCGACAGATGTACGTCCGCCATCTTTCATGCGCTATAAAACGGAACACGTAAATAGGTCACGTGACACATTTGGCACGTGGAGATACACTGGTCACGTGATGACACACTGGTGACGTAAACAAACAGTGGAGATATTTATAATAGGTCACACGGCGACCCACTGGTGACGTTGGAACCGCTGATCACGTGACGAGCCACTGGTCACGTGCGCGCACATTGGTCGTGTGGCCACCGCTGGTGGTCACATGATCTTCCTCCTATGACTCGTTATCAGATTCTAACTGGAGGAATTTCTGCTAGGCCCTACTTCTCGATGTCTTAAGACTTTTCTTTTCTCACGGAGCTCTGCGCACTGGGAGCGCCTCTGATTAGGTTGTACTGCGCAGAGGCGCTTTATAAAACAATGCATAAATACAATGCAAAAAATACAATACACGTGATGACCCTTTTAAACGTGACGTGTTCAGGTGGTTCTTAACGAGTGCGCGGAGTACATATTGATTGGTATAATGTTACACTTCGATGCAAACGTCGTTATTTCTAATAATATAAGATTTTATTCATTTTTTTTCACTGCTATTAGGCCACCTTACATTGCTGGCTTTGCTTTACAGAGTCAGCAAAAGCACTCACTATGCATCTTCCCTCACCCTTTTGTCCGCATTTGTTCGCGTTTGGCATAATCCTCCTCAATTCCATTTCGCGCATGCCTACACTTCATAAAAACATGTATTAATTGTACAGGGACTACTTATCAATATAACGAGTACCTTCAGTAACTACATACGTGCCTACCTGCCTGTCTACCCGACTACTAATCCATGTATGCTTATTATGCTTATTCAGTCGAATACTTAGTTCGCCGATCTTCAGGTACAAGCGATGATACACGAACATGAAAGCACACGTGTAAAGATACTCGTATACCATTAAGTTAGAAATAGTTTTAAAGAGGATTTATTGCAAAATAGTATTGATTACATGGAACAATAATAACGCTACATGTATAGACCTAATGATAATGATGACAGTAACTTATTATCCTCATTATCATTATGTATCGATATTAAATTGTTCAACTTGAGATTCGTCGGTCAGATAGTTTCTTCTCTTTTCCCTCCATTTTGCGGTTGTTCCGTCTTGACTGCTGTCTCAATCATTTCTGTAGCGCCTTTTCTACTCAATCATATACCTAATTCCACGTCACTTGCAAGTCAAACGACTTTCTAACACAATTCCGTTTACATCAACAAATTTCCGGTCGATTAAGTCAGATCTAAGGTCGCCTGTAGGACGCTGCCTTATGTCAAGGACGCCGTGTCCTTGGTTTGTGCAGAGTAGCCGAATGGATAGAACTCTCGGCCTGTAACGCGGAGAGTACGGGTTCGAATCTCCATTCACGCAGTTAATCTTATGGACTTTGAGTTAGCTATTAGCTACATGTAAAGCTGTGTAATTGACTAAGGTTTTAAATTCATATAGCTCCATTATATAGTCCACCAGGTGTTCATTGGTGTCTGGGGCTCGGTAACCGATTGGTTATAGCGCTCGCCTTGCAGTGCAGGAGTACGGGTTCGAGCCTTTACTGAGGTGCTTACCATATGTGTAGGGACCTTCAGCAAGCCCTTCACTCACAACTGCTGAGCCCCATCGATGGTTCTGTCACGTGGTCGTCTGTGTACTTCTGAACTTTGAAAGGACGACATTATCAAATGCAGTTGTATTGTATTGTATTGTATCAAATGCAGTTGTATTGTATTGTATTATATCAAATGCAGTTGTATTGTATTGTATTGTATCAAATGCAGTTGTATTGTATTGTATCAATGCAGTTGCGTTGTATTGTATTGTATCAAATGCAGTTGTATTGTATCAAGTGCAGTTGCATTGTATTGTATTGTATCAAATGCAGTTGTATTGTATTATATCAAATGCAGTTGTATTGTATTGTATCAAATGCAGTTGTACTGTATTGTATTATATCAAATGCAGTTGTATTGTATTATATCAAATGCAGTTGTATTGTATTATATCAAATGCAGTTGTATTGTATTGTATCAAATGCAGTTGTACTGTATTGTATTATATCAAATGCAGTTGTATTGTATTATATCAAATGCAGTTGTATTGTATTATATCAAATGCAGTTGTATTGTATTATATCAAATGCAGTTGTATTGTATTATATCAAATGCAGTTGTATTGTATTATATCAAATGCAGTTGTATTGTATTATATCAAATGCAGTTGTATTGTATTATATCAAATGCAGTTGTATTGTATTATATCAAATGCAGTTGTATTGTATCAATGCAGTTGCATTATATTGTATTGTATCAAATGCAGTTGCACTGTATTGTACTGCATGCACGTGCAGTTCGCAAAACTGCAAGGCGCGAGTCCTTCAGAATTTCAAGTACAGGTATAATATGTCGCTAATAGCGTTCGCAAGACTGACTCTTTAAACTTTGATGCCAGAGACATCAGTCGTACATGCCGGGAGTGTTTAAACAGCGGCTGTGCCCAAGGGACTGGGCAACACGAGCAGGCTTTTATGTGTGCTGACGATGTAACTTTAATGAGAGTGGCACATCCTACAACTCAATTACACCTCTCCTTTTATTGACGACAATTCATTGCCCCTGGTGGTGGAAAAATGAATCAATAAACGAACACTGCAGGAAACTGACGCTGAGCTAATAAAATGGCACGAGTTTATGTTTCGATAATTGCTGGAAAAACATTAGTACGGTAGCATGAACCTTGGCGAAGACGATTTCATGTTAATTTGAAATGTTTTGGTAAATGTGAATGTATTTCTCCGAAACGGGATTTGGCTTTTCATAATACAAATTAAATTTGCAATCGACTGATTTATGGTATTTCACAATAGCGCCACCTGGTGAAACTTTATTTGAACATTAATACTCCTTTGTAGCGTTTGCAATTTCGGGACTTTTCACAGGTATTCAATTGTACGGATGTAGCTTTGGCCGTTGTAACCTCGAATAGGCAGCACACACTACAGTAAATCAAACTGTATTCGCCGTCCAACGATGCCTAATAATGTGGGTTGAAAAATTTATTTCAGGGCTGGTAAACCATTTGCCAGTATGACCATCAGCTGCATATCTTGCGGTGTCCTTGGTATATGCTATTTTTGTGGGGCACAGGGTGGGAGAATAATCACTCAAACTATATCATACGAAGCCAAATTTATTGGCTTTAGGATGTCTTGAAACCATTTTTACAATTTCGTAGCCATTCTAAAGTTATACGTGGAAAAGCTGCTCAGGGGTTCGGTCGGACTCCCCCTTGGGCATTCGGGGGTTAAGAGCTGATTTTCTAAGTGACACGTCGTATGGCTCTCTTTTGTCTCTCATGTGACACGATGCATATCAGTTGTGCACAACCTTTTTTCAGCCAAAGGCCACTAAACGATTTCTTACACCATTTGGGGCCAAACAAGAGTGACGACTCAGCTTAGTTCAGATGAATGCATGACGAAATTTATGAAGATGACGTGTGCAGTAAAACACATAGAAAAGTAAACATAAAGAGTTATAATAGAGAAAAGGGAGTCATAGTACCACAATAATGATAGTTTTTTTCCCCAATGACCAAAGTGCGCAAGTCACTTAATGTCAGTGTTAGTCGCTTTTCCTGGAAGATTATATAGCGCTGAGGCATCGTGGGCCAAATGACTATTCATCGTGGGCCGGACGTTGTGAACCACTGAATTGTATATCTTCACATTAAATTTGTCTCTATTCTTTCTTGTCTTCTTGGGCGTCCGCAGGAATAATTCGGGGCGGGGGAATTTTTATAGAGGGAGCAAAATGACGTTTTGCATATCGTCGCCTGAGAATTATAATGCTCTTTCTTATATTTTGACAAAACCGAGCAAAACGACTTCAAAGTTTGGTCACTATTATAGGCCAAGAATTCTAAACTGGATTGTTTTGCAGGATAATACTATCATTTGCATGTACCCGCTAGTGACCTGTTTTGAAAAAGAATATGTTTTTTCGACAAAGAAAGGTATAAAATATAGAAAATAACAAAAAATGATGCAAAACTGCAGGTTACAGCAATATAATTCCAACGGAAAGGTAAACGTAATTGCAATAATGCTCTAAGTTAAAGATAAGGCAGTTTCCGAAATCGCGTCCTGAGTATTGTAATGCTCTATCATCCAGTTTGGTATAATATTGCTGTAACATGACAGAATTTATAATGACAGCATTTCACACAGTATTTATTTACTACACAACAATTATATCGAATTATATTGCTTTATTTTGGTTATTTATGCGTTATACGTTTGTAATAAATTACCTTGCCAGTAGGCCTACAGTGTACCTTTGGTGAAACTCAGAATGGTCCCGAGTACGTATGATAGAGCGTTTTACCACTAATACTATTCAGTGCAATATTGTTGTAACATGACGAAAGCAGGTCTGTGATTGGATGCTAATCATACAGCAATATAATACCAACTATGCTTCGAAAATTTACAGCTTCATAAGATAGAGCATTTAAATATTGCCTTATATCTTTGAAACGACTGCTTAAACCTGCTTGCCTTTACGTCTAATGATAGAGCAAACGTTGCACTGAAGAAATTGATACCAAACTCAATTTTTACAAAAAACCATGATAGAGCATT
This sequence comes from Allolobophora icterica, assembly GCA_963556255.1. Lineage (NCBI taxonomy): Eukaryota > Metazoa > Annelida > Clitellata > Crassiclitellata > Lumbricidae > Allolobophora > Allolobophora icterica. Next base: position 11,008,980 of record OY744603.1, on the reverse strand, counting down.
ATAATTCTCAGGCGACGATATTCGTGAACATAGAACACGTGACAGCTTTTAAAATAAATAATGGTCAAGGACTTACCTAAATAATAAAGTGTTTCTTAGCATTGAAAATCGTGCTGGGACTGTTATAATAATCATAATAATAATCAAAAGATTTTTCTTAATAGTTGCAAAATCCAGGGGGCCAATGTCCGTTGCCCCCTCCGGACGCCCATACTTGTCTTTTACAAAGTTTGAATTTAATTTAATTTTCAAAATTTTTCTAATTTTAATGTCTCTTCTTTATTTTATGTTTAATCGTTTTCTCTACGGCCTCTCTTTGGTCTCTTGAGTGGCTTGGAGCGCCACTGATGAGTTTTTTCTTGAAGGGCGACAACAATGAAATAATGTAGTAATATATAATAATATTTCAATCAATCAATATCATTTATTGGCATCAACGACAGTATTTCATCATGAGCTGTGAATGTTTAACATAAGAACTCGATAGTATATGCCGATTCGCATTATAATGCAAAACAAAAAATTAAAACTCATTTGGTAATAACATTTGGAATTCGTCGTGAGTTCTTTAAACACGTCAGTATAATGAAATCTTTGGTACCTGGTAAATAAAACACAGAACTGTCATCAACAGCAAATGGCAGACCCTAAGGGATATAGGTCCCACTAATGCAGGGATGCCGATATGACAATGTACATTATTCAAATTGATGCAGTAGGACTGTGGTATCTTTGTCGTTTCATACTACATAATCAGGTGAGATGCACGCAAAGAGTGGATCTTAGCTATCTTAACTATCCTTAACTACTGTTTCCGTCTCCAGTGTGACGCCCGTTCAGTTAGGATATTCATCTTAGATAATCATATCCTGAGGCTGACTAAATTCATATATGAGGATAAGAGGAGGTATCATAGTTTCTTTTTAAATAGAAACATACTCTTACTAGATCTTAAACCTAATCCAATATATAATATTTTATAGCATGATTGTGAATAGGGCCTACTTGAATTATCTTCATTGCTACAAATGAAAAACTAAATCAAAGTCAAATCAGAGCCAAATAAGAAATAAAATCAAAGTCAACTCAGAGTCAAATAGTCAAATAAGAAATAAAATCAAAGTAAAATCAGACTCAAATAAAAAATAAAATAAAAATCAAATCAGAGTCAAATAAGAAATAAAATCCAAGTCAAATCAGAATCAATTAAAAAATAAAATCAATAGTCAGATCAGTGGAGCTCAAATCCAGCTTCATGAATATTCTGTTAAGAGATCAACACAGCCATACATTACATGAGCAAAATAACTTTTGCTCAACATAATTATCAGGATGGCAGCAGCAAATGTCACGGTCGTGTTCGCTAGGTGGCGGTAGTGGAAGTCTTTAAGATATCTTCTTCTATTAGCCTGAATTAACCACGAAGTATGCATGTGATCGAGTTCTCTCTCGTTTAAACCTAATCCAATCTGGAAGATTATATAGCGCTGTTATCGTATTGAACATGGCATCAATGACTAGTTGCTTCTAAAATCACAATTCATTGCAAAGAACCAGTCGATATTCATCTGGAAACGGAGACTGGTAGGCCTACCTTTCACTGAACTTGTTTCCACTAGCTTTTGAAGAAGTCCTCAGATTCAGACTATTAACTACAACAAAGATTCTCTCGTAACTATAGAGAAGGTCTCCGTTGGAAGACTCGCGCGCTCACAAAACCCGTCCAACAATTCAATATGGTAGATATGTTTCTGTTATGTTGAATTGTTCTGGATTTCCGGCACTGATAATAACCTTGCGAGCAAGTCTTCTCATTACGCCTATGGCTACTCACCATGCGGCATTTCTTCGAAGTCTGCAGGTTTCAAGTCTACGATGTCCTATACACTCCCCGTGGCATTTTCTTTCAAAGTATGAAGGCTTCAAGTCTCTTATCTTCTATACACTCCACATGCCGTATATTCCTTCACTGTCTGCAGGTTTCAAGTCTCCTGTGTTATCCGTAATCTATCAATTTCTGCATGCGAGTATTCCCTCGCAGTCCACAGGTTTCTGAGAATAAGTTTAACATCATCTGCAAATCTCGTAGTGATCGTCCTGTTATCTGTATTATGGGTGCCATCATTTACTCCGTCCAGTGCTTCCACAATAAACACCAGCATCTGGTTAATTACTTCATTAATAATTAATTACAAGCATTAATTATTAATTACTTCATTAATAAGGTCTTTCTTCTGTCTCCTCTTCTTTCCGGACATACATAAGTCATATGAATTCATGAATATATGTATGTACGTATACTATGTATGTATGTATTTATGTATACACATGCATGTACGTGTGTTAGTAATTGTTAGTAAGTTTGCATATATGCATGCTTGTATGTATGTATGCACGTGTGTTAGTATGTATGCATTGGTGTAGATATATATGTATGCAAATGTAAGGGTCCCCGTAGTTGGAATCAATTGGACAAAACCTGCCACATGATCTCCTCATTCTCTATTTTCTCCTTTTGCGCATGCGCTTGAAGACCATTCTGTACGATCTGGATTTCATTGTGTTAGGTCGAAAACACATCTGATGAGTCTCTATCGAAGTGGCGCTATATAAATTTAAAATTACAATTCCAATTACTTTGTAGGATGTCTACGCCCACGGATCTTCGGCCAATGTAATAGAATATTAGGTCATGAATGTATTTGGACAGATGTCTTTGTCCCCTTTCATGCGTTGGTCTCCTTCTGTGCATGTCTTACTGTCTGCCTGAATGTTTCCCGAATATGTGTCTGTCTGGCTGGTCGTTAGGCATGAAGGCAGTCACGTAGACATACAGATAGACAGACAGAGAAACATAACCTTGCAGAGAGATACTACGCTTGTTAAAGTATGCCTGTCTGGCTATGCGTCTGCCTGTCTGTCTGTCTGCCTGCCACCTGAGGGCAACGTATAATTTATTAGATGTTTTATTGTTAATCTGCTCTTTGTTCCTCGTTCAAAGACAGGAGAAGGTGAGACGAGGTAGACAGAGGAAGTTTATTGTCAGATGTTCGGCACAGAATTCATATCCTCCATGATACATACAAAGGGTTTTACAAATATATCATCGCAAGGAGACCGCTTCCGCTGGTCACGCGACAAGTCGCGAGTGTATTATACACATAATTTAACCCAGTTTTTGGTGTGAATAGCGGAAACATAGAAAAGCCATCCATTGAGCTCTTTCACATACTTCCAGTCCTCGCTCAACCAGATCGGAGTTGTCATGGGAGTTAGACTTTACAATTCACGTGTATTGCAGGTCTCTCCAAGCTCATTGCAAGGAGACCGCTACCTCTGGGGCCCGCTGTCGCGAGCTGCATATATACACCATTCATTTAGGCCCTAACCTAAATGTTTTTGATTATAGAGAAAGCTCATTGAGCACATTCTACGCTAGTCTCTCCAAGCTCAATATCTGCTACTCAACCTCTTCCAGTCTGTAAGCGTAAAGTAGCAATAAGAAATAAACAGTATTACAGATTAAGTGTTTATAGATTGTTGTGTGTTGGGCTTTACCGATAACGTTTATTTAAAGATTTCTTTACAAAATCGCGCGTTCTGATTGGCGCTCTTGAAAATACATAGGCCTATTTAGTATTATTAAAACTATAATGTGGCCATCCACTTTGCTATAATATGTAGTGTATGAATAAATCATGGCCAAAGAAGTAGTAATTGATCGATCGTTGTTTCATTGTGTTAGGTCGGGATCGCCTCTGATGAGACTCTCTCTGGAAGTGCCTCTGTTTAAATGTAGGCTACTATTACCAATACCATCCGGTCTCATAGAGCTATATATTTCATTGTCAACTGTACCTTGCCGAACTTCTCTCGGCTCTGCAATACAGGATGATCTGGTTGTTGCCTTGTCTTGTACTTCCACAATACAACGTCATAGCTTCATTGCTCCCACATACTTGGAAGAAGCTACGATGGAACCGTGCGACATGAGCTATACTTCTCCTTTTTATGCCTCTATTTGTCAGAGGTTGAAGACAATTCGATTTAATTGTGGTCAAGAGAAGTCGGGTCGGTAACTCTTCTGAATTTCGAAGAGGCGCTATATAACTGTGCTCGTTCAACTATGATTACGAGTTAGAGCAAGAGTCTGATTGTAGCGAGTAGAGGAACAATTTCCCTTGACTGGTTCAGACCACGCGCGATTGGGTTGAGTAGTTCTCTAGTTTGACTACTTTACTTCCCTCGTTCGCTCTGATTCGAATCAACGTTTCTGTCTGAAGGATACAATGACTTGGATTACGTAGCAAAACCGACAACGTAGTATGCCAAGCGTGATTTGAAACATCAGTGTCTGAAACAATGAGCGATTAGGTGTTAAACAACTGAAGGACAAACGAGATCTCCATGGAAACAGATGACGTCACTATTGGTTTCTCAAAATTACGTATAACTAAGTGATGTCATATTATTTCTACTACTGCTATTATTACCAATATCGTTACTATTATTAGTATTAGTATGCATTTATTAAGCGCCACCATTATCCGTTTAACAAGCATCAATCGATGACTGCAATGAGTAGGCCTAACTGTGAATGGATTGATAGGCTATATTACATCGTTGTCTAAAATACCTTGTAAATATTATCTGACTGTAACAGTAACATTACATACTTTTATTTTAAAATCGAAATAATGTTTATTTATGTTTCCATCTGTGTATTAAAATTTCGTTCACCATGCAGGGCGCATTTGTTGGGGCTCGTTTGTCTTGGGCGCTTATGTCGGTGTAGGCTACCGCATATTTGTAAATACGTAAGCAAATTTGTATGTATGTAGGCTATGTATGTATTGTTTCTATTTTATGTATGTATGAAATAATATAAGTAGGCCTGTGTTAATTCAGTAAATACCAAAATATTGTACAAACGTAGGCCTACTCGTTTCTCTACAGCGACGGTATGGCCTCGAACGAATTGATCGAGTGAGACCCTTCACCATCGCTCCCCGTTCGAATGGGAGCCACGCCATATAAGTTTCTCGTTTGACGTAATGATACGTCCTGCTTGCTTTCTTGGCTTGACCACTCTCTGGACTTTGACCATGACACTTAAAAACGGATCAAACGACGTGACTTCTACCCACTCCATTTGACTAAGCACCGGTGAATAAGCTCGTCTCCCAGGCACAGCTTTCTTGTATCACTGTGAATTTTTATCGATTAGCATTACACATTTACATTCATATTTAAAAAAAACTTGTTAGCTTGATTAGCTTGATTCGTTACGGTGGCTTTTCCATGACGCAGCAAAATATTAAGGTAGCACCATGTTGTTTCCACGGCTTGACCCTGACCTGGCACTGAAGACGACCAATCTGGATCTAGTAGTAGTAGTTTCAGTTTATCGACACTGTGTGATAACAAAGATCATTAGAGTCGCCCTCCTCCTCCTTTATCCAGGCTTGGGACTGGCACTGCCAGGGTACGAGCAGTGGCGGAGTTCTAATCTGGATCTATATCTGATTTAATCTTATATAGCACTGGTACACTTAAGCTGGTCTCCCTGAAGTGGTTTTCGTTTGACGCTGGGAAATTTCTTAGACTTAACAGAGACTTTATCTATATTTACATTTCCTGTAGCTATTACTCATGGTTGTTACTTTGCGTTGCACATATGCCACCGGATGAAATAGATTAAAAGAAAACCTTTCTTGTAAATGTTCACGTTCATAGGCCTAGAAGTACGAAGAACAGACGAAGGTATCGAATCGTAATCGTATTTATAATCATACAATGTTTAGAGCCGCTTTATGGGAAAGGCTTAAAATACATAAACTATATTATTGTTATCAACGATATAATATGATGCATAGGCCTGGTAGTATAATTAATATCATGCATGGGCGTCCGGAGGGGGGCGCAAGGGGCGCATTTGCGCCCCCCTGGATTTTGAAAATATTTTATAAAAATAAAATCTTTTGGTTATTATGATTATTACAACAATTCCAACACGATTTTCAATGCGAAGAAACACTTAATTATTTAGGTAAAGTTCTTGATAATCAATCATTTTTTTTACTTTTTCTGTGCAAAATCTTTTTGCCCCTCTTAAAATGATTTTGCGCCCCCCTAAAAAATTTCCTGCGGACGCCCATGATATCATGTACAGTAGTATTGTTATAATATTAAACTATAGTAGGGCTAAATTTATTTATGCTATATGTATATGAGCTATGTGGTGTTGTATTAATGTTAGTAGGTTTCAAGTCTCCGATGTTCTATACATTCCCCAGGGCAGTTTCCTTCAAAGTATGTTGGTTTTAAGTCCACTTTTCGGCTATACATGTACACTCCACATGCCGTATTCTTTCAAAGTCTGCAGGTTTCAAGTCTCCTGTGTTATATACACTGTCCATGCCGTATTCCCTCACAGTCCACAGGTTTCTGAGAAAAAGTTTATTGTCATCTGCAAATATATATACGCCTGACGGACCCTCGGCCAATGCAATAGAATATTAGTTCATGAATGTCTTTGGATTGTCCCCTTTCATGCGTTTGTCTCCTTCTGTGCATGTCTTACTGTCTGCCTGAATATTTCCCGAATATGTGTATCTCTGCTTGTTACGCACGAAGGCAGTTACGTAGACATACAGATAGACAGACAGAGAAACATAACCTTGCAGAGAGATACTACGCCTGTTAAAGTATGCCTGCTTGGCTAAGCGTCTGCCTGTCTGTCTGCCTCCTGAGGACAACGTATAATTTATTAGATGTTTTATTGTTAATCTGCTCTTTGTTCCTCGTTCAAAGACAGGAGAAGGTAAGAGAAAGGCAAGGTAGAAAGAGGTATAGTTTATTGTCAGATGTTCGGCACAGAATTCATATCCTCCATGATACATACAAAGGGTTATACAAATATATCATCGCAAGGAGACCGCTTTTTCTGGTCACGCGACAAGTCGCGAATGTATAATACACATAATTTAACCCAGTTTTTGGTGTGAATAGTGGAAACATATAGAAAAGCCATCCATTGAGCTCTTTCACATACTTCCAGTCCTCGCTCAACCAAATCGGAGTTGTCATGGGAGTTAGACTGTACAATTCACGTGTATTGCAGGTCTCTCCAAGCTCAATGCAAGGAGACCGCTACCTCTGGGGCCCGCTGTCGCGAGCTGCATATATACACCATTCATTTAGGCCCTAACCTAAATGTTTTGATTATAGAGAAAGCTCATTGAGCACATTCTATGCTAGTCTCTCCAAGCTCAATATCTGCTACTCAACCGCCTCCAGTCTGTAAGCGTAAAGTAGCAATAAGAAATAAACAGTATAACAGATTAAGTGTTTAGAGTGTTGTGTGTTGGGCTCTACCGATAACGCTTATTTAAAGATTTCTTTACAAAATCGTGCTTTCTCATTGGTGCTCTTGAAAATACATATCTAGTGTTATTAAAACTATAATGTGGCCATCCACTTTGCTATAATATGTAGTGTATGAATAAATCATGGCCAAAGAAGTAGTAATTGATCGATCGTGGTTTCATTGTGTTAGGTCGGGATCGCCTCTGATGAGACTCTCTGTGGAAGTGCCTCTGTTTAAATGTACTATTACCAATACCATCCGATCTCATAGAGTTATGTAATGTCAGTGTCAACTGTACCTTGCCGAATTTCTCTCGGCTCTGCAATACAGGACGATCTGGTTGTTGCCTTGTCTTGTACTTCCACAATACAACGTCACTGCTTCACTGCCTTAGGTCCCACATACTTGGAAGAGGCTCCGATGGAACCGTGCGACATGATCTACTTCTCCTTTTCATGCCTCTATTTGTCAGACGTTGAAGACAATTCAATTTAATTGTGGTCAAGAGAAGTCGGGTCGGTAACTCTTCTGAATTTCGAAGAGGCGCTATCTAACTGTGCTCGTTCAACTATGATTACGAGTTAGAGCAGGAGTCTGATTGTAACGAGTAGAGGAACAATTTCCCTTGACTGGTTCAGACCATTCGCGATTGGGTTGAGTAGTTCTCTAGTTTGACTACTTTGCTTCCCTCGTTCGCTCTGATTCGAATCAACGTTTCTGTCTGAAGGATACAATGACTTGGATTGCGCAGCAAAACCGACAACCGAGGAAGGCCAAGCGTGATTTGATGCATCAGTGTCTGAAATAATGAGAGATTAGGTGTTAAACAACTGAAGGACAAACGAGATCTCCATGGAAACAGATGACGTAACAATTGGTTTCTCAAAATTGCGCATAACTACCTGACGTCATATTATTATTACTGCCGGTACCACTGCTTCTATAATTATTAATCCTACCACAGTCCCTGTCGTTACTATTATCAGTATTATTATGCATTTATTAAGCGCCACCATTATCCGATTATCAAGCATCAATCGATGACGGTAATGAGTAGGCCCTAACCGTAAATGAAGGATTGATATTTGATAGGCTATATTACATCGTTGTCTAAAATACTTTGTAAATATTATCTGACTGTAACAGTTACATTACATACTTTCATTTTAAAATCGAATTAATGCTTATTAATGTTTCCATCTGTGTATTAAAATTTCGTTCACCATGCAGGGCGCATTTGTTGGGGCTCGTTAGTCTTGGGTGCTTCTGTCGGTGTACCGCATATTTGTACATACGTAAGCACAGTGCATACTTTAAGGAATTTTGACTACTGGGACAAAATAAGTTCATGATCTTTCTTTGGAACTCGTCTCTGAGAGTTGGGTCGGAGAAAGTCGGCCATGATCTGGTCGAAGAACTTTTTTTTGAATTAATCTCCACAAACTTACAACTTTTAGACTTTTTCTAAAAATTCATCTCCGAAAAAAGTTGATGACCTTTTTTTTAGTCATCACCTCTTTTACAACTTTTCTCGGGTCTCCCAACCAATAACAAGGGGTCATTCAACAATAATGTAATACCGTTCTCATTTTACTACTGGGACAACATTTGTCCCACTAGTTGTACTTTATACACACATTGCCTGGAACAAATCACTCTGACTACTGGGACAAATCCTAAGACTACTGGGACATTTGTCCCACTAGTTATACAGTTAAAATATGCTTACGGTAAGCATATATTTGTATGTATGTAGCCTATGTACGTATTGTTTCTATTTTATGTATGTATGAAATACATATAAGTATAGGCCTATGTCTATTCAGTTAACACCAAATGTACAAACGCAGGCCTACTCGTTTCTCTACAACGACGGTATGGCCTCGACCGTTCTCATTTTCAATGAATAATTGATCGAGCGAGACCTTTCACCATCGCTCCCCGTTCTAATGGAGCCACACCATTTAAGTTTCTCGTTCGACGTAATGATACGTCCTGCTTGCGTTCTTGGCTTGACCACTCTCTGGACTTTGACCGTGACACTTAAAAACGGATCAAACGACATAGCTTCTACCCACTGCATTTGACTAAGCACCGGTGAAAAAGCTCGTCCCCAGGCACAGCTTTCTTGTATCACTGTGAATTTTAATCGATTAGCATTACACATTTACATTCATATTAAAAAAAACTTGTTAGCTTGATTAGCTTCATTCGTTACGGTGGCTTTTCCATGACGCAGCAAAATATTAAGGTAGCACCATGTTGTTTCCACGGCTTGACCCTGACCTGGCACTGAAGACGACCAATCTGGATCTAGTAGTAGTAGTTTCAGTTTATCGACACTGTGCGATAACAAAGATCATTAGCGTCGCCCTCCTCCTCCTTTATCCAGGCTTGGGACTGGCACTGCCAGGGTACGAGCAGTGGCGGAGTTCTCATCTGGATCTATATCTGGTCTGATCTTATATATCGCTGGAACTTAAGCTGGTCTCCCTGAAGCGGTTTTCGTTTGACGCTCGGAAATTTCTTAGACTTAACAGAGACTTTATCTATTTTCACATTTCCTATAGCTATTACTCATGGTTGTTACTTTGCATTGCACATATGCCACCGGATGAAATAGATTAAAAGAAACCCTTTCTTGTAAATGTTCACGTTCATAGGTCTAGAAGTACGAAGAACACACGAAGGTATCGAATCGTAATCGTAATCGTATTAGTAATCATACAATGTTTAAAGCCGCTTTATGGGAAAGGCTTCAGATACATAAACTATATTATTATTATCAACGATATAATATGATGCATATAGGCCTAGTAGTATAATTAATATCATGTAGGCCTACAGTAGTATGGTTATAATATTAAACTAAAGTAGGGCTAAATTTATTCATGCTATATGAGCTATGGGGTATTATATAAATGTTAGTAGGTTTCAAGTCTGACGGACCCGCGGCCAATGCAATAGAATATTAGTTCATGAATGTCTTTGGATTGTCCACCTTCATGCGTTTGTCTTCTTCTGTGCATGTCTTACTGTCTGCCTGAATATGTCCCGAATATGTGTATCTCTGGTTGTTAGGCACGAAGGCAGTTACGTAGACATACAGAGAGACAGACAGAGAAACATAACCTTGCAGAGAGATACTACGCCTGTTAAAGTATGCCTGTCTGGCTATGCGTCTGCCTGTCTGTCTGTCTTGCTCCTGAGGACAACGTATAATTTATTATATGTTTTATTATTACTCTGGTGCTTGTGCCTCGTTCAAAGACAGGAGAAGGTGAGACAAGGTAGAAAGAGGTAGTTTATGTCAGATGCTCGGCACAGAATTCATATCCTTTATGATCCATGCATAGGGTTATACAAATATATCATCGCAAGGAGACCGCTTCCTCTGGCAACGCTACTTATCGCGATTTTATTATACACATTAAATTAAATTAACCCAGCTTTCTTTGTGAATGGCGGAAACAAAAGAAAGAGCCCATTGAGCTCTTTCGCATATTTCCTTTCCACGCTCAACCAAATGGGAGCTGTCATGGGAATAAGACTTCACAAATCAGGTGGTATGCACTGCAATGCAGGTCTCTCGAAGCTCATTGCAAGGAGACCGCTACCTCTGGGGCAAGCAATCGCGAGCTGCATATAAACAACAGTTATTTCTGCCAGATTGTAACGTGATTATAGAGAAAGCTCATTGAGCACCTTCTATGCAGGTCTCTCCAAGCTCAATATCTGCTACTCAACCGCCTCCAGTCTGTAAGCGTAAAGTAGCAAAAAGAAGAAACAGTGTGACAGGTTAAGTGTATAGAGTGTTGTGTGTTGCGCTTTGCCGAAAACGTTTTATTTAAACATTTCTTTACAAAATCGCGCATTCTGATTTGCGCTCTTGAAAATACATATCTAGTGTTATTAAAACAATAATGTGGCCATCCAGTTTACTATAATACGTAGGCTACTGTATGGATAAATCATGGCCAAAGAAGTAGTAATTGATCGATCGTGGTTTCATTGTGTTAGGTCGGGATCGCCTCTGATGAGACTCTCTCTCTGGAAGTGCCTCTGTTTAAATGTATTATTACCAATACCATCCGATCTCATAGAGCTATGTAATGTCAGTGTCAACTGTAGCTTGTCGAATTTCTCTCGGCTCTGCAATACAGGATGATCTGGTTGTTGCCTTGTCTTGTACTTCCACAATACAACGTCATTGCTTCACTGCCGTAGGTCCCACATACTTGGAAGAGGCTACCATGGAACCGTGCCACATGAGAGATACTTCTCCTTTTAATGCCTCTATTTGTCAGAGGTTGAAGACAATTCGATTTAATTGTGGTCAAGAGAAGTCGAGTCGGTAACTCTTCGCAGTTTCGAAGAGGCGCTATATAACTGTGACCTTTCATTTATGATTGCGAGTTAGAGGAAGAGCCTGATTTCAACGGGTAGAGGAAGCTTTCCCTTGACTGGTTCAGACCATACAAGATTGGGTTGAGTAGTTCTCTAGTTTGACTACTTGCTGCCCTCGTTCGCTCTGATTCGAATCAACGTTTCTGTCTGAGGGATACAATGACTTGGATTGCGTAGCAAAACCGACAACCTAGTATGCCAAGCGTGATTTGATTCATCAGTGCCTGAATTAACCAGAGATTAGGTGTTAAACAATTGAAGGACAGGACAAACGCGATCTCCTTGGAAATATATGACGTCATAATTGGTTTCTCAAAATTACGCATAACTTACTGATGTCATAATTAGTACTGCCGGAAGGCCTACCACTGATTCTATTATTAATACTACCACTGTCGCTACTATTATTAGTATTATTATGCATTTATTAAGCGCCACCATTACCTGATCATCAAGCATCTTCGATGGACGATAAAGAGTAACTGTAAATGCTATTTTATATGCCATACTAACAGTGAGAACTGTTCACATAATTTATGTCGACGTCAACGGCCTTTGTTGCCATAAGATGTAGTTCAACTACGGATCCATGTAAAGACGCCATGTTTAAGGTCCCTACACAGAAACCGTCTCGAAATAGGTTGTAGGTTTGTGTGTATGCATATTTGGGGAGACCGTCAGAAGCGCCCACGACAAAATTAATATGCTCCGATAAATGCGCCCCCGACAAATGCGCCGCAGAAAATCCCGACAATTTCGCCCTAAAATTAGTGACACACGCGCCCCGGCACCAAGTCTACCTAAACTGGGAGGTATTTAGGTCATAGGGGTGTTCGATAGTGTAGTGGACTGTCAGTCGAGAGGTCGGGCGTTCAAATCCCCGTCAGGGCAGAAATTTGATTAGAGATTTCTGCTCCACCTGCACCCCCTAGCCAACTCAGCTATGATGAGTACACTGACCGTACACTGTCGGTGGGAAGATGAGACGGCAAGGGAGAGGATTGGCCACCCGCTCTCATATGCCGAGGTTTAGAAAATGAAGACGCTAACACTTCTTACTGATGGTTGCCTAAGGCCTAGGCCTATAGCTTAAGGGACTGCTCTTCTTCAACTATTAGTCTAACATCACTCCATCTAGCACATTTCCATAACAACAGCCTAGATATTCTTACGAATGTGTTCCAATAACTCAGATGCACAAATGTCACAGTCATCTGGTGTCGTTCGGTGTTCAAGCCATGAGTCCCACCACCAGTCGATTGGTGTCGATTTGCCAAACGGTTCTTTTCAGCTCCTGACGACGATAGCGAAGGGAAACGTTGCAGCGATCACGCCACCGACAATGAAAAACAACCGAAATAGTGTTTCTCGAAAAGTCACCGCGTCTAGCTAGCTGGACAGTAAGAATAAATATGTGCAATTAAATCGCCGATTACAGGTTGTAACAACAATGTATGCCATTGTTCCACTCATATGGTATCCTCGGAGGAGTTCGCTCAATTTAGAACTCCCCGGTCGAATGGGAGCTACGCCATTTAAGTTTCTCGTTTGATGTAATGATACGTCCTGCTTGCTTTCTTAGCTTGACCACTCTCTGGACTTTGACCGTGACACTTAAAAACGGATCAAACGACATAGCTTCTACCCATTGCATTTGACTAAGCACCGGTGAATAAGCTTGTCTCCCTTTCTTGTAGCACTGTGGTTAGATTCTCAATACAATTTAAATTAATGCTATTATTATTCGTTTATTATGGACTCACGTTGACAAACCGCAACATGTTACAAGTACATCAGTAAATGTTATCAAAACTTGTTAATTTAATATTACAGCATGATTAACTGATTCTTCACTGTGGCTTTACCATGACGCAGCAAAATATTAAGGAGCACCATGCTGTTTCCACGGCTTGACCCTGTCCTGGCACTGAAAATGACCAAAAACCTGACTCTATATCTGATTTAATCTTACATAATTATATCACTGGTATGCTTAAGTTGGTCTCTGACGCGGTTTTTGTTTGACGCTGGGAAATTTTTTAGACTTAACAGAGACTTAACCTATATTTACATTTCCTATAGCTATTACTAATGGTTCTTGCTTTGCATTACATATATCCCACCGGATGAAATGGATAAAAAAAAGAAGAACACACGAAGGTATCGAATCGTAATCTTATTCAATGTGTAGAGCCACCTTATAGGAGAGGCTTCAGTTGAATAAAATATATCAATGCTTTGACACTGCATAGAGCTGTGTATATACTATATAGATATATCTATATGCATATGACTAAGCTGATTGCTATATATATACATATATATATATATATAATTCTATTTGATAGATATATACGATTATTCATACTGTAAATATAAACATTATATCAACTACGGCACACTACCAGACCTCATGTGCAAATACAGACCTCTGGTGGTCTCACAGAAATGGACGCCATGCAGTCTGGCATAATTGTATAAATGCAAATATTATCGTAATCGTGATTGGAGATTTATATAGCGCCACTTCAGAGACCCGTATAACATGAGATATAGATATAATGTTATATACATATATGTTTTATATGCCAGACACAAGAAATTCTTGTCGTGGGTCGACGCTAGAATTACTGCGTGCGTTGATCTTCTGGGGTAATTGCACGCGGTGACAAGATTTACATTGGGACGAACAGCCCGCAGCGGGAAGCTAATTTTCGTCGTCTTTTGGACGAGAGGGACGTGGAGAGAAAAGTAATCCATAAAGGACGACGGGCATAGAAGAGGGATTCTCCATCTCTACGCTAAATCACAGCCCGAGAGATTGGAAACGTGCAGGAGCAAACACAGCCGACATTTTTACTGCGTGGGACAACAGAACAAAGACAGTTGATGGGCGCATTTCGCATCGGACGATTTTGGTATCGGACATAGACATCGCGAATATTAATCTCCACTCTTTTTTACTCGAGGTACATAGGATCATCTCGGGATTTCAGAAAAATCTCCGGAGATTTGTTAGAAATACCTGGGTTGGTTAAGGCTCATCAAGTTCAGTCAGGGAGAAAGTGTTGCGGAAGGCGACAGCGTTAAAGCGTTGGATCGTTACTGATAGGCGCTGGAAAAGATTACATGTTTTTCTTGCATCTCCAGACAAATGCATTAGAAAACGGTCAAACTCCTTGATAGAAGTAAGCCAAGAGTTTCAAGGGTCATCGGAACAACATGATTTCTGTAACAGCAGTAGATTATATCGAATAATTTCCTATAAGCGGCCAGTTCCGCGGCCCCCTCCGGCTGAACAAGAAGTAACAGCCAAGTATAAAGCAGCCTCAGTGATATCCCCAATCAAACTACGGCCATGGCGCCATGGGATAAACATAAGCCCGTCGGGTCTTTTCCAATAAGTTCTAGATTGACCAATATTATTGCTTCTTTGATCGCATGGAAACCAGCACGACCAACAGATTTGATCGTACAAGACGGCGAGAGGACTAGGATCCAAACCTTAAGAAAGACCATGTGCAGTGTGATTCTCCTTACAGATTTTACTTCAGTTATAGTTACAGTTATTAGGTAATGGTTTTTCATTTAAGTTATAGATACAGTTATAGTTAATATTCTTTTTTAGTTACAGTTATAGTAATCGTTAACGAAATCATTTTATTTCGTTAACGAACATTTTCGTTACCGTTAGCGTTAACGAGAATCACACTGATATTAAGACGCGTTACACAATTTGCTCAGAGTCAAAGGCTTTGAAGAATGGGTGCATTTAGCTTCATAAATAAACAACGCGCCATATTCACCGGCATCCAAGGCAAACATATATGGTATTAGTTGCCGCGCACTTTTAGGTTCTCTTGTTTGTCGATATTGCACTTTTAACAAATCAACTTTTCAATTTTTTTTGACGAAAATAACTATGAATTTCATTAGTGTTATTTTCGTTATAGTTATAGTAAGTGATTTTTTAAACCTACATTTATGGTTATCGTTAACGAAATCATTTTATTTTCGTGAGCGAACATTTTCGTTACCGTTATCGTTTAACGAGAATCACACTAGTCATGTGATCCATCAACCGCCACAAGCGATCTACAAGGGCAACTACAGTGTTATTCACAAATACTCACACCAAGACGAGGACCAAGAGCGATTCTCACAGCCTCATCATCCGGTCTAAGGCCATAGTTGGTTATAGGTAATGCGAATAGCCCATCACCTGCACTTGGTGCTGAGATGACCTTGAAATGCTCCTGGTGATCGGCATCGTTGAGAGATTGGTGGCAACATTTTGAATAAGTGGTTGATTCTAGTAGAATTGTTGGTGGGTGAGACCCTGGTTTGGGTGCAACATTCTCCTATCTGTACATCATTATTATTAGCAGTAGTATTAATTCTGAAATATGTATTATTATTTAATTACAAAATATAGTATTATTATTAATATTATTATTATTAAAGCAGTTTTATATAGCGCCCCATAAAGATTGCCTACTCAGGTGCACTCCCAGCCCAACCACCCGACTACACTAATATTGTTAATCTTATGTTGTAGTGTGCAGTGGATATTGTTTTAGTGTAGTATAGTACGGCTGGTCATACAGAAAGAGACAAACTGCAGGGCAGAGCGGAACAAAGACATAAATATCGTGTAGTCGTGCTCCTCTATTAGTCCCCGATGGAAAATGGCGACGAGAGTCCAGCTGAGCGCAAATGAGAATGGCCGAACAGTTTTGTGATCATGTCATCGTAAAAATGACATCAGGAATAGACTCCTCTATTTATATTTAGTACAGATAAAGTGCACAGTTCAGATGCATGCAATGATATATATATATGTATATATATATATATATCATACGTAACATATGCATATCATACATATACACTGTGTCCCGATGAAAAGTGGACCCCAAGAAAAAGTGTCATAACTCGGTCAAAACTTTTAGCATTTGCCTGAAATTTTAAAAACAACAACAATAGCCATATTACAACCAAATCCTAACGCCGTTTGGAAATGTTGCCGAGTTTGTCAAGTTTGCGAATGTTTGAGACGCAGCCCTGAAAATGGGAAGTTTCCAACATACAAGAGCCATGCATAAGGAAGTGAAGTTCAGCTACAGCTGGTGTTCAAAATGTCCTTTTTGTTCACGGACACACGACCGTAGACGTGGACGCCAATGTTTGATGGCCCGATCGATGATCACGTGATCAAACAGCTGCCACTCTTCAATCAGACGCGCCTCCGGTGATCGACGTCACGAATGCGGGAACGATGAACGCGCTCCTCCAGTACACTCCAGGTTTGGATTTCGCGTCTGATTGAAGAGTTGCAGCTGTTTGACCACGTCATCATCGATCGGGCCATCAAACAGTGGCGTCGACGTCCACGGTCGTGTGTCCGTGAACAAAAAGGACATTTTGAACACCAGCTGTAGCTGAACTTCACTTCCTTATGGCTCTTGTATGTTGGAAACTTCCCATTTTCAGGGCTGCGTCTCAAACATTCACAAACTTGACAAACTCGGCAACATTTCCAAACGGCGTTAGGATTTGGTTGCAATATGGCTACTCTTGTAGTTTTTAAAATTTCAGGCAAATGCTAAAAGTTTTGACCGAGTTATGACACTCTTTCTTGGGGTCCACTTTTCATCGGGACACAGTGTATATATACATTAGCAATAGGACTCCACAGCTGTGTATATATAGTACATACACGTAACTATGTATATACGTGACTGTACCGTTTGCTTCTAGCCCGTGTTTCTAAGTACGTGACCGAGACAGCGTTCAGTATTATGGTGTTGCTAACATCAAGGCATTGAGGTTAAGCAATTTCGAGCAGGGTTAGTGCTTGAGGGTCGTCAACATTGAGTACAACGTCGTCTGGTGCCAACTCAGCCATCCATCAGTTTGGAGATCATTAAAAAGAGCACTAACAACGATAGTGGTTTACGTAAGGCTATGTAAACAACTGAGTTATATTTACCTTCAAATTTGTGTTACCTTTACTTTTGTAACTAGTGGTTTACGTAAGGATAGTATGTAAACAACTGAGTTATATTTACCTTCAAATTTGTGTTACCTTTACTTTTGTAACTAGTGGTTTACGTAAGGCTATGTAAACAACTGAGTTATATTTACCTTCAAATTTGTGCTACCTTTACTTTTGTAACTAGAATATCTTCAGAGTATCTTTTACCTTTCACTTCACCGTCCTGTCGAACAAAGTAATCTTGGCAGAATATCCTTCAGCCTTCGAACTATTATTACTCTAAGAATTATATTTGTACTTACATATAGTCGCTTGATAAATAAATAACTATTTTCTTACCCTGTATTGCGCTATAGTATTGTATTGTATTCGGATATTTATAAAGCAGTGTACGGTCAGTGTACTCATTATTGCTGAGTTGGCTAGGGGCGCAGATGGGGATTTTAACCTCCGGTCTCTCGGTTGACAGTCCAACAAGCTAAACCACTAGATTGTGGCGCTCCCATTGGCGATTAGACCGATAAGGACACTAAAGACACATTTATACACATGAATAGTCAATTCAATTTAATTAATTTTATTAATTTCTATTTAATTGTAATCTAATTTAACGTAAATCGCCGATATTCTCGGCGCCACACAAAACTTTGCGTCAGGGAAAGGTAGGCCTAAAGGTCGTTGGGTCAGTTCCGGGTCAAGGTCGATATCCAGCGATCAAGTCATGACAATGCAATACAATACAACTGCATCTGATACTGCCCTGCTTCCAAATTTCTATGGCGCCGCGTAATTATGCGTGAAAGACTTGCTCAAGATATATCTACACAGTAACCGTCTCGGTGAGTCTCAAACCAGTTTACTCTGAGCATAACAAGCCGAAAGCGTTCCAACGAATCGGCTACCCTGACCCTACTCAATAATGCTATCCCGCAATAGCTTAACCTACTGCATGTACACAGCATGTTTATCATTTCGTCTCGCCAGAATAGATTGTCTCCCTTTCTGCGTCCATGCCATATTTGGTGACCTCAAACTTTCTGTCATTAATCTCACACTGCCATCTTCATGAAAGTCTAT
This sequence comes from Allolobophora icterica, assembly GCA_963556255.1. Classification (NCBI taxonomy): domain Eukaryota; kingdom Metazoa; phylum Annelida; class Clitellata; order Crassiclitellata; family Lumbricidae; genus Allolobophora; species Allolobophora icterica. Next base: position 10,990,129 of record OY744603.1, on the reverse strand, counting down.
AAATTGGTTCATGAATTTGGAGTGGTTCGACCTGAACACGGCTGATGCGCTGTATAAATATTCCGACTAAGACATTAACTTTTATGTTGTCAGTGCACGGTCGCCATAATCCCCAAATGCTGTGTCCAATCATAACTGCCCCGTTAATTCAATCAATATCGTAATGAAACCCTCAATTATCTGCAGAAGAATTGACGTTATACTACAAAGAGAAGAAATACTATGAACGATATGCATAGGAGAGTTGCGAACACAGGGTGAGAATTGTCGGGGGGTTTGGGGGGGGATTCAACCCCCCTAGTCTTTCTTAGGACCCCATAGTAAAGTCTTCATTGCACACCAAAACTCCACATGAATCAAGGTCTAACCCCCCCAGTCTTTTTTCTACAATTCTCATACTGTGTGAACACACTCTTTTGATCATGCCGACGCAAGAGAGTTTTGAACTACTCTGTTCATACCGACATTTGCGAGTTGTGAACCTACTCATCGACCATTCCAACAACTTATTCACGCACGCTGCGTCCAATTAGACGGGTTGTTCAGAGGTCGATGTCCAGTGGAGGACCGAGTCCGATTACCAGAGAAACCAGAAAGAGGGGCAGAGCGGCTGCTAAGGCGGGTTTCGTTGAGAAGAAAAAGCTTGGAAGGCGGAGGATCGGATGGATTTTGATAGGAATTCTTGAAGAGGTATGACTTCGTTTTTGAGTGGAAAGCCTGTGGGGTGATGAGTACAGGAGCCTGAGGGAGACAACGATGATTGGCGGAGGAACTGAGAATATGCGGGAATTCAGGGGGTAGATTGAGGTGCAGTGTGGGATATGTATCGATTGGAGAACTTGAGGCGTGAAGAGATTGGGGGACGGGAGAGAGTGAGATTGGCGGAGGATCGGGTGGCTAAATGGTGAAGAGTTCTCGAAGATACTGTGGCTGGGCGTAGTCACAGCTCGGGCTAATGAGTTTTGGAGGAATTGTAGACGTTTAATTTGGGTGGATTCCAGGTTTAGGAAAAAGTAATTACCGCAATCAAGCTTACAGTGAACAATAGAGGTAGCAGTAATATAAACAGTTTTAAAGTCAAGCATGGGTCTAATACGGCGGAGGTCACGACTATACATGAAGCAGTTACGCGAGAGGTTGGAGATGTGATTGGAGGAGGAGAGTTACGGAACAAAGGTGGCGCCAAGATTGCGCAAAGGGGAGTCAGAGGTGAAAGTTAGAGATAAAAGAGTTGGTTGGTAGGTGTAATACAAAAGTTGTGAACCTAATCGTTGATAATGCCGATATACATGTAGGAGTGTTCTGAGCTTATTCCTTAATGACGCTAACATCTGCGTAGACTTGGACCGATACAGTCACTGCCTCAACGGACTGATCTACTGGATGTTGACTTGATACTGCTTTTGTTTGGTGAGTCATAGATTGATGCCTTGTGCATTAGACTCCGGCTTTAAAGAAATTATTAATTAATACATTAATAATAATATCAATAATAACAAATAAGGTAAATGATGAACGTTGTTGCATAACAGAACAAGAAATTATTGTTTTGAAATGCGGCAGTATGAGATAAAGTTCACAAAATGAGCGGGGGGGGGAGATTTTGGCAATTGATTGGACTGTTTGCCAACAGGGAGCAACAAGAGATTTGGCACTAGGAAAAGACATTTATCAGTTGCCACATGCTGTGCGAGGAAAAGTCTGCATGCACACTTATATATGAGGAGACCACATTATGCCTGTTGCAGTCCTGTAGCTAGCCATGAGAGGAGGCCACGGGTATGAAGTATTAGCGACCTCAGTTTTCTAATCCTCGGCATATGAGAGCAGTCCTCTCCCACGCCGTCTGAGATTCCGACTGAAAGTGTACGATCGTTGTACTCATTATAGCTAAGTTGGCTAGGGGGCGCAAGTGGAGTCTCGAAGCACACTGCGTGTATATTCATAGTTGCGGTATAACGAAATTTCCTTCATCGTTGATTTTGTCGGTTCTGCGAAAATTGGGCGCAGAACCAATTATCGTCACATCCTGCAGCAGCAGCCGAACTTCCGGATGCCTAATGTTCGCATCCGGCAACAGATGGCTCTGCCTTCGGTTCTGTGATTTCATTTCCGGAAGCAGTACTCCCATTTCCGGTTTAAAAGAGGAGTCGTATTGACAGAGGAAGGAATTCTCAAAGCTTTCTTCATCATCTTCTTCGTCGGCGCTGTAATCGTCGTCTGAGAAACCCCGAATGGAAGACTGTTCTTCATCCTCATTAGCTTCATAAGTCTGGTCGCAGGTGACCCTGGATGACCTGAACGGAAGGAATTGCCCGCCGGAAGTGACTTCGATGACAGTGTTCTCGGAAGAATCCATTGAACTGTCAAGCGAGTCTTGCGATCGATAGAACAAAGGATCGCCATCGATCGGGGATTTTTTCGTAACTTCCATCTGGAGTTGACGACTGTCTCTGTCAACAGCGTCAAGAGTCTGCGCCTCAGCCAAAAGCTTCTGCTGGGGAGTGACAAAACAGCAGTCGAGGTTTCCGGAACTTCGAGGAGCCCTGGATCGTCGGTCTAGAACCTCGAGGGATTTGTGTCGGATGTGAGTTTGTAACTCATCCGACGAATCGATCGACTCGAACAGAGGTTCACTGGCGTTGGATACGATCGAAGTATTTCCGGTTTTGACTTTAATCTCTTCTTTCCTGTTGAGCCAGTCGTCATCTTGACCTCCTTCCTCCTTGTCTTCCTCCTCCACATCATCCTCATCCTCTTCCGTGTCGTTGCCTCTCATCTCGTAACCGGCATCGTCCTGTTCCGCCTTCTGGAACACGAACACGGTATTCTTCTTTCGACAGAAGACCCCGACGGCTATGGTAACGGTCAGAGTGAACCCGAAGAAGAGTCCAGCGAGGACCAGAACGACGACCATCGAGTAGTACCTCGCCTGATTTTCCGGAAGGAGGTCCGAGTCCTCGGAAACTGGATTACGGGACTTCCCGTCAATGCCCGTGAAGATGTCCGACATATGGAAGGCGTAGGCGGCCGCGCTATTTGTCGAGGACTCAGTCCAGTGAACGGTAGAATCGTTTGTTGTTGGCTGCATTGGCTCCCTGCTCTCCAAGTGAAATAGGCTTGCCATAGCGGCCGACTAAAACAGCAGATAAGTTTTATAGCTTAAGTACATGTATCTATGCCTTTGAGTTATCTAGCTATGGGCGTTATAAACAGGCACGTAACTAGGATTTTTCGTTTGGGGGGCTTAAGCCTTGAACATGGCAACATTTATAAAGTGTTCATACGAATTTTAGCCGTAAGCATACAACGGCTTGACTTGTTTGGGGGGGCTTCAACTTCGTTTGGGGGGCTTAAGCCCCCCCCCCAAGCCTAACGCTAGATACGTCCCTGGTTATAAAATTTCTACTGTGAAAGTTACTACGCTAAGAATTAAGGTAGTTCACAGCTTAGTATTACGTCGTATATTTGTACTGAATAACAATAGGCTATAGGTGTACTTAGAAGTCTCAGTGATGCAGCTAAATACGTTGAGCTTCTAACTTAAGTACGTTAAGCTTCTAAGCATCAATCGCCTTCCAGAGTGCTCGAGCTCCTCAGTTTGTCCTTTCCACAGTATCGCAAGCTCCTGATGTCTCTATTAGCCTATTATTCGACGGTAATTTCAATGTTTCGGGTCGAAAGCGCCACTGGTGAGTTTTTTCTTGAAGTGGCGCTTTATAAATGTCAGATAAAATTATAATTAGAGCGTAGAAATGTGTTGTCCAGTGTCTCAACACTTATGGAAAATACTAATGGACACTTAAAAGGATACATACATACATCGATATACATAAACGCTTGCATAGGCTACATACTGACTGACATAAATTAGCTCCTATCACATTGTCTTAAAATCGTGCACATGTAAAGTTTAGTGGATGGCTACAAATGAACTCCGCCCACACAATTTACTTTGACCAATAAGAAAAGTTTAGTTTGGTTTAAGTCGCAGTCTAGTAAGAGTTCAAAGTTTTGTTCGAACACTTGAACTTAGATTATATACTTTATAAGCAGTCTTACAGATAGTTTGAAAATTTCTCAGTGTTGATTTATTTGACAAATATAAGTCCAAACTGAACTATAAATCGACAACTTCTACTGATTCGGCAGAAAACATCTAAATGGGCGTGTTCACGTATTGTGACTGCGCGACCTATTTATATCCACCAACCTAGGTTCAACCAGGATGACTATTCGGCGAATAAAACTAGATTCCAACGAGAAGGCGGGGTTTCAATCGAAGACTTTGTAGCTGGTTGGCCAAAACATCGAAATGGGTGTGTTCAGTGCTATGATTGACACGACTCGTTAGACATCTTATTTATATCGAGTTAACAGTATTCCAGCAGGAAAGCTTTTGGCGAATAAAACCCGATTCAAACGAAAAAGGCGTGGTTTCAACCGACTCACTCTTCGGTGATAGGCTATAAAACATCAAAAGGGGCGTGTTCAGTGGCGTGACTGACACGTCTCATTAGACATCTTATTTATATCGAGTTAACAGTATTCCAGCAGGAAAGCTTTTGGCGAATAAGACCGGATTCAAACGAAAAAGGCGTGGTTTCAACCGACTAACTCTTCGCTGATAGGATATAAAACATTCAAAGGGGCGTGTTCAGTCGCATGACTGACACGTCTCATTAGACATCTTATTTATATCGAGTTAATTGTATTCCAGCTGGATGATTGTTCGGCGATTCATCTTGTCGCGTCCTGCCGCCTTCGAAGCCCATAAGGGTTGCAGCCGCAAGGATGTCGTCTGCTCTCGCTCGACTGTCTCAAATCGATCTCGGCGTATCTGGTAGACGAGCCCGATCTGCTCACTCGAGGAGATAAGGAACTATCGCACCGATTGCGGAAAGGATTTCTATATAACAAGAGATGTGATGTCTGCGTCAAGAGGGGACTGCAGTTGGCTATGAGTGCTATGGCAGACAATAACATGCTATAAAATAGCATAGCATAACAGAGCAAAAACATAAAACAACAGAAGGCACAATAACAAACCTAACATAACAGAACTTAACTTACTATAACAGAACATAACTTAACAACATAAAATAACATAAGACAAAGTCGCATAGCAACATAGCACAACATTAAACGTAAGACTGGTTTTCGATGTTTCATAACATATTTAGATTGCAGTTTCCTATTATCGTCTCCACGTGATTGAACGATTCCTTGACAGCTCAGTGTGTAATAGTTGTGGAAGTTTAAAATTATTATTATTGTTATTATTATTATTCATATTATTATTCATATTATTATTCATATTATTATTCATATTATTATTATTATTATTCATATTATTATTATTATTATTATTATTATTGTTGTTGTTGCTATTATTATTATTATTATTATTATTATTATTATTATTATTATTATTATTATTATTATTATTATTATTATTGTTGTTATTATTATTATTATTATTATTATTATTATTATTATTATTATTATTATTATTATTATTATTATTATTATTATTATTATTATTATTAATTTTTTCTCCTATAGGTACAAATGATCCCTCGGAATTGCAAAAGTTAGGGTAGCGTTGTTGTGGAATGGCTTCTTGGCTAGTCTTTGCAGGTGGTTGTGTCGGCGAACAGGTGCTACAAAAAGCGACTGCATTGAAGCGTTGGATAACATAGATAAGCGCTGAAAGAGAAAAGTAGTCCCTCTATTGTCCATTGATATTTGGGCATTATTATTATTATTTTTTTACCCGAGGTATATATGATCCCTCAGGTGCAAGATATCATTACTACTACTACTACTACTACTACTACTACTACTACTACTACTACTACTACTACTACTACTACTACTACTACTACTACTACTACTACTACTACTACTACTACTACTACTACTACTACTACTACACCTGTTATGATATCCAAGTGGGGACATTGGCCTGAAGCAGGAAATCGGGGAACTCAAAAACTTTTTTATTTATGAAGAAAAGGTCAATATTTTTGCAGATTTGTAATCGTTACGCAATGGAGATTGCGATCGCGTCATGCGTTTTGCGAATTTCCAAATATTAAAAAATTTTAATATGTGATCCTAGGGCGGAAATCGGGGATCGGTTGTACAACCGAACTACAACCGAGAAGTTGACCTGAGGGCGGAAATCGGGGACCCTTGTACTAGTAACAGGATATTAGTGGGGGGCCGTGCTTGAGCATTTTGCTCTAGTAATTTCAAGTTGATGTGAAAGTTTCATTTTCAGTACCAATTTGAAGGTAAGGGTCTATAGAACAATTTTGGTCCGAGGGGAAAGCACTCAGATAAAAAATGAGACTTCTGGACGCGTGGGGTTGGAAACCCCCAACTAGGCCTATGCGAAATATGTAAACTGTTATAACTTTTGATCGGATGGTCCGATCTGAACACATTTTGTATGTATGGATTCAGTATCAGGAGCTGGTCCGAGGGGAAAGCACTCAGATAAAAAAAATGAGACTTCTGGAAGCGTGGGGGTTCGAAACCCCCAACTAGGCCTATAAGCGAAATATGTAAACTGTTATAACTTTTGATCGGATGGTCCGATCTGAACACATTTTGTATGTATGGATTCAGTATCAGGAGCTGGTCCGAGGGGAAAGCACTCAGATAAAAAAAATGAGACTTCTGGAAGCGTGGGGGTTCGAAATCCCCAACTAGGCCTATGCGAAATATGTAAACTGTTATAACTTTTGATCGGATGGTCCGATCTGAACACATTTTGTATGTATGGATTCAGTATCAGGAGCTGGTCCGAGGGGAAAGCACTCAGATAAAAAAATGAGACTTCGAGAAGTTGACCCGAGGGCGGAAATCGGGGACCCTTGTACTAGTAACAGGATATAGGAATGTAAACCGTGAATATGCCTAATAAAGACCAAATTTAACGATGATGATGAAGATCATTATGATGATTATTATTATTTAAATTATATTGATGACAACGATGATAATTATCGTACGGTTTTGCGAATTTATTATGTTTGTGACACAAAAATTTTGTAACCGCCTTTTAACAGAAAAGATTACGTTAAATCAAAAATAACTTACCTAATAAGCGAATAATAAAATACGCACTGGTTAATTATTCGCATTTGTTTGACGTGGGGTTTAAACGCAGTGCTTTAACATTAAGCCGGTGGTAGAAGAAGGCAGCTTCGGATAGACCTGTACAACGACATAATTATCTAATTTCTGTCGCTACGAATTAGAAGCTTCGCAAACGAAACCTAAGGACAGAGATGCAGTAGCGCGTTGAAATATTAAAGTAGTATACCATAATGACTTTGGTACTGCATCGCGTCATTAATTCGAAAAAATTCATTGTTCAGGTTATAATTCGCGTAATGTAGTTCACATAACTGTATTCACACACCCACATAAAATGCACTTAGATGTAGGTAACTTTTTTAATTGCCAAATTTGTGTTTCACCCAAACAAAAGAAAAACAGATCATCGTAATGCACCAACCCAGGAAACCACAAGAGAAATCAATAGTAAACACGCATCCACATAAAATCTAGGCAATTCGAATAATACACAAATATACGCAGTTAGAATAATACACAAATGTAGGCAACTAGAATAATACACAAATGTAGGCAACTAGAATAATACACAAATGTAGGCAACTACAATACTACACAAATGCAGGCAACTAAAATAATACACAAATATAGAATATAAAAATAATACACAAAGATAGACAATTAGAATAAGGCACAAATAAAAAGCAAATAAATAATACACAAATTTAGGCAGTTTTAATAATATATAAATATAGGCAACTACAACAATGCATACATGTAGGCAAATATAATAGTACACAAATGTAGGCAATTAGAATAATGCACAAATGTGGGCAATTGATTTAATACAAAATTGCAGGCAACTAGAATAATACACAAATGTTGGCAAATATAATAATACACAAATGTATGCATATAGAATAATACACAAATGTAGGCAATTAGAATAATGCACAAATGTAGACAGTTAGAATAATACACAAATGTAGGCAACTAGAATAATACACAAATATAAGCAACTAGAATAATACACAAACGTAGGCAACTAGAATAATTCACAAAAGAAGGTAGTTAGAATAATACAGAAATAAAGGCAATTAGAGTAATACACAAATGTAGACAACAAGAATAATACACAGATGAAGGCAATTAGAATAGTACACAAATATCGAATATTAGAATAATACACACAGTTAGACAATTAGAATAATACACAACTAAAAGGCAATTAGAATTATACACAAATGTAGACAATTAGAATAATAAACAAATATAGAATATTAGAATAATACAGAAAGTTAGACAATTAGAATAAAACACAAGTAAAAGGCAATTAGAATAATACACATATTTAGGCAATTGAATTAATACAAAAATGCAGGCAACTAGAATAATACACGAATATAGGCAATTACAGTAATACTAACATGTAGGCAACTAAAATAATACACAAATGTTGGCAATTATAATAATACACAAATGTATGCATATAGAATAATACACAAATTTAGGCAAATAGAATAATACATAAATGTAGATACCCAAATATTGGCAACTAGAATAATAAAAATATGAGGGCAATTATAATTATACACAAATGTAGGCAAATATAATAATATAGAAATGTAGGCAATTAGAATAATACACAAACACAATGCGCTGTATCGCTCAAAGAGTAGAAGAAACTAATCATCCTAATCAACTTTATGCAGGCATTCACATGGAATGCACTAATCGTCGTAATACACCAGTAACTTGCGCCTGTGAATAAGCTGGTTCCCGGACTTCGGTTTTTTAGGCGCTGTAGAATTCCGGAGATTACGATTACGATAACTCCAGTTAACGTATGGAAAACAAATCTACACCGGAACTCACCTTAAATTTGTTTAAATGTAGGCCTTGATTAGGGTAATACATATAACCGCCGGCTGTATTCATTTAAGTCACTCAGTTATTTGTAAAGGTGTTAAGTATTTGGCGCCCAAACAATGCGGTTTCTGCAATGGTCCCTAACATTCTCCCACGTTCGCTTCGATAAGGAGCTCTCTGCTCTCATGCAGCGCAGAATATCGTCTTGCTTTGGTACTTTTTTCTGAAGTATCAGCTGCAGAAGGTGCCTACCCACGGCGTCCTTTTCCTGTTGACTCCAACGCTGTTGCTTTCTTTTCTTCTGAACCGGATTGCGGCGAGCTGTGGAAAAGAATGAACAATGCGAGAATGGGGGAAGAAGATGATGAAAAAGTAGATGGAGGAGAAAGAGGAGAGGAGAAAGAGGAGGAGAAGCAGAGCAAGAACAAGAAGAACAAGAACAAGATGAAGAAGAAGAAGAAAAGAAAACGAAGAAGAAAAAGAAGGAGAAAGAAAAGAAGAGAAGCAGACCCATTAGCAAGCCCTAATTTGCGCCAAGAACAAGAACTTGACCATGAGAGGACAGTCACGCAAATAATAATAATAATAATAATAATAATAATAATAATAATAATAATAATAATAATAATAATAATAATAATAATAATAACAATAATCTTTTCTCTAATTAAGCGCCTGCAAACGCACTGCGCTGTACATTGAACATACATATAGCAGAAACGGCAGACACGTATATATATATTAAGTAGAACCACATGATAACAGTTTTAGGGGAGTCGAATATAACTGTATTTAAGCGGCAGCCACCATACGGCGCCAAATCACGGTCTACTATTCTTTTAACCACCGCCGCCGTCTAGCGAGTGGAAGGCAGAATTAGCCTAAATTAACGGGTGACTTACGGGGTTCGATCTGGGTACCTTCAGCTCTTCACGCCAGTGTTTAATCCATTACTCTACGGGCCCCCTAAATGGCTAGTGTCAGCAAATGTACATTTTAACGAAAGGAAACACTACAATTCCTTAAGTACTCTTCACATACTCTTGCTACGATCTGAATTGGTGTACATTCATACATAGTCAGAAAATGAACCAGTTGTTCTGTAAGCCTAAGACAAAACCGTTAATAGGGGTCAAAGCAATTCGGCCTACCATCCGATTGGTCGCTATCGTTGTCATGCTCTTCTGCACGGGGTCGCACGGTTTTCTGTCCTTTATTTCTGTGAAGAGGTCTTCCGCGGGCTATAAACGCGAAAGAGTTGAAATTATGTAAGTTAAACATCAACTGTTATAGTGGAACGTTGAACAACATGCTATGCCTAAACTGGCCAATCTGTAGCTTATTTCATTGCAATCTCATCGGAGTAATCCTTAGCACTACTGTAATATTTTACGCTGTAAACGTTTCGTTCAGGAAAACGGAATAGTTGCATTGAGAAAGAAGAAGGAAACAAGAACACAAAGAAGAAAAAGAAGAAGAAGGAGAAATAAAAAAAAAGAATAAAAACAGCCCCGCTAGCAAGCCCTAATTTGCGCCAGGAACAAGAACTTGACCATGAGAGGACCGTCACGCAAATGGCTAGTGTCAGCAAATATACATTTTCACGAAAGGAAACACTATAATACTCTTCACATACTCTTGCTACGAGCTGAATTGGTGTACATTCATACATAGTTAGAAAATGAACCAGTTGTTCTGTAGGCCTAAGACAAAACCGTTAATAGGGGTCAAAGCAATTCGGCCTACCATCCGATTGGTCGCTATCGTTGTCATGCTCTTCTGCACGGGGTCGCACGGTTTTCTGTCCTTTATTTCTGTGAAGAGGTCTTCGGCGGGCTATAAACGCAAAAGAGTTGAAATTATATAAGGTAAACATCAACTGTTATAGTGGAACGTTGAACAACATGCTATACCTTTACTGGCCAATCTGTAGCTGGTTTTCATTGAAATTTCATCGGAGTAATCCTTGGCACTACTGTAATATTTTACGAAGGAAACGTTACGTTCTGAAAAACGGAATAGTTGCATGGAGAACGAAGAAGAAAACAAGAACACGAAGAAGAAAAAGAACAAGAAGAACAAGAAGAAGAAGAAAGAAAAGAAAAAGAAATAGAAACAGCCCCGTTTGCAAGCCCTAATTTGCGCCAGGAACAAGAACTTGACCATGAGAGGACCATCACGCATATGGCAAGTGTCAGCAAATGTACATTTTCACGAAAGGAAACACTACAATTCCATAAGTACTCTTCACATACTCTTGCTACGATCTGAATTGGTGTACATTCATACATAGTTAGAAAATGAACCATTTGTTCTGTAAGCTAAGATAAAAGCGTAAATAGGGGTCAAAGCAATTCGGCCTACCATCCGATTGGTCGCTATCGTTGTCATGCTCTTCTGCACGGGGTCGTACGGTTTTCTGTCCTTTATTTCTGTGAAGAGGTCTTCGGCGGGCTATAAACGCAAAAGAGTTGAAATTATATAAGGTAAACATCAACTGTTATAGTGGAACGTTGAACAACATGCTATACCTTTACTGGCCAATCTGTAGCTGATATTCATTGCAATTTCATCGGAGTAATCCTTCGCACTACTGTAATATTTTACGCTGTAAACGTTTCGTTCAGGAAAACGGAATAGTTGCATTGAGAAAGAAGAAGAAGAAAACAAGAACACGAAGAAGAAAAAGAAGAAGAAGAAGAAGAAAGAAAAGAAATAAATAGAAACAGCCCCGTTTGCAAGCCTTAATTTGCGCCAGGAACAAGAACTTGACCATGAGAGGACCGTCACGCAAATGGCTAGTGTCAGCAAATGTACATTTTCACGAAAGGAAACACTACAATACTCTTCACATACTCTTGCTACGAGCTGAATTGGTGTACATTCATACATAGTTAGAAAATGAACCAGTTGTTCTGTAGGCCTAAGACAAAACCGTTAATAGGGGTCAAAGCAATTCGGCCTACCATCCGATTGGTCGCTATCGTTGTCATGCTCTTCTGCACGGGGTCGCACGGTTTTCTGTCCTTTATTTCTGTGAAGAGGTCTTCGGCGGGCTATAAACGCAAAAGAGTTGAAATTATATAAGGTAAACATCAACTGTTATAGTGGAACGTTGAACAACATGCTGTGCCTATACTGGCCAATCTGTAGCTTATTTCATTGCAATCTCATCGGAGTAATTCTTAGCACTACTGTAATATTTTACGAAGGAAACGTTACGTTCTGAAAAACGGAATAGTTGCATGGAGAAAGAAGAAGAAGAAGAAAACAAGAACACGAAGAAGAAAAAGAAGAAGAAGAAGAAAGAAAAAAAAATAGAAACAGCCCCGTTTGCAAGCCTTAATTTGCGTCAGGAACAAGAACTTGACCATAAGAGGACCGTCACGCAAACGGCTAGTGTCAGCAAATGTACATTTTCACGAAAGGAAACACTGTAATACTCTTCACATACTCTTGCTACGATCTGAATTGGTGTACATTCATACATAGTTAGAAAATGAACCAGTTGTTCTGTAAGCCTAAGACAAAACCGTTAATAGGGGTCAAAGCAATTCGTCCTACCATCTGATTGGTCGCTATCGTTGTCATGCTCTTCTGCACGGGGTCGTACGGTTTTCTGTCCTTTATTTCTGTGAAGAGGTCTTCGGCGGGCTATAAACGCAAAAGAGTTGAAATTATATAAGGTAAACATCAACTGTTATAGTGGAACGTTGAACAACATGCTATACCTATACTGGCCAATCTGTAGCTGGTTTTCATTGAAATTTCATCGGAGTAATCCTTGGCACTACTGTAATATTTTACGCTGTAAACGTTTCGTTCAGGAAAACGGAATAGTTGCATTGAGAAAGAAGAAGAAGAAAACAAGAACACGAAGAAGAAAAAGAAGAAGAAGAAGAAAGAAAAGAAAAAAATAGAAACAGCCCCGTTTGCAAGCCTTAATTTGCGTCAGGAACAAGAACTTGACCATGAGAGGACCGTCACGCAAACGGCTAGTGTCAGCAAATGTACATTTTCACGAAAGGAAACACTACAATTATACTCTTCACATACTCTTGCTACGAGCTGAATTGGTGTACATTCATACATAGTTAGAAAATGAACCAGTTGTTCTGTAAGCCTAAGACAAAACCGTTAATAGGGGTCAAAGCAATTCGTCCTACCATCTGATTGGTCGCTATCGTTGTCATGCTCTTCTGCACGGGGTCGTACGGTTTTCTGTCCTTTATTTCTGTGAAGAGGTCTTCCGCGGGCTATAAACGCAAAAGAGTTGAAATTATATAAGGTAAACATCAACTGTTATAGTGGAACGTTGAACAACATGCTATACCTATACTGGCCAATCTGTAGCTGGTTTTCATTGAAATTTCATCGGAGTAATCCTTGGCACTACTGTAATATTTTACGCTGTAAACGTTTCGTTCAGGAAAACGGAATAGTTGCATTGAGAAAGAAGAAGAAGAAAACAAGAACACGAAGAAGAAAAAGAAGAAGAAGAAGAAAGAAAAGAAAAAAATAGAAACAGCCCCGTTTGCAAGCCTTAATTTGCGTCAGGAACAAGAACTTGACCATGAGAGGACCGTCACGCAAACGGCTAGTGTCAGCAAATGTACATTTTCACGAAAGGAAACACTACAATTATACTCTTCACATACTCTTGCTACGAGCTGAATTGGTGTACATTCATACATTGTTAGAAAATGAACCATTTGTTCTGTAAGCTAAGACAAAAGCGTAAATAGGGGTCAAAGACATTCGGCCTACCATCCGATTGGTCGCTATCGTTGTCATGCTCTTCTGCACGGGGTCGCACGGTTTTCTGTCCTTTATTTCTGTGAAGAGGTCTTCGGCGGGCTATAAACGCGAAAGAGTTGAAATTATGTAAGTTAAACATCAACTGTTATAGTGGAACGTTGAACAACATGCTATACCTTTACTGGCCAATCTGTAGCTGATTTTCATTGCAATTTCATCGGAGCAATCCTTAGCACTACTGTAATATTTTACGCTGTAAACGTTTCGTTCAGGAAAACGGAATAGTTGCATTGGGAAAGAAGAAGAAGAAAACAAGAACACGAAGAGCAATAAGAAGAACAAGACAAAGAAAATTAAAGGAGTCTCTTAAGTTAACCTTTTATATGCAGTCATGTACATGGGAGTAAGTTGGTACTATTTTGACGAACTTTTTCGTAACACTCAACGTAACACCCATTGTCCTGCAATGGCATGTTTGTGCTGTAATACAAAAGCGCTAAAAGACCTCAAAGACATTACCTAATGCCTCGTCGCTATCGTCGCTGTCAGGCTCCTCTGAAGTTGTTCTCCCAGTTTCCATGTCCAGTTTTGAGGAATTACTGTCCTGTGTGAAACTGGCAGTTGCGAAAGTACAGGATGCATCCACAACGTTAGCAGGTGTGTCGCTGTCGTCGTCATCCGAAACATCCTCGGTTTCTTCTTCCACATCGCTATCTGTAAATAGTAGAAAAAAGTCATTGAAATACACGTACCAAATCACAAGTGCAGTTGCATATATCCTATGAGCACCAACTGTAATACATTGTCAAGAAAGACGTTGCTGTAAGACTTACCGAAGAAGAAGAACAATAACAACAACAAGAAGAGACGGAGGAAGAAGCACCCAGAAGACACACCCTTCAACTGAGGCAAAGAATAAAAGTCCGAGCGCATGTATTGAAAGTGTGTAAGGAGTAGCTCGTTTTCTATAAAGCAAGTTAGCCTGCAGAACGGCTACTGAACGATTTTAACCTGTTCTCTCTACATGATGCGCCTCCTCGAATTAGCATAACAAGGTTACTATTGTCATAGGGACTTCTTCAACCGAGAATGTATAGGAAATGATCAACTGACCTGCATTCGTTTCAACCAGAAGTTCATCTAAGGTCTTCCCCGCGAACTCTTTCACTCGACCTTGTTCCATCAAGATGAAAATTTTTGACAGCTTTGCCAGCTGGATTGTGTCATCGGGCAGTCGATATTTCTCTCTGTGGGTTCGGATGTCATGTCCCATGAAGTTAGCAAGACCGTCCAGTTGATATTCTTTTAAGTCAATTAGTTGTGACATTGTTGCCACATGTTTTCGGAAGCCTGTTGATCTTAAACTGTCTGGGAATTTGGCTCCGCATTCCACCGAGAACTTGCGCAGACAGTCGCTTCCTCGAATATGCGACAGAGAAGCGGAGTTGTTAAGGGCGAACAAATAATTGTTTTCTGTGGCTACGCCGGCCCGCAGTCTGTTTTTGATTAGGAGAGAGATTGTTTCAAAGTTGTTCTCATCAATAAGCAATGGCACCGTTCGTCCTCGCTTACCCACTATTTCCAGCCGGTAATACTCGTGACATAAGTTTCTTTCCAGGTCGGAAAGGCAGCTTGCTATGTCTTCGTTTGCGGTGCCACGTTTTGCTTTACTGAAGTCCTCCAGTGTAACTCTGGAGACTTCGCCCTGTCTGCGTCTGCTGAATATTATGAGGTAGGTCAGAACCACCTCGCTCAGTTGCCTCCAGGTATTCCTTACTGTATCGTTGTCACCACCGACCAATCTCTTTTTGTTACATTTGATTTCTTTCTTTAGGAAATCCACAATTTTTTTGGTGTCTTTCGCCAACGGAAGACGTCGCACAGAATTCCTTTTCCTTTCGTACATTTCTTTTCTGGCTCGATACGTGACTTCTTCCGCCCAATCCATGTCGCATAGATCTTCGAATTGCCTCGCTTCTTCGCCCAGTTCTTTATTGGAAGTTTCGATAGCCTGGCCTTTCACGATGTGGCAGCATTTGCGCAAAGTGTGCCCTATCTTGATTCCTACTGATGGATGTTCGTATTTCATTTTGTTAGTGTCGAAACCAGCAACCGCACGTACAGCGGTGACAACTGCTTGAAACATTGCTGGTTTCAAGTAGTCTTTGAGACTATTTGCCCTCTTTCCAAGAGCTCTATTCAATTCCACCACAAGTCTGCCCATCTCACGAAGCTTGGCTCTTATCAAATGGTCCTTCTCATGCCCATGTCTCATGAAGAGTTTAGACCCCAGCTTGAGCAGAATGGGGTCATTTAAGATGACTTTTTTAACCGCGTCATCATGCATTCCGTGAATAATTCTTATCACGTCCGGTCCTACACTAGCAGGAGCGGGAAGAAGCATCGAGGCTTTTGTTGCCACTCGCCCTCTTTTCTTTGTTGGATCAACTTTGCAGCGATGACGATACATCTCTTTGCGGTTTAACATACCATAGCAGTCCCTGCAGGGAACGTAATCAGCTGAGCTTTTCTCCTTCTTACTGTTATTCGGTCGATAGCAGACAAGTAAAGCACCTTTGCCGTCGTTCAGCACACCAGAATTGTGGCTGTAGTTCCCTTTATTTCTTAGAACAGCCATCAGCGCCAACTTTTTCTTCCTGTCAGTTTCTATGCTTATTTTAATTACATCAGTTTCAGTGGCATGGATGCATAGCCAGTGCTTCGTAATTTTTGAATATGGTTTACCGCAATATAAACAGTACTGTTTCTTGTCGTAGGTTCTTTTTGTTGCCGTGTTCGTCGTCTGAATAATTTCTATAGGAGGCCCATTTGCATCAGTCGTTTGATTGTTTGTTTCCTCACAGATTAGCTGAATATCAGGCTCTGCATAATAATTCTCGTCACAAGAACTTTCTTCCCGCCCTTGGCCTAAGAAATTCCCTTCCTCTTTCGACGGAACATATTCTTCGTCTGAATCATCTTCCTCCGAAGAAGACGTGAATTCGTACACCTCCATGCGTTTCGGCTTGACTTGTTTTGGTCTCAGATCATATAAGAGAGTAGTACGGCATTCATCGTCAGAGGCGGACTCCTCTTGAACAACGGACTGTGAAGCCACCACTTTGAAATCTGTTAACACATATCCCAATTTCTAAGACATAAGTACATGCGTGTCTGTCTGCATGTATGTATGTATGTATGTATGTATGTATGTATGTATGTATGTATGTATGTATGTATGTATGTATGTATGTATGTATGTGTGTATGTATATATGTATAATATTATATGTATGTATGTATGTATGTATGTATGTATGTATGTATGTATGTATGTATGTATGTGTGTATGTATGTATGTATGTATGTATGTATGTATGTATGTATGTATGTATGTATGTATATATGTATGTATGTATGAATATATGCACGTATGCACCTATGCTTGTGTGCATGTATGACTGTGGAGGTGAAGAGAAGGACTTTGGCAAGACCGATAAGAAGGGAATTGCACAAGTCAATTCGGGAACATATAAAAGCATGAACCAGCGTAGTTAGATCAGACGACGAGACAGAAGGCCGGATGGCCCTGAGACGCCTTACATGAAAGTACGCAGAGCGAGCATTGTTGAAACTATACTCACTAAAGGAAAGACAGGAATCAAGCTCTACACCTTGCGAAGCTACCAAACCCGAACGTTTAGGTCTGTTTCAGTGGACTATTAAATCTTGTCCAGCAGAAAAGTATTTACAAAATAGAGAATAAAAGATTTCTACAGTCGTCTCCCAGACGAGGGTTACCTGGCAAAGCATTTTTCGATGATTTCTGTGAGTCATCAGGGGTGGATCGTCCGGCCAATTGAATGGCTGTAGAAGTCCCTAAAAAATAAACATAAGACTAATATGATGACGACGACGATTATGTAACAGTCATCTGTGGAACGAAGCCTTGTGAAGGTACCAAACCCGAACGTTTAGGTCTGTTTCAGTGGACTATTAAATCTTGTCCAGCAGAAAAGTATTTACAAAATAGAGAATAAAAGATTTCTACAGTCGTCTCCCAGACGAGGGTTACCTGGCAAAGCATTTTTCGATGATTTCTGTGAGTCATCAGGGGTGGATCGTCCGGCCAATTGAATGGAAGTCCCTAAAAAATAAACATAAGACTAATATGATGACGACGACGATTATGTAACAGTCATCTGTGGAACGAAGCCTTGTGAAGGTACCAAACCCGAACGTTTAGGTCTGTTTCAGTGGACTATTAAATCTTGTCCAGCAGAAAAGTATTTACAAAATAGAGAATAAAAGATTTCTACAGTCGTCTCCCAGACGAGGGTTACCTGGCAAAGCATTTTTCGATGGTTTCTGTGAGTCATCTGGGGTGGATCGTCCGGCCAATTGAATGGCTTTAGAAGTCCCTAAAAAATAAACATAAGACTACTATGATGACGACGACGATTATGTAACAGTCATCTGTGGAACGAAGCCTTGTGAAGGTACCAAACCCGAACGTTTATTTCTGTTTCAGTGGACTATTAAATCTTGTCCAGCAGAAAAGTATTTACAAAATAGAGAATAAAAGATTTCTACAGTCGTCTCCCAGACGAGGGTTACCTGGCAAAGCATTTTTCGATGATTTCTGTGAGTCATCAGGGGTGGATCGTCCGGCCAATTGAATGGAAGTCCCTAAAAAATAAACATAAGACTAATATGATGACGACGACGATTATGTAACAGTCATCTGTGGAACGAAGCCTTGTGAAGGTACCAAACCCGAACGTTTAGGTCTGTTTCAGTGGACTATTAAATCTTGTCCAGCAGAAAAGTATTTACAAAATAGAGAATAAAAGATTTCTACAGTCGTCTCCCAGACGAGGGTTACCTGGCAAAGCATTTTTCGATGGTTTCTGTGAGTCATCTGGCGTGGATCGTCCGGCCAATTGAATGGCTTTAGAAGTCCCTAAAAAATAAACATAAGACTACTATGATGACGACGACGATTATATAACAGTCATCTGTGGAACGAAGACTATGATGACGACGACGATTATGTAACAGTCATCTGTGGAACGAAGCCTTGTGAAGGTACCAAACCCGAACGTTTATTTCTGTTTCAGTGGACTATTAAATCTTGTCCAGCAGAAAAGTATTTACAAAATAGAGAATAAAAGATTTCTACAGTCGTCTCCCAGACGAGGGTTACCTGGCAAAGCATTTTTCGATGGTTTCTGTGAGTCATCTGGGGTGGATCGTCCGGCCAATTGAATGGCTTTAGAAGTCCCTAAAAAATAAACATAAGACTACTATGATGACGACGACGATTATGTAACAGTCATCTGTGGAACGAAGCCTTGTGAAGGTACCAAACCCGAACGTTTAGGTCTGTTTCAGTGGACTATTAAATCTTGTCCAGCAGAAAAGTATTTACAAAATAGAGAATAAAAGATTTCTACAGTCGTCTCCCAGACGAGGGTTACCTGGCAAAGCATTTTTCGATGGTTTCTGTGAGTCATCTGGGGTGGATCGTCCGGCCAATTGAATGGCTTTAGAAGTCCCTAAAAAATAAACATAAGACCACTATGATGACAAAACTACAACTAAAACTACACTTGAAAGTTTAAAACTGAATTAATTTTTTCTTGTGTGGCGCACAGACCGAGTGCAGACATGTCTGCCACGGTTAGCGGCACACATACTGATCGGAGCACATGTCTGAAAGCAATATCGGTTAAGCAAACACCCGTTTGAGTCCTTTCCATTGATATGTATTAACAGTTACTGGATAGGTAATGGGGTCTGAAAGTTCGGATTGTCGCTCAGTCTGGGTAAACCATGGGCAAAACAGAGCAGAAGACAGAAGACTTGTTGAAATTTTTCTTTAAACTTTTTAATTATTTAAAATACTTTAACCATAAATCCATTGTAATTAAAATTTAGAAATATCGCGAAATATAAAGTATTATGTGACTTTAATTCACATAATATATTAGTCTGGTGTCAAGAATTTAAGACATTTTCGAAATCATTGAAAAAAGAAATATTCTTTTCAGCTACAGAAGAAAATCTGTGCAGCATTTGCCATAACTGTATGTTATATGCATTAGAAACAAGTTGAACAACATTTTAAGAGTTGCTAGTAGATTCTAATTACTTGCAATTTATTTTTATATCAACTATTTCACAAAAAATAAATGTAATTCAGTATTTTCAATGCATCATTACCATCCGTGACAAGATGCGACTGTCATGAGAAAATAGCAAAAAATCTGATGTATACGGATGGTAATGATGAAAACCAAACGCGGATGGTAATGACATAATGCTTAAATTTATGACAGCCGTCAAACATTTTCCCGTGAATTACTCCATCAATCAGTTCAACAAAAGCGGTAATTAAAATAAGTTATCAATGTTGTAATTTATCTAAACCAGGAAATACAACACTAGATGGTAATGAAACAGAAATTTACTTTTCTTGTAATTTGGAACACACAAACTTAAATTAAAACTAAAACATCATGAATGTCAACACAAATCTGTGTGTTTCCATTAATAGTTGACAATATCTTGTTCAGTGGCGGCGCGTGGATTTTTCAAAAGTGATGCGAAGCATCAGTGTGCCGCCCCTCCCCTGTAAGCCGGCAGGCCTGTCTACTGAAAATTTGTTTGTGTTGTGTATGATTGCAGTTAGTAGTAGCCTTAGCCATTAGTAGCCTAGTATAGAGCACAGTAGCAGATTATGCAGATCTGCTACTAGTGTCACTGTGTACTGCACACTTAAAGTACTTTTAGAAAGAGCAAATCAAATCAGAGGGGTTTTTAGGAGTAGTCAAAAAGAGGTCCGAGTCCGGTTTCCAGAAGGCCAAATCAAATCAGATTGGGTTTCCAGAAAGTTGTTCAAAAGAGATCAGAGTCCAGTTTCCAGAGGGGCAGATCAAGCGAAGAGGCACAGTAGCTGTCAAGGCGAGTGTCGTTTAGGGCGAGAATCAGTTGTAAAAAAACTCTTTTTTCGTTTTTTATTTTTTTTGCAAAAAACTTCGTTTTTTCGTTTTTTATTTTTGTTATCGTTTTTTTTCGTCTCTTATTTTTTTATGTAACTTTATTTATTTGCAGTCTGTTAATTTTTTTCATTTTCTGTTTAATTTTTTGTCTGATGACC
The DNA here is from genome assembly GCA_963556255.1 of Allolobophora icterica. Classification (NCBI taxonomy): domain Eukaryota; kingdom Metazoa; phylum Annelida; class Clitellata; order Crassiclitellata; family Lumbricidae; genus Allolobophora; species Allolobophora icterica. The sequence continues at coordinate 10,969,252 of OY744603.1, read as the reverse complement.
CCTAAATACGTTGTTTCCGTGCTTTCAAGGATTCAGCTAATTTACGTCACCATTTACGTCATCATTTGAGAAATAAATACTTTATGAATTAGCACAGCATTAATTATTAGCAAAAGAAATAAAAGAATTAGCAAGAAATAAAATTTTAAAAGTTATTTCTAAGTTATCCAAAATGCCAAAAGAAAAAGGTGCAGAATGAATTCACGTTACTTTGATAAACGAGAAAGGCAAACACTCAGCATATAATTTGGCTAAATTGAAATGCATTTACTGTGAGAAAGCTTACACCATATAATGATCTATACCTACAAAATAGGCCCAAACAGAAATAAATATTACGAAAATGAATCTAAATGTTTAATTATTGCATGTGCTAGCTACTAATTAATCCAAATAATATACCTTTGTTACAAGTTGTAATGGAATAAATTTGCGTAAAAGCTGAATTTAATGCATGGTAACCCTCCTCGGACAGAGGATGGTAATGATATTTTGTATACATTTAGTATTTTTTTTCTTCTAAATTTCCAAAATCTAGCAGCTACAACAATTATGGGAAATGTTAATCTGCTCATTCTTTGAAGTTTAGGCAACAAATATTTGAAGAAATTATCGAAAAAACAAAAAAAAAACAGCATGGGGCATCAATTATGCACTTTTCGGATAATGATCCTTGTATGTATAGGTGGCAATCATGTCTTACCTGACATCGGGCATTGCTGTGCTTCCGATATTGTTTTCTCTGTCTTCAGACGAGAGAGTTCCAGCATCATTTTCCCGCGATGAAACATTTTCCTAAAGAATAACAGTATTTGAAGTAAGTTCCTGTTGCAAGTGACAAGAACGCTGGCCGTAACCAAGTACAGAAAATTAATGCAGATGGAAAAGCCAGCTATCTGTGAATAAGCCTATATTTATATATATATTTATTTATATTTAAACACGTAGTCAACGACCGCGATGAAGAAACGCAGCTTAAATGTAGACTTAGTGACTTTAGGAGTAACCAAATCGCTTCTAAAATAACAAATTTCGCTCTCGCTTAGCTTGTCACACGACGTATCCAGAGAAGTGTTCAAGAATGAACGGAATGAGTCAGGGATATTCGTACACATTTATACGCCTGTGTCTCAAGGATACCATTGTCCGAACTCTTAACCTGCAGAGCCGGTCACTTAATTCCCATCAAAAACGTATTGACGATATGGTGAGGACAGTACGCCGACTTATTTTTCGGCCTGCACGTATGAGTGTGTCTATGCGCTGTTTAGAAACTGGGACCATAAATGATCAAAGAGCTGGATTTCCAACTCTTCTCACTTTGCAATAATGACTGAGGCTATTCATTCCACTAAGGATACCACTACACCTTACCTAGATTCCAACCCTTTCAACTCTCCGGATTTTATTGTTTTTCATGAGATCGCCCATCTAGCAGGGCTTTAGTCGACGGTGTAGGCGGGTATACAACGTGTAGTCCTCTGCCTCTAGAAAACGTACTTACCTCACCACATATTTTTTATCACCTCTCATTTGTTTCGGAAGAGTAACCAGTAGCGTGCACTCACCTGTAATTTTATTCGGAAACCTATATATAAATGTATGTATGTATGCATGTATGTATGTATGCGTGTATGTATCTCTGCCTCTCTCTGTTTCTGTCTCCCTCCCTCTCTCCCACTCTCTCTGCCTCTCCCTCCATCTATCTGTCTCTTCCCTATCTATCTATGTCCCTCTGTTAAGAAACGCGAGAGAACAAGTGGTTGACTTCGCTAAAGCAGATAATAAATTTACGTTTCCAATGACGTTCGTTATATATTCCAAGTTATAGCAGATTGTGACAAACTAGAGCATGACAAGAATCTAGAATTTTCCATCGGGCTGGCCGCGACATAGGTTGCACAAGAGACGTAAATTGATTCCCTGACAAAATGGTTGAACTTTTTGGAGGCTAAATAAATTTGTGTATATGTCTGGGCTGAAGGCTGCATATTTCTCTAATAAGTCCTTAATTTCTCACATATTTATATAACAAGATGCTTTATAAAAGTTTATACGTATATATTCATACATGCATATATATCTAACAGTTTATATATGCATATATATGTATACATGTACATGTTCATGCATATCAGTTTATAAATGTATATATATGTATACATATACATGTATATGCATATATAAATACATGTATGTGTATATATTTACTTATATTTACACAAGATAAACATATATACATATATTGAAATATATTTACATAGGCTAATACATACATACATACACAAATACATACATACATGAATATACTGATGTATATAAAACATGGATATATATATTTAATATTATTTATGTATATATATATATATATTTGTATATATGAAAATTTACATACGTATAGAAATACTAATATAAGTACATATAATTATGTAATGATGAACATATACACCGTGTCTCAAAATAAACTGTGCAAAATTGTTTCTGTCAGAACTTCGTCAAATTTCCACCAATTTTAATAATTTTTGGTAGGTAGATGGCAAAATGGCTTAAATTTTATGCTATACATAAATTTTCCACCTCACCTGACTCATGTCACCGCACTACCTTGTTAAACACAGATGTACCAATTTCTTATATAACGCTTAAATTTTAACAACTAGAGTGCTCAGATTTTGTTCATCAATTTATTAGAGGGCGTCAGATGTTATTTAATAAATTTCTAATTTTAACTAGTCTACCCTCAGAATAGCTGGCAATCATTATTTACGTATTAATGACGTAGCTGTTTATTTTAACCTGCGCTATCGTTGATTAAAAATGGTGTTTTCGATCGTTTTTACGTCCGTACATCTGTGTTTAACAAGGTAGTGCGGTGACATGAGTCAGATGAGGTGGAAAATTTATGTATAGCATAAAATTTCAGCCATTTTGCCATCTACCTACCAAAAATTATTAAAATTGGTGGAAATTTGACGAAGTTCTGACAGAAACAAATTTGCACAGTTTATTTTGAGACACGGTGTACATGCTTGCGTATTGTCATATAAAATGTACTCCTATCTGGATTTCTGCCATAGGCCTATGTAGATATGTATGTGTGCATGTGTATGTAATACGATTTGAGGACTATTCATCACAGGACTGTTAATCATGGGACTATTGATCATAAGACGTTTGGTCACACGGACCATTGATCATTAGGACGATTGATCATAGGACTGTTGATCATGTATGTATGATTGTATGTATTTATGTTTGCATGAATATTCAAACTTACGTGCATACACACATGCACACATGCATACATACATGCATGCATACATACATACATGCATACATACATACATGTATGTATGTATGTATGCATGTATGTATGTATGCATGTATGTATGTATGCATGTATGTATGCATGTATGTATGCATGTATTTATGTATGGATGTATGTATACATACATGTATGTATGCATGTGTGTCTGTATGTATGTATGTATGTATGCATGTAGGTATGTATACATGCATAATTGCATACATGTATATATGCATGTATGTATGTATGCATGTATGTATTGTATTGTATTGTATTGTATATGGGCATTTATAAAGCGCCTCTCGCGGTATATACCATTCAGAGGCGCTCAATGTTCCTGTGATTAATGGTCCGGTTACCATGTAATGCTATGTATGCATATATTATGTGTATACGGATGCATCTATGTATGGATGCATTGTGTGTGTGTGCGTGCGTGCGTGCGTGCGTGCGTGCGTGCGTGTGTGTGTGTGTGTGTGTGTGTGTGTGTATTTCTCTCCATCCCTATAGATCTATGTGCTTCTTTCTGTCACCCAGTCTCCTTAACAGTTATAGCAGATTATATGAACTGTCAAGAGCCGATGACGGCCATAAACTAATTAAACGGTTTTGACACCCTACCTGGTGTTATAAGGAACCCACTGTCTATATACGCTAGGGTGAGGAAAATTGCCGTTGCCTCAACCAGACAATAATACATGGAAGCTTCCTGATCTACTGCATAGGCGTAGCTACACTGAGGCAAGAGGTGGCATTTGCCTTCTCTTGATTTTATACTGTAGATTTAAAAAATTTCCTTGGGTTATAGCCCTGCATCCTCAAGTACACCCCATTAGAGTTGGATGTTGCCTCCTCTTGAACGGAAGAAATCTCCCAAAAAAGGGCTTTAAATGGTTTTGGTGAAGAAATCTCCAAAAAAGGTCATGAAATTTTCTGTTGAAGAAATTCCCAAAAAAGCTCATCAAATGTTTTAGTGGAGAAATTGCCTCCTCGTGAATTGAAGTCTGGCTACGCTCCTGATCTACTGTTTAATTAAATATTAATGTTCATATACCGTATCATGTCTAGGAGTCGCAACTGTAAAAGATTTGTGACATAATATATTTCATTTAAAAATTACTAACAAATTAACTTATATTTTACAATGGGGTCATGGAAAGTCATTAATTGAAACCGGGGTCCAGTAGTACTCAGAAGTATTATTATAGAGAAATCGGTAATTTAGACCGAATATTTTTATATATTCGTAATGCTTATATTATAAGGATTACGAAAACGCTGTGATTTAGTAAATTAGTTACTAATAATAGGTGTAACAGGTGCAATAATGAGTATGGAGTTGCATAGGAAAACGTGATCCGGTTGTAGTTGCCATCGCCCTGAAAGGTAGGTGGCAACCAGAAATCAAAGCCAACTGAAGCCCAATATGTCGTATCGTGAAGCGCTTATTTAAGAAAATGCGCTTTGAGAAGAGTATCTATATTTATACCAAGGTCGAGGTCATAGGTCATAGAAATAATAAATGTCTAAGAATAATATTTATACGTATGTTTCGAGTTTTAATGGTAATAATGTAAAGTTCATTTGTTTATTTCCAAAATCGCATCCCAAATAAACGACGAAATTCCTTTTAATATACCAACAGTTTTGTTCCGATAGACCATAAGCGACTACTCTATTAAGTAATAGACTAACATTTAATATTTAAATGTATGTACAAAACATCTCTTTGGCTATTAGGCGACTCTTGCTCTGCGCTATAAATTTGTTTATTTTGATGTTCTTTTTGTTTCGGTGTTTGTAGTTTTTGTCT